>SJXQ01012358.1:219308-321096 GCA_006408695.1 Aepyceros melampus
ACCCCCCCACACAAAAGGAAACACATTGTGTTTGTTTTTTATCCCCCCCCCCCCCCCCCCGTACCTTTTCTAACTTGATTTAATCTACTTTAAATGTGATCTCTCTCATGGAAAAGGTCATTCCTTTTGACCCTCTTCCTTATCTTTTCCCTCTGGGAAAAAATTACAAACTCTGTCCTGTCTCCCTCTTCCCTTATTCATTCCATTTATAAGCCTCTCATTAAAAGAAAAGAAAGTTACTGAGATAATAATTTTCTGAATCTTTCACATTGGATATGAGTTTCAAAATATAATTAACCATAATAACAGAACTATAGATGCCAACATCTAAAATCTCTGAAATGGCCCAATGTTCTTTACAAAATCTCCATGAAAGTTTTACTTTAACTCTGCTCATCTTAATTAAAATGATTTCCCCTCAACAACAAATGCCTTTTAAGTCATTTGTATTGCTTTTTTCCTGGAGGCTGATGCTCGGTATTTAATAATTGTGTTTTTCTCTCTATTCCGTGGGAAGTGTGTAGATTTCAACTGTGTTGTGGGTTAAGGAGGTTTTTGAGGACTAAAGTTTGGAACCAAATCACAATGTTTAATACTGCTTCTCCAGGAAAGCGTTCTGAGTTCCACCCAGCTCCTGAGAAATGAACTCTGGAACATGAGTTGTTTATAACCTGGAGACTGAGTGTGTTACACACTTCCCATAGATTTTCATTAGTGACACAGAGCTGACAGTTGCTGGCCTGCTCGATGCCACAGAACACAGAGTGAACAATAAAACATGCAGACAAACATGGCATAGCAGCCAAGCATATCGTCCAGACCCCTGCTGGAGTATGAGGCCAGTAGAGCGTAAGACCCAGCTACTCAACATGCTGAACCTATAGGTTCTCTAAACACTCCACGATTTTTGAACGGCCATGTATGGTTTTTTAAGATGTGTTATATTCCTCTCCATGTTGAAGAACCATATGTTTCAGTACAGCACATACAGATTTTGAAAACCCCACGGGAGAAAGCATTGAAGTTGAAAAAGATTTCCAAAAGAGCAAGGTAGAGATACAGAAATTAGCTTCGAGCTGAAGCCAACCTGCTAACTATATTATTCAGCAGAAACTACTCACAGACAGATATCAGAAAACATTAAAGAGCTGCAAAGCAGAAAGTCAAAAGAAACTCCCAACTCTTGCATAAAACCCAACTCAATGATAACTCATTAGCTGATGATCCAACAAGTCCCAGAGGTGGGAATGCTCATCTCAGAGTTCTGATCTGAACAGGAAAGTGCAAAGAGCAATGGAGATCAATTTACTTACTATCAGGGCAACAGACACCTTAACTAATGGCCTCCTTTTTTCTCACCAAAGGTCTGTGTAAGACTGGAGGCAGCCTGCCTGGGAAGCAAAACACAACATTTGGGGAGCCTGGAGATATGTCCTTTTTCAATTAATAGAGAAGAAACAAAGTGGCTTTTGTTGACTTTATTCCTTTGCAGTCAAACCATTTTCACATGGACCATTAACTCTACTTCCAAACTCTTTGAACTCTTAGAGTCACTTCCACATTATTTGGCATTTAACTCTCTGCAGTCTGTTCTTTAACACTTGGTGCATGCAAATCTGGCTGCCTCACTAGGATGATAAAAACTTAAAGGCAAGAAAACTGACTTGTATGTTATTAGGATCTCCCATAAGGCCTACACACTGCTTGGCACAGGGTGGGTATCTGATATAAAAGCCTGATTAACACACAGGATAAGCTCCTTACATAGAGTTGCAAGCATTGAAGCTCTGCCAACTCTATATGTCAATTTCAACTTGAATTCCCAGGAAGATCACTGATGCAGAATGCAAGCTTGGCAGTTACCAGGAGCCACATCAGAACAGAGAAATCTTGAATCCTGTGGGTAGGGGAAACCCTTACTACCTAGAGACTACAAGCTCCATGGGTGAAAAAGTGAAAGTGAAAGTTACTCAGTTGTATCCGACTCTTTGCGACCCCGTGGACTATACAGTCCATGGAATTCTCCAGGCCAGAATACTGGAGTGGTTAGCCTTTTTTTCCTCCAGGGGGTCTTCTCAACAATTTTCATGGGGGTAAGGGCTATGTTTTGTCCTCAACCCAGAATCCAGGGGCTCAAAAAATGTATGCTGAATGAATGAAACATATGAATCTAAGTTTCTCCTCTTTAGTCTCTGGGATTAGTGGTCCCCATCTTGTGTTTTTCTTCATTCATCATTTATAACTGTTCCACAAAAGTTAAGGTGACACCAGAAAACAAATCAGCATGGCACCCACATGGTACACAGACAGGTGTGGACCTCCTCTAGGGTCTTCCCAAGGGGCGTTGGGGTGAGGCGGGGTAGAGGAGGTTGAGGGTCAAGAAGGAAGACCACTGATGTGATAATCACAGGTCTGGGGCTTGCTGCGGAGGGACGAGAGGGGCTCTCCTTGCGAGAAGTGGCAGGATGTCAGAGAGGGCTCTTGGCAGCCCCTGAGCAGTGGAACGCTGCTCTGCATGGTCCCTGTTGGCTGGCAGCTTCCTGCCAGGGAATGATGCCGAGTGGGTGGTGACAGCTGGGTAGTGCACGAATCTCCATTGGTGCGCGGCCATTTCTGACCTGCCTGTCTGCCACTTGTGGGAAGTCGCTGGGAAGTTCTGATGCAGAGACCCCATTCTCCACCAGTTTTCATTTCTTAGCAGGATTTCTGACTATCTTGTCTTTTAAGATGGGAGTCACTGGAAGATGACCTTTAGCTTCTCCAGTCAACATAAACCTATTCATTCTGCGTAGGCAAGAGGACTCTATTCCACTCTGTTTTGAGTGAAACAGTTGGTTTTCACTGTGACCACATGACTACACTTTTTTACGAGCTTTTTCATTTTTATTTTTTTACAGTAATTGACATCTGTCATATATCACCACTAGGGGAAATCATCTATTAGAATAACTTAAAAAAATTTAACACAGCCTTTTAGTCATTTACTTCTTTTGAAAAAGAAACTTCAAAATCTTAACGTTCATTATTTGGAATGCTTACATCTTAAGGGATTTTGGTAAAGGACTATCACTTTATATTCTTTTAAAGCAGCTACCTTTTCTGAAAGTTGTTGATAAGTGGGCTCAATTTTCCATGAAGAGGTGCATAAATGTTAACTCAGATTCTTTTCTGCATTCAATGATGAGGAGTTAAAAGTGAAATTTCAGACAGTACCTTTCAGCATCATTCGTCCCGTGGATCCTCCAAAAGAATTGAGGAGGCTGCTTCTTGCTCCTAAAGATGTGGTGGCTTCCAGGAGAGAGCCGGTGATGTACTGAGATATGGAAGTCCTTTGCAGGGTGGCACGATACTCACACACCGTGTCTCGGACACATTGCTTTAAGTACGGACTGACACTGATCCTTTCATGGGCTGTCTCGGAGGCTGGGAGCTTGGTGAAGAAATGGAGAAGAGATCTAATTGTCTCTTCTGTGGCTTCTCCCCTTCTCACTGCTCTGTAGATCTGTGAATAGCACAAAAGTACAGGAAGTATTAATCTAGTTTCTTAGAAAGCAAATTAACTTGTTGACAAAATGCCAAGATGACTTATTAAGAAAGAAGTCTCCGTCGCTCTAAGCGCAAACACTCGTGAACACTGGGCTCATACATTAACCTGAACATTCTACAGACACCATTTATTTGGGAAAGCTATGTGCAGTTATGAAATAGGTCGTTCAAACAACCCTGCTATCAAACAGAGCACTTACGACTTGTACCAACCAAAAATATATTCAGCTCAAATTTCTCCTCCTTCTCTTTA
Organism: Aepyceros melampus; assembly: GCA_006408695.1. Taxonomy (NCBI): domain Eukaryota; kingdom Metazoa; phylum Chordata; class Mammalia; order Artiodactyla; family Bovidae; genus Aepyceros; species Aepyceros melampus. The sequence goes on from SJXQ01012358.1 coordinate 223,108, forward strand.
TCAGAGCAAAGCTCGTCTACAGTGGGACAAGGGCATACCTTTCCTATTTGTCGTTCTGGACTCTCTTGAGTGACTCCCCCAGATCTGTCTATCTCCAAGGAACCCTGCAGACTCACATTCATGAGGAATCTCCTTTCATGCTCAGAATGAAATAAGGGTGAGAGGGTTAAGGGGCAGGAGAACTTCTATATTCCCTTTTTGGTTATAAGCTTTCAGTCCATCAGCTTGGATCAAAGTCTTTGAATCCTTTTTCCCCCTCTTCCTCCTTGATCCCCACATCCAGTGAAATGACAGATTCTGCCTACTTCTTCCTTCCTTTCTTCCTTCTGCCTCTGCTATTATCCTGATTTCCTCTTTCCTTCATCACCTGAATTCACCAAGAATTAACTCAAAGAGATTGGATTACTACAACATTTTCCCAGCCATAATTCCAATCCACTTCACTGCAATTATTCAACATGCATTTATGTAGATCTGCTCTGTGCAAGGCACTGCATTGAAAGATGCAAAGTGTTTATGAAGAGTAACAGACACCTCTTGCACTGGAGGACTTCACAATCTAATTTAGAAAATGAGACCTGAAAGTTATGAGGTTTGACATTATATCTGGGAGGTATGGGGTTTTGTCAAGGTCTCTGGGAAGCCAGAGCCTTCTTGGCAGTGTATAAATGCCAGAGAAGAAAGATAAGACAGGGTGAATTAGTCTAGCTTTCTGATGGTGGAATACAGGTTTACTATACTGTGTTGTCTCCATCATGCTACCTTGAGCACATGCCTTGGTTGACAATGATGCATTAAATTACAAAATTGTTCTTCTGTGTTTATGTACCAGTTATGTGTTAGGCCTTGGCAAATACAACAGCTTCTCCTCTCCAAGAGTTCACAGTCTCAGAAGGAGGGTGAACAGATAAAAAGTTCAGGGTAGGGTGACAGTGGAGGTCATCTCCTCCGGTGACAGCGATGAGTGGCGAGGGAAGGGAAGAGCCTTGCATGCCCTCCAGACTCTGTACGCACCCCTGTGATGCTGGACTCCAAACCTCACCTCAACTAGCACGCCGGGGTACTCGAAAAGACCCCTATGGAGCTAGTCTGTGGTGACACCCTGACTAGATTTCTACTCTGCCTTCCTCTGCTTTCTGGTATATACTTTCCATTTGAAGACAGAGTGTGGAATCTTTAACTTTAATTCTGTCATTAAATTTCTGGTGGCCACAGAGATGGTGTGCTGGGACAGAAGGAGCCCAGGCTTTGGGGTCAGGTTTGTGGGGTTGCACACCCAGCTCTGCCCTGACCAGCCAGAGAGGATACTAATGCCCATTCTTAGAGATGTTCTGGGATTCCCCCTGACAATACATACAAAGTGCTCAGTCTGGTGTCTAGAAACGGTGCCCATTAGCATGGAGCAAGAAGAGAATGGACCCTGATCTAAACAATCATCAGGTGATTGTATAACAGCAGAGCACAGTCTATGAAACTCACTGTGATGGAGTTTTACCCTTGCTCTTACGTGCTGGATAATGTCATCCTAACCTTATTTGGGTGTATTGTGAGGACAAATGGGGGTAGAGAGTTGCAGAGCTCAGGACACGCTTTTCTTCTCCCAGCTCCAAATCATACAGGCAGTCTTCAACACACTAAGTCTCAAAAGAGTCCTTCAGAAGTAAACACTCTGGATGTTCAGAGAAAAGAACCCACTGTGAGACTTGATAGGTAAGGATAAAGAAAGAAGCATGGCTCTAACTGGGGCAGCTGAGGGAGGCAAGTCACATGGCAAGTAAGGGTGAAGAGGCTGGAAACATTGTGTCCTGGGGACAGTGAGGAGAGCAGGTATTAAGAGCAGGGAGTGTAGGGAAATCACTGGGGGACTGAAAAGGTCAGTTAGCCTGAGAAAGGAGAGCCTTGAAAGTCAAGAAAAGAGGTTTAATCTCTCAGAGATGGGCAGCCCTTCACTTTTTTTGGTCTATTCATTTGTTTTCAGCAGAGGAATGCTGCTACAAAGGCCCCGTGGCTCAGTGGTAAAGAACCTGCCTGCAGTGCAGGTGCAGGTTCAATCTCTGGGTTGAGAAGATCCCCTGGAGGAGAGCACGGCAACCCACTCCAGTATTCTTGACAGGGACATCCCCTGGATGGAGGAGCCTAGCAGGCTACAGTCTATGGGGTCACAAAGAGCCAGACATGACTGAGTATGCATGCACACACTTGGATATATTAAGCAATTAGTCAGCCTTGCTACCAGCTGTTTCCAAGCCTTCCAACTTTTGTGAAGAAAGAAGAAATGAAGAGTTCTGAGAATACATCCCTGAGCTGCTATCACTACTGCTAACACCCCATCCACAAAGAATCGGAAAGATATCTACAGGTCCTACCATGATCTGGACTAACACATGTCATTTATACCAATACTTGATAAGCTGAATTCAAAGATATGGAAGTGCTTAGGGTACATGTTAAAATATAGGCAATAATCCCTTACTAGATCATCCATTTAAAAAAAAAGCAACTATCGAAAATTCTATGTATATGGAATGGGAGAAGGAGGCAGTATAAAACAGTAATTATGAGTGTTGCTCTGAAGTGCTGGTTTGACTCTGAGCTTCTCTGCTTCCCAGCTGTGTGAATTTGTCTAAGCTGCTTTGCCATTCTGTGTCTCAGTCTTTTTCTCCAATACAGGGATATAATACATATTATCTGTCCCATAAAGTTGTAGTAAGAATTGCAAGCTTTGATAAACACAGTAATAGGACTGGAACACCTGCTTAATAAACATTCAACAAATACCAGTTTTTATGATGATGGTAACAAGGATGACTGCAATGACTACAAAAATGACCATACATTATTCCTCCACAGATACCAGGCCAGTCTTGTGATTTGCTTAATTAATGGGAATTCAGTAAATGTATTGCCAGTGAAGTCTTCAGTGTTGGAGCTTGCTCTCTCTTGCCACTTTTGGGAATTCTGAAACAACTACCAAGTGAAGGAGCCAGAATTCGCTTGCTGGAGGATGGCAGACCACGGCTGAGTCACTCCTGTCACCTTTGCCAATAGCCTGCCAATAGGCAGATTCCCTGGTTGCTCAGAGCATAAAGAGTCTGCCTGCAATGGGGGAGACCTAGGTTCGATCCCTGGGTCAGGAAGATCCCCTGGAGAAGGAAATGGCAAGCCACTCCAGTATTTGTGCCTGGAAAATCCCATGGATGGAGGAGCCTGGCAGGCTACAGTCCATGGGGTCACAAAGAGTCAGAAACTTCACTTTCTTTCACTTTGCCACCAGGCACACACACAGTGAGTCAGTCCCTCCTAGCTCATCCAATGGCTAGTCCACCTGCCATCACAGACACATGAAGAGCCCAGCAAAGATCAGCTCATCCAGACTAGGAGAACTGTCCCAACAATTCACAGGAACACGAGCTATATAAATGACTGCTGTGTGAACCATGAAGCATTGGGAATGCCTTGGCACAGGGCAAAAGTCAACTCACACAATGATGATGCGGTAGGTGCAATGATAAGCACTTCCTTGCGTGATATCTGAATCCACACACTAGCCCTAGGAGGTTGACTCATTTTGCAGATGGGGACAGTGAGCCTAGAGAGGCGGAGTGAGACAGTTAACTTCACACAGCTAGGAGACTGAGCCAAGACTGAAGCTGGGTTTGTCCAGCTCTGTGGTTCCGCTTCATCCACTGCACTAAACACGGTCACACCCAAAACCCAAACAACTGCATTCGAGAAAATGTTGTTATTTGGCAAGAGTGTTAAGTGATGCTAACACTGTAGTTGTTACAGTTTTTATTCAGGATAATTCCTTTCATGGTCACCCTAAAGTACTTTGGAAACAGTCAAGTTACGACTAATGAGTGAGCAAATATGCTTCCTTTTTACAGAGATTTGTAGGTTACAAGGTGAAAAAATATATAAACTTTATCTCACTTGATTAATGTGGTAATAGAAGGTGCTGAAAATTAGACAGGCTACTGCCCTATATGGGTCAATATCTTTTTTGATATAAAATCATCACCTTACAACAGGACATCCAGTCTTCGTAAAAAGATATGTGTCCATCCATTTATCCAACGATTGACTTTTATTTATTGAAAACATACATTGCGCCAAGCCCAGTGGCTTTGGGGATCCAGCAGAAAGCAAAAAGAACTTTATTTTACTGGAGGAAGGCAGACAATAAACAAGTAAATCAAACAAGTTAGCTAAAAGTTGCAGGCTATTATAAATTGTCAAGATACATTTCAAATATGGACTCTACAGGACTTCCTAAAGTCACTGGGAATGAAGGAAGGAAAGAAGTCAAAATTTTTATAGTTGGCCATTGTGGAGTTCTTAGAACTTTTAAGATCTATATGTATTTTTTAGATTCCACACAGAAATGATAACATATTTGTCTTTGAGATAAATATAAAGCATTTGTCTTTATATGTACATTTGCATAACATAAATATAAATTAATATAAATATTGTAAATTGACTATGCTGCTGCTGCTGCTAAGTCGCTTCAGTCGTGTCCAACTCTATGCGACCCCATAGACAGCAGCCCACCAGGCTCCCCGTCCCTGGGATTCTCCAGGCAAGAACACTGGAGTGGGTTGCCATTTCCTTCTCCAATGCAGGAAAGTGAAAAGTGAAAGTGAGCTAGCTCAGTCGTGTCCGACTCTTAGTGATCCCATGGACTGCAGCCTACCAGTCTCCTCCATCCATGGGATTTTCCAGGCAAGAGTACTGGAGTGGGGTGCCATTGCCTTCTCCAAAGATTTATATAAAGAACTATAGATCAATGTTGCCAAAAGTGTCCTTCATAGCACCTATGTTTACCCACCACTGTGAACTGTGAGTGGGTCCTCTCCTGGAATTACGCTACTTCCACTATGGGAGGGGCTGCGTTTGAGAAGCATGACCTCAGTATTATGAAGTTACTTGCATGAAAGCAAGCAGTCCTTAGACAATACTTAAGGAAACATTTGAAGCTCCTTGTGACTCAAGAAACCAACACTGGGACATGGAGTTCAGATCCAAACCCAAATAAAACAAACATCCAAGGCTGGGTAATTCAGACAGAGATGAAATCAGACTTAAGAGCACTGAAAGACATAAAGCAGCCAGGCACACTGGGTCCATAGCACTCACCCAGGAGGAAAGCTCCTTCTTCTGTACAGCCAGAAAGGGCTTTGTCTTATCTTGACTTCTACTTGGGTCAAAGAGAGTGCTTGACAAGGGGAGTCAATTTTGTACTTGCTCTGTTCCAAAAGCTTTCTTTCTAGGGTCAGAGCTCTGGAAAATCACAGTGTTCTAAGATCTGATAGCATATCTCCTGAAATCTTTCAACAAGAAGGAGGCTTGTTACTTAGGTGTCCATTGACCCTTAACAGTAATACTTGTGGGCTTCCCTGGTGGGTCAGATAGTAAAGAATCTGCCTGCCAATGCAAGAGACCTGGGTTCGGTACCTGGGTCAGGAAGATCCCCTGGAGAAGGGAATGATTACCCACTGCAGTATTCTTACACTGAAAATCCCATGGACAGAGGAGCCTGGCAGGCTACAGTCCATGGGATCTCAAAGAGTTGGACACGACGAAGTGATGAGCACACACACACAATAATGCTTGTAATCACCACAACATCTAATGAATGTTTAAAATGAAGCAGGCACTGAGTACTGAGACACGATTTCATCAAAACTCCAGAACAGCTCTAGAAAGAGGTCCTACGATTACCATCACATAAAAATAAGGCACTAATGCACATGCACCTGACTCAGCATCAGGACTCTGCATCTGTAAGCCAGTACTGCTAGCCACCAAACCAAACAGCTAGAGAATCCTATACTGCAGTTGTCAAAGAAACCTTTTTTTAGAGAGGGGTAGATAGCTATGGGAAGCTCCTGTATAGCACAGGGACCTCAGCTTGGTGCTCTGTGATAATCTAGAGAGGTGGGATGGGGTGGGCGGGAGGGAGACTCAAGAGAGAGGGCATATATGTATACATATAGATAATTCATGTTGTTGTACAGCAGAAACTAACACAAATGGTAAAGTAATTATACTCCAATTTAAAAAAAAAAGCTAGAAAGAAAGGGAGGGTAGATGCAAAGTAATGATAAATTTACCAACAGCTGAATTCGCAACAACAATGGTATTGACCATTAGACAGTGGAATCATACTTTCAAAATCTGAAAGGAGAACCTAGATTACTATGGGTACTGCAGTAGCGACCCTGCCACCTCTCTTTATGGTCTGTCTCCTTCCTCTAGAATGCAACTTCAAGAGGATTTTATTTCCGTTTTCACTGCTCTATTGCCAGGGTCTGGAAGTTTTGGCATTACAGCTGCTCAACAAATGGCTCTTGATTGAATTAATGAAGGTCTTTTATATCTTCACCAAGAAATTGGCTAGAATCCTTTAGTTTTTTTGGTCATGATAGTTTTTTTGGTTATGACCTTACTGGATTCATCTAAACCACAGGTGACATTGTATTGTCACCTGTATGTGTTGAACATCAGATACAGAAGTTACATGAAATATCACCAAATCTTTACAAAGCATTCAGAAAAGCTGGAACCAGATGAGGCTCTAATTGTGATCTGAGGGGCTCCCCAGGTGGCTCAGCGGTAAAGAATCTGCCTGCCAATGAAGGAGACACAGAAGACATGGGTTCAATCCCTGGGTTGGGAAGATCCTTTGGAGGAGGAAATGGCAACTCACTCCAGTGCTCTTGCCTGGAAAATTCCATGGATTAGATGGAATTCCATGGATTAAATTCCATTAAATTCCATTCCGTGGATTAAATTCCTGGTGGGCATAGTCCATGGAGTTACAAAGAGTCGGGCAGAACTGTGTGACTGAGCACACACGAGCACGCACACGAATGTGATCTTTTCTGAGAAATTCACCAGGTTGAGAATGCCTAATCAGATCTAGTCTCCATGCTGAGTTTTCAAGAAAATGAGGATTTAAAAGAATCCTGGGGCTTAGAGAAAACAGATACGGATTCAATTTGGACTTTCTGGATTCAGCAAATGCTGAGTTGCAGTTACAGAGACTATGGTAGAACATGAGGACTAAATGACTAAAACAAAAAATGACAAACTCTGTCATGTGATCAAAACCCACCCCCTACCACAGTTTTCTATATCTAACATGAAGGGGTCAACTAACATTATCCCTGCATCCCTCTTAGTGTTACTGTTTGATGGCCAATGCATCTCAGCTTTCTTAAATGGAGGACAGAGGATATTGATTAGCCTTAATTTTAATGATAATTTTGATCACGATACTTTTTAATTTTTTTGAGTATAATTGATTTACAATGTTACCTTAGTTTCTGCTGTACAGCAAAGAGTCATATATACATGTACACACATACACTTTTTGTAGATTCTATTCCCACATAGGTCATTACACAGTACTGAGTAGGGTTCCCTGTGCTATACAGTAGGGTCTTATTAGTTATCTATTTTATATGTAAGGGTCACACAGAGTCGGACACGACTGAAGTGACTTAGCAGCAGCAGCAGCAGCAGCAGTATGTATATGTCAATCCCGATCTCCCAGTTGATCTCTCCCCACCTTCCCCCTTGGTAACCATGTTTGTTTTCTGCATCTGTGAGTCTGTTTTGGAAATAGGTTCATTTGCACCATTTTTCCTAAATTCCACACACAAGTGATATTATATGATACTGGTCTCTCTCTGACTTACTTCACTCAGTATGACAGTGTCTAGGCTCATCCATGTCACTGCAGATGGCATCATTTAATTCTTTTTTAGATCATCATCATTCTTGAATACAGCCTATAGTCAGTATCTCACTTATCAGTGTTCTCCTTCAATATCATCTGTCATTTCTCACTAGTGACTATATAGCCACTTCTAACAGCACCCTTAAACTCCCCATAATGTGATTCTTAAAGTAGCCTGGCTGGAAAAACAAATAACCACGGTGATCTGAACTGTGTAAACTGAGAGTTAATAGGCTGGGGAACAATGCAGGAGCCTTCCTCAAGGAATCAAGTGTGAGAGTTGTGGTTTGGAAAGCCCTTTTACTGGTCTCATGGTCCCCTTTCCTAAATTCTGGAATCCAGAAGCAGTGTTCTAGAAGGCTGAGATGCTGGAAGCTTGATTTCTGATGGATGTGTCTACACAAAATGCAATGACATAAAACCCGCCAAGTTTCCTGAAGAGTCAACAAAAACAGTGAGGCTGTTGTGGGCTGGAGGGTGGCAGCTGAGGCAGCCTGGAGGCCGGAGTGGTACGGATGCGGAGAAGGAATTTGGTAGCAAGCCCATTGCTTCCTTTGCTCTTCATTCTACATTCCATTCAAGTGCCTGTGCAGAGAATTCCATTCTACTGAGAATATTCAGACCATGCATGGGACACTGACCAAACAGAGCTCCACAGAGCCAAAAATAAAGACTTTGCTAAGCCGGGCCAATTAACCAGAGCTATGCCACCCGCTGATGTAGGAAGTCAAAACTTTATGACTACAGAAATGTCTAAGAAGGAGTGTGAGGGGATGTCCCCAGGACACGTGATAATCTGGGAAGGTAAAGGCTGGGAATGAATGCCCTTCCACATATCTTCCTCCAATCCACATTTTACACTTGTGTTCAGATTTTGCCTCCTCCATGAGGCCTTCTCCCAGCTTCAGCAAGAACCAAGCATCATTTTTTTGAGTTCCAGCTGCCCCCATACACAACTCTATAGTGGCACTTTCTGTAGACTGGGGAAGTCGCTGTTTACTCCCCCACCAGGCTCCGAGTTCCCCAGGTGGGGACAGCAGTCATGTTTTGTTTCACATTTTGTCCCCAGCAGGAAGCACACTGCCTAGCTCCTTGCAGGCAGTGAAGAGAGGGGATAGTGGTGAAAGCACTGAAATTCTTAGAGCAGGTGCTCAAAGTGTGGTGCCAGAACAACAGCTGCAGCATCTGGGAACTTGTTAGAGTACATATTCTTGGGCCCCACCTCAGACCTACTAAACCCAAAACTCTGGGGTTGGGGCCCAGAAATTTGCATTGTAACAAGCCTTCTGGGTGATCTTGATTCCTGCTAAAGTTTGAGAACCTGATATTTTATGAGATCACATCACCTTTCATTTCTGACTGCACTTCTCATGTTATCTATCCCATTAACATGCACATCCATGCCATCTGCCTTCTAGAATGGGAGCTCCTGAGGGCAGAGGTGAGGTACTCATGTCTCTCTGTTTCCTCAAAGCCCCTACCTGAGTCCAGCACAGGGCCAACTTGACAAATGCTATTTTCATGAAGAAGCATCTCTTGCAGAAATTCCATGCAGCTATGCATGTACCAGGCCTTTCTGAAACAATGCTTCTGGCTTAATATTTCCCAAGATGAATCATGTCTGAGATACTAATTCTACTGGGAATTACCATACAGATGAATCATATCTGTAATGAGAAAACCTGGCTGCCAAGGAAGCCTCTTGAAAAAAAAAAAAAAATCGAATCAGTACAAATGGATTATGTTGGGAGGCTTGTGATGTCAGGCTGTGAATTAGGTCGACAGAAGGGATTTAAAGGCCTGAACTACCAGGCTCCCTGCAGCACTAAGGAGCAGCGGGTCAGTTAATGAATCACATGGGGACAAAGCCCCTGCAAGACAAAAACAAACTTTCACAAATCCTCTAGATTGTGTTGCCCTGGCTCAGAGGCTTGGGGCAGCATTCTTGCTCAGATATGCACATGGGAAGCTATGAGGGAAAGAAAGTTCCTGAAGTCCTGTGGCTCCAGGCTGCTGTGTCCACAACAGGTAGATGAGACCAAGATCAACCTGTAGGGCTAGGTTGTTTTGCTTCTTGAGCCCCAACTGGATCCTACTCACCAAGCTTCTAACTTCCCTTCCTCTGCCCAACTCAAAAGGACCAGTTCAGTTCAGTTCAGTCTCTCAGTCATGTCTGACTCTTTATGACCCCATACACTGCAGCACGCCAGGCTTCCCTGTCCTCACCAACTCCCAACATCAAACTCATGTCCATTGAGTCAGTGATGCCATCCAACCATCTCATCCTCTGTCGTCCCCTTCTCCTCCTGCTTTCAATCTTTCCCAGCATCGGGGTCTTTTCCAATGAGTTGGTTCTTCGCATCAGGTGGCTAAAGTATTGGAGTTTCAGCATCAGTCCTTCCAATGAATATTCAGGACTGATTTCCTTCAGGATGGACTGGTTGGATCTCCTTGCAGTCCAAGGGACTCTCAAGAGTCTTTGCCAACACCACAGTTCAAAAGCATCAATTCTTCGGTGCTCAGCTTTCTTTATAGTCCAACTCTCACATCCATACATGACTACTGAAAAAACCATAGCTTTGACTAGACAGACCTTTGTTGGCAAAGTGAGGTCTCTGCTTTCTAATATGCTGTCTAGGTTGGTCATAACTTTTCTTCCAAGAGCAAGTGTATTTTAATTTCATGGCTTCAGTCATCATCTGCAGTGATTTTGGAACCCCCCAAAATAAAGTCAGCCACTGTTTCCAGTTTCCCCATCTATTTGTCATGAAGTGATGGGACCAGATGCCATGATCTTAGTTTTCTGAATGTTGAGTTTTAAACCAACTTTTTCACTCTCCTCTTTTACTTTCATCAGGAGGCTCTTTAGTTCTTCTTCACTTTCTGCCATAAGGGTGGTGTCATCTGCATATCTGAGGTTATTGGTATTTCTCCCGGCAATCTTGATTCCAGTGTGTGCTTCATCCAGCCCAGCATTTCTCATGATGCACTCTGCATATAAGTTAAATAAGCAGGGTGACACAGCCTTGACATACTCCTTTCCCAATTTGGAACCAGTCTGTTGTTCCATGTCCAGTTCTAACTGTTGCTTCTTGACCTGCATACAGATTTCTCAGGAGGCAGGTCAGGTGGTCTGGTATTCCCATCTCTTGAAGAATCTTCCACAGTTTATTGTGATCAAAAGGATCAGTGGCACCATCTATCCTGACGGCTCCAAGAGGCCCCTTCCTGCCTGGGTCATTGCTCTGGACCAACCAACACTACCTTTCCTCCTTCTACTCTTTGCCTGAAGACTGCCCGAGGCTGACCTCCTGGAACACACTGCTCTGACCACCAAGGGTGGGACGGAGAGCAGATGCCTTAGGGTGGAAAGAAAGAGCCTGGTCTTTGCATCCTGTGATCCTGCTGGACTTCTAGCACTACCACCTACTAGCAGCGGGAAGTAACTTGTGTTTCTTTAATGGAGGTTATCACAGGGCTGTTATAAACCAGGATTAAATGAGATAAGACAGTTATGAGTTCTCCAACTACATAGCCATGGAGGATCCAAGTGTTCACTATAGCATCCATGCCTGAATCTCTAGAGCTCTAAGGCCATGCCTGCTTGCCTGCAAGACCAGAAATAACTTCGCACCCTGCACACCTATCACCCCTCCCCCTCCCCCTCCTAGTTATTCACTGATGCTCCCAAGGCGGGGGAACCTCTTCTAAGCTCAGGAGTAAGTTTGCCCAGCCTCCTCAATGTGAACGCATGTGGAGATGTCTGAGTGTTTTCTGGTCCACAGCTCCATGAACAATCAGACTCTGAGCTCAGTTATGGGCAAGTGCACCTGCAAAGCTATAAATGCAAAGTCTTACCACAGTGCCTGGTTACATAGGTGGCATTCAATAAGTAGAACTTCTTAATAATCCTCTTGGTTAACACGGGAGTTACAGCATGAGTCCTCTCTCTCCCCCCAGATTCCTTCCTTCCTCTCACTCCTCTGCTCTCTTCTTTCTCTCTAGGTTTTTCCTGGAAGTGTCTTCTCCAGCTTCCTCTGGGTCCCCACAGTTTCTTCACTTCACAGTTTTTTATTCCTCCCCAAGTTCATGTGCCCTGTTGTGCTTTTTTATGTTTTATTTCTTATTGTTATTCCTATTAACTCGTATCCCATTTTTCCTTGCTCTGTCTTCCCATCCTCCTCACTTGCTCTCCTTTTCTCATCTCTCTCCTTCACTCTCATTTCTTTTCACTCCCTTTTGATCTGGATCCTTTGAGCTTCAGTTCATGTACAAAGGAAGAAGGTGGGAATAAGGGAGCAGTACTGACCGGTATGATCTGCAAACTGAGACCCTCCTCTAGTTGTGAGCGGTGACTTGTTTGTCATTATTGAATGCATGTGTTTCTACTACCAGAAAACTGCAGAGCTTTAATTCCTGAAAGTCTCTCCTGTGATGAGAGCCAAGTGAATGGTCAGTGGAGAGAAGCTAGGGACATTCCTCCCCTGCATTGCCAAGGAACAGAACTCAGTGATTGAGCCAACACTGGACCCACCCTCAGCAACAGGACCCAATGTAAGCTGGCTTTGACTAGCTGAGCTGGTTGCAGGCATGATGACACTGACTCAGAGCCTCATGCTACCAAGTAGACTTGAGAGCTGTTTATAAGAAGCTGTATAGCCTCTCAGGTTTCATCTGAGGGTAGAATCAGGCTTAACAGCCAGTTAGGGAGCATACTTCAGGTAGAGCAAGCGGACTAGGTAGCAGTGGGTGGATAGAGACCACCGAGTCTCTAGGAGCTACAGCCACCAAGAGCCCAGTCAGGTCAGAAGGCCGCCTGGGGAGGGTCTCTGCAACAATCAGGCCTCAGGCAGGGGCACTCACCCAGGGGAATCCTCTGAGAAGCTTGGACTGGCAGCCAGGGCAGACACAAAGTCTCTGGCTGCACTTAAATTTCTGAAGGAAAAGGTATTTATGCCTATGAATAACTTCCTTATTTGGACACCAATCATTCATTTGCTCAACAAATATTTACTGGCTGCCTACTTTGTGCCAAATAGCATTCCAGAAACTAGAGACAAAATGATGAATAAAACTGTTTTTATTCTCAAGAAAAGTTTCCAAGCATCAGGGGAAGTAGGCCAGAATGTAGGCAATTCTCTGATGGCAGGCAATTCTGCAATAGTGTGAATACGATGTGCTTCAGGTACACAGAGGAAGGTCTTAGAAGACCATTAGAAGCCATGGAAGGCTTCTCCTAGAAAGTGACATCTACACATAACCTAAAGACAGAGAGCTAGCCAGGCAAAAAGAGGGACAAAAATGTTTTAGACAGAAGGTGTACCATGTGCAAAGTGGCTCCCTATTGGAGCTAACAGAATGGGCAACGAATCTGGGGAGATAAGCAGGGTCCTTCTGAGTTTTTACAAGTGGATGCCATTTGAGCCCAGAACTCCTCTCACAAATATTTTCCAAATTAACTACCATGGAACTGTGTTCAATAGAAAAAAAAGCAACCAGTTTATGCCTAGAGGGCTATATCTCCTATGCCTGAGGACACCTATCACCTCTTCAAGGGTGTCACGCCAAACACTAAGGATGCAACATCAAACAAGACCCAATCTCATCTTAACTCACCAAGGGGATGGAGACAATCACTTCTAAGATTTCTTAAACGTGCTAGTTTCCTTGTTAGTAACAAAAACCAAAGGGAAGAAGTGAAGTGCCCGGCATACCTGCTAACCTGGACTAAGAGAGACCACGGACTTCATTCATCCCCACAGTGTAACAGTGACAGAGGCACCCCACAGGACAGGCTGCAGGCTAAGACTTTTCCTGTCTAGTAGGAGGCACGGAGCCAGATAGAAATGGGAAGGCGCTGAAGGAAACGTGACCTTCCTCTGTATCTTTGGAAGATAGCAGAGGAAAGAAAGGCCTCTGAGAAGGTTCCAGAATATTAAGAACTACAGAAAAATAAACAGGTGAATGTATTAGAATTATACTCCAGTTCACGGAAAAGAGTAAGGATCTGTCTCATCCCCAGATAGAGAATTTCTGCCCTGATACAGAGGCTGTCAGCTACATGTGTGTCTGAGCACATATGTTCAGGGATAGGATTACGCGGAGAAACTGAAGGTCAAAGACAACATTTCAGAGGGCTCAAGGGTGTGGGAAAGTCAGCATCTCCCACCTCCCTTATGACTACCCTGTAGCCAGACTAGAAAGCTGTGGTTACCCTGAGCGGCATTCCAAAGAACTCCATGGATATCATTAAAACAAAACAAAACAAACCTAAAGTTGATCAAAACTGAGGGTGACAGTCATATTAAAGAAAAAAGTTTCTAATTTACATTCCAAAAATAAAGCATTTTAGCCTTTACATTTTGTCATTTAAAAAGCCTGTTCTGTTGTCTCTACTGAGCTTAAGGTTTTCCTTGGCTATCAAAACAAAGAGGTCTTTTGTTGACAGAAACAGGTGACAGTGTTTTGGTAAAAAGATGATATACAGAATAATGTTATGAAGCTCTATTGTGCAAAAAGTAGACTTAAGAGCTTTCTCTGTCTCCAGAGTCTCTGAGCTTCTTGCAACAATCTAAAATACTCTTGTCCTTCATTGTGAGAGAGCCCTAAACAACTGGATGGAGTGTGATTCTCTAAGACTTTGTAAAGGACACCATGCAGATGTGACTATACCTAACCAAAGACAATGTCAGCAACAGTGTGAATACTAGCCATAGCTGAAACAAACCCCCCTGGGATCAACTGTGGGGTGTCCCAAGAGTCTCTCTCCTTTGTACCCTCCATGATTACAATGATTTAGGGTATGTTGTATTGCATACAGTTGAAATTCATGTACTACTCCTTGAGTTGATTTCAACTAGTTCTTGGCTGAAACTGGCTCTTGTATTGCCTGGACAGTACCAGTATGTCAAGGCGGGAGCAAATAAAGGTGATGCGGCCCGCGTTAGCATGAGTCCATGGCCAGGTACGCTGGAGGAGGGTGAGGACACTGAGACTTACTTCCAGGAGAGCAGGTAGGAGCTGCTGGCATGTGAATTATTGAAAACCATGAATGTAGGGCTGAGTGGAGGAAGGGGCCTTTGTGGGATCGCACTCCATGTAAATCCTAGACATTTCCGAAGCTTCTTCATATTATCAGTGGGTGGGTGCTTTTCAGAAGCAAATGAGGCTTCAACTGGAGGGTTCTATGATCCATGGGCACCTTTTGTTCCTTGAGAGGCTCATTCCCTGTGTTCCTCTCTCAAAATCTTGTGCCCTCACTACAAGAACCCCAGCCAAGTTCAGCCATCCACTTTATGTGTGTGAAAGAGAGAGGGAGTTCTATTTGTTGTGTCATGATGGGAGAAGAAGGACCACATATGGGGACCGGGCACCAGGCCACAGTGAGGAGCAGACCACAGAGGATCCTCTCAACACCTACTTGTGCAGGTTCCAGTAGTGACCAGGACGTGGTAGGCACTGAGGACAAAGAGGGATCAGGCTCTAGAGAGTCAGGGTATGCGGATGAGATCAGAAACTTGTTCTTTTCTTTCAATGCCCTCCCTCCAAATCATTCCTTCTCCATGTCAGCTCTTCCCCTTGTAGCCATTGAGATACTAAGGCGATCTCTTTCACAAGGTGGAGTATATTCAGCTTGGCTGTCCCTGGCCAGGTTAACTCTGGTTTCCATTCATCCCCTCCAGCAGGTTCTGTCATCTGCTCTTTCACATTTTGCCCTGCACATGTTCCTAAGAGTTCTTAAGGAAGACTTGGCAACCTTTTCCTACCAAAGCCATGGATCCTTTCCCCACATCCAAAATCAATCAAAGACCAAGTTAAATCAAAGGGCAAGTTGAAAAGAAATCATAGTATTTTCAGACACAAGACAGAGAAATAAGGAAAGTCAAGAGTGGTATGTAGAACATAGATAGCAAATGATCCACACGGTGAACAGTTAGGAAATCCAAAAAAGAGGGGGACATGGCTGATTCACTCTACTATACAGCAGAAACCAGCACAATATTGTAAAGCAACTATACTCTAAGAAAAATTAAAAAATAAATTGGGGTGTCTGTGGGTAGGGTAGGAATTTGGTAAGGAGAGAATCATGAAGAAAATTTTGAAGCTGGAGATGCAGAAAGGAAGGCGGGGGCAGGAAGAAAAGAAGCAAGGATGGTGTGTCTGAGATGAGCATGTTCCAAGGTTCGCCCTGGTTTTGGATCTCAGAACAATTATCACTCTTTGTCACTCCTCTGTGAAGTGCTTACTGATTAATCAATGACTCACCTTTGTTTCATCGAGTGTCTCTTACATGATCAGGGATAACTGCAAAAGCAGGGCAGGTAATAGAGAAAGTTAATTAATAGGATGAGACAGAGATAATAAGTGAGAAGAGAGAGGCTCAAGAACTTGGGAAGAGGCTGATTTCACTGGGATGTGGGTGGCCACCACATGCCTAGAATCATCATATGAGGGCAAAAAATTAGAGCATACCAGAATTATAGAATTAACCTACTGTAAGGTCTGAGGATGAAGAAATAAGGGAAGAGCTGCACTGTGATCACCTTGAGTATCTGAGGTGATGTGGAGATTACCATACTAGTAAAGATACCTGCAAGTGAGGTGTTACCAGGCTTGGTATAAAAACCCAAGCATGACTGAAGTCAGACCTGGGAGAGATCACGAAAACACATTCACAAACGAACTAAGTCCCAAGATGGACAGAGCTGAGCTGGGACAGCAGAAAGGAATGTGTTCTTGGGTACAAAAAGCTTCTGGCTCTGAAGCGTGGATATGGGTTGAGGAACAGACTGTTAGCCTGAGAGGCTGAACGTCCATCCCTCCTCTGCTGCTATGGGCCACGTCACTGCTGGTCCCCGTGCATCCCAGAGGGAAGGGAGACAAAGGCTGGGAAAATTTTGTGGAGAGTGAGGGGGTCAGTTGAAAACAGACTCTTCTTTCCCTTTGGAGAGTTTGCCTCTTAGTCCAAGAGACTTGATGCTAAACACCCTGAACATTGTGGGCCTGAGGCGTTCCCCTGGGCTGAGACTTTGCTATCATAGCAAAGAATCTATGCTCTAAAGGCAGGTCCTATGGAAGCGTTCAGTTCCCCCAGGTCACTACGACTTCTATTTTGGTGGCTGCTCCTCAGTGGCCATCGGGGCCAGGTGGGCTGCCAGATCCTGTGGTGTGCCCATCACACACCTGGAGTCATGCAAGGAACAAGGCGATGTGCCAGACAATATGCTCATAGCTGCTTGTAAGTAGATGCAGAGAAGCACCCACTCAGAAGACTCCACAGGGCCTTGCTTTGATCTGATGGTCTTCCATGGTGATGCCTTAGCATGGTCCTGAGAGCTCCTCAATAACCTCTCTCCATCTATCCTTCTAACATCATTTCCATTATCACCCTACCTGAACCCACTGCTCCTGCCAAAATGAGCTGCTTATTCTCCATCCCCCTTAGCACACCACAGCCTTCGGCCCTACTGTCATGCAATGCCTCTAGCTTCACATTCCTATCAGAAACCTCCATTCCGTTCAGTCGCTCAATCATGTCCGATTCTTTGCGACCCCATGAATCCAGCACGCCAGGCCTCCCTGTCCATCACCAGCTCCCGGAGTTCACTCAGACTCACGTCCATTGAGTCCATGATGCCATCCAGCCATCTCATCCTTGGTCGTCCCCTTTTCCTCCTGCCCCCAATCCCTCCCAGCATCAGGGTCTTTTCCAATGAGTCAACTCTTCACATGAGGTGGCCAAAGTACTGGAGCTTCAGTTTTAGCATCATTCCTTCCAAAGAAATCCCAGGGCCAATCTCCTTCAGAATGGACTGGTTGGATCTCCTTGCAGTCCAAGGGACTCTCAAGAGTCTTCTCCAACACCACAGTTCAAAAGCATCAATTCTTGGGCGCTCAGCCTTCTTCACAGTCCAACTCTCACATCCATACATGACCACTGGAAAAACCATAGCCTTGACTAGACGGACCTTAGTTGGCAAAGTAATGTCTCTGCTTTTGAATATACTATCTAGGTTGGTCATAACTTTTCTTCCAAGGAGTAAGTGTCTTTTAATTTCATGACTGCAGTCACCATCTGCAGTGATTTTGGAGCCCCCAAAAATAAAGTCTGACACTGTTTCTACTGTTTCCCCATCTATTTCCCATGAAGTGATGGGACCAGATGCCATGATCTTCGTTTTCTGAATGTTGAGCTTTAAGCCAACTTTTTCCCTCTCCTCTTTCACTTTCATCAAGAGGCTTTTTAGCTCCTCTTCACTTTCTGCCACCCATTCCTTAAGGCAGTCTTAAGGCTGCTTCTTAGAAATAATTGTTGTGACCTTGGGACTGTTACCTTCTCTACACCCAAGTTTCACTGAAGTGAAATGGGGATATTGGGTGGTGATTAATCATATATGTAAGCAAAAAGAACACTGTCTGGGATTCAGTGAGTTCTGGTCTTTTTTCACCCACTGGATGTCCCAGGACATCTGCACAGCTTCTGGCCCATCTTCCCCTGTACACTCAGGTGCTACCTGGAATACAGGTGAGAACTAAATGCCTCCAAGCATGCTCTGCGTCATTTTGCTCCCTTATTGCCCCCATTTTAAGCTCTTTCAAATATGAAAGGAATGGGTGGACAGCAAAGTTTCTTCTCTGCTGTTCCTAATTCACTTAGTGTGAAGTCCTCTTAGTGAAGCATAGTTGTTGCTTTTTAATTTTTTCAACAGCAGTTTTATTGAGATTCACTCATTTGAAGTATACCACCAATGAATTTTGGTATAGTCACAGAGTTGTGCAAACATCATGCTAAGTTGCTTCAGTTGTGTCCGAGTCTGTGACTCGGAGCCCACCAGGCTTCACTATCCATGGGATTCTCCAGGGAAGAATACTGGAGTGGGGTGCCATTTCCTTCTCCAGGGGATCTTCCCGACTCAGGGATCGAACCCTGGTTTCTTTTATCTCCTGCACTGGCAGGCGGGTTCTTTACCACCAGTGCCATCTGGGAAGCTCAATACTACTTTCTAATTTCAGAACACTTTCATTACTGCAAAGAGAAACCCCACTCCCATGAGCAGTCACTCCTCATTTCTTCTCTAACCTCTCCAGGCCTAGGTAACCACTAACATACCTTCTATCTCTACAGATTTGCCTATTCTGGACATTTTACATCATCACCTGGCTTTTGTTTTTGACCTTCCCTCTTTATTGATTTTTTTGCCTACCTGGCATGTGGGATCTTAGTTCCCTGGACCAGTGATCGAACCCATGCACCTGTGGTGGAAGTGCAGAGTTTTAACCACTGGGCTGCCAGCGAAGTCCCCTTCCTGCTTTTCAAAGGGCCCAAACTCTTCTTTCACTCATCACTAATCTATTTCCTCAAAATACCCAGCCATAGGACCAGGCCCATGCTAGGCATCCAATAAATGTTCTGTTGAATGAAACCAAAAGCTGAATGAACATCAAAACAGGTTTGATGTAAACATATTTTTCCCTCCATAGTTTCTTTTTGGACCTTGCTAGTCCAAAGCAAGCTGGGGAAATAAATCAGGAGCAGTGGTGTTGTGTTTTTGTTTTTCTAAGGCATAGAAAATCTTTGCTGAGTCTCCTTACAGTGAAATTCGAGTGCAGTGGTTCTCAAACCTGGCTGTGGCTTTGTGTCATCTGAGAAACAAGAAGGCATGCTGCTGCTGCTGCTGCTAAGTCACTTCAGTCGTGTCCGACTCTGAGCCCTGCCCATCTCCACCCCACCACACAAGGTTCTTACTTACCAGGCTACTGTGGGGCACATCAGTATCTTTTAAATGTTCCCCGATTTTAAATATGATTCTATCAACAACCAAGGTTGAGAACTCTCATTCCAACGGAAATAATCACTCTAAGCAAGAATAACTGGTTGAATTCCAGCCATGCCCAGAATGATACACAGTCCAAGTTTTCAACCCTGTCTTCAGGGAAATAAATCTAAATTTTAAAGAAAGCAATAAAAAACAGAATATTCATTTCACTGAAATTTTCTTTATAGCTAACATTACTATTAGACTGAACTATATGAAATTGATGATTATTGATTGTTTTGAGCTACAAAATGGAAATTTCATACTATTCAAACTAATTGAATGCATTTATTTCATGACATAGAAGATACATACAGTACTCAAACCGAACCATCAACTTACAAATCCATCTATGCATCTTCCCTGTGCTTCATAAACTTTTAAAAAAGAGAATTTCAGGCTTTATTAAATATATATTTCTAGTAGTAGAGGGTAGAAAATAAACCAGCCATTACGGAAAACAAAAGCACAATAACTCACAGATAAAATAAACACCAACTTTATAGAAAACCTTCACTTTTTGTCATGCATTATTTCTGGAAAGCATGTTATAAAGCAGATTGTCATACGCAAGTTATTTTCCCATAGGAAATATCTTATGATTAGGGATTGTGTTCCAGACAGGAATCATATAAATCAGAGATATGATCCACAACAAGCCACAAAGCAAAGCTGCAACAACTATAAACATTTATAAACTTTTAAAATAATAAATCTTTTATTTAAGCACCATAAAACACCACAATTGTATTTCGCCCATTCATTATTATACTGTTATTGTGAAAGGTAATTTAGCATTACCCATCAAAATACAAAAAGTGCATATTCTTTGATCTGCTCCTAGTGATCCTTCCTACAGAAAACCTGGCCTTCTCTTTTCTCCACTTACAGCACCACGTAAAAAGGCCCCAGTCTAACACAGGTGGCCAAAAGGCACATGAGAAGATGTTCAATATCATTAATCATTCAGTTCAGTTCAGTCGCTCAGTCGTGTCCGACTCTTTGCGACCCCATGAATCGCAGCACGCCAGGCCTCCCTGTCCATCACCAACTCCCAGAGTTCACTCAGACTCATGCCCATCGAGTCCGTGATGCCATCCAGCCATGTCATCCTCTGTCGTCCCCTTCTCCTCCTGCCCCCAATCCCTCTCAGCATCAGAGTCTTTTCCAGTGAGTCAGCTCTTTGCATGAGGTGGCCAAAGTACCGGAATTTCAGCTTCAGCATCATTCCTTCCAAAGAAATCCCAGGGCTGATCTCCTTCAGAATGGACTGGTTGGATCTCCTTGCAGTCCAAGGGACTCTCAAGAGTCTTCTCCAACACCACAGCTCAAAAGCATCAATTTTTTGGCGCTCAGCTTTCTTCATGGAGAAATGCAAATCAAAACTACAATGAGATATCATCTCACACCAGTCAGAAAGGGCATCATTGAAAAATCTACAAACAATAAATGCTGGAGAGAGTACAGGGAAAAGGAAACCCTCCTACACTGTTAGTGGGCATGTAAACTGGTACAGCCACTGTGGAGAACAGTATGGAGGTTCCTTAAAACACTAAAAATAGAGCTACTATATTATCTAGCAATTCCACTCCTGAGTATACATCTGGAGGAAAACATGGTTCAAAAGGATACACGCACTCCAATGTTCTTGCAGCAACAGTTACAGTAGCCAAGACATGGAAGCAACCTCAATTTCCATTACCAGATGAATAGATAAAGAAGATGTGGTACATATATACAATGGAATATCACTCAGCCATCAAAAAGAATGAAATAATACCATCTGCAGCAACAAGGATGGATCTAGTGATTATTATACTAAGTGAAGTGAATCAAAGAAAGACAAGGATCACATGGTATCACTTACATGTGGAATTTTAAAAAAAGGATACAAATGAACTTATTTACAAACAAAAACAGCCCCACAGACTTAGAGGAGGAACTTATGGTTACCAGGGGGAAGATGTGGGATGGAGAGATCAGGAGTTTAGGAGTGTCATGTACACACTAGGATGTTTACAATAGGTAGCCAACAAGGACCTACTGTATAACACAAGGAACTCTGCTCAATATTCTGTAACAAACTAAACAAAAAAAGAATTTGAAAAAGAATAGATACATGTATATATATAATTGAATCACTCTGCTATACACCTAAAACTAACACAACATTGTTTTGCTTTTGTTTTTTCGGGTTTTTCTAGAATTTTTTAAAAGTTTATTTATTTTAATTGGAGGATAATTACTTTATAATACTGGGATGGTTTTTGCCATACATCAACATGAATTGGCCACAGGTATACCTGTGTCCCCCCTCCCCATCTTGAACCCCCCTTCCCACTTCCCTCCCTACCCCATCCCTCCAAGCTGTCCCAGAGCACTGGCTTTGAATGCCCTGTTTCATACATCAAGCTTGCACTGGTCATCGATTTTACACATGGTAATGAACACATTTTCATGCTATTCTCTCAAATCATCCCACTCTCTCCTCCCACTAAGTCCAAAAGTCTGTTCTTTATGTCTGTAACACAACATTGTTAATCAACTATGCTCTAATATAATTTTTTTAAATATGAAAAGAAAGGGGAAAAAAAAAGGCTCTCAGTCTAGAACCAACCCTGCACAATCTCATTTCTGGCTCACCACTGCCCTCAGTGTTCTCGCCCGGTCTCCTTATCTGAGGCTGTGCTCCTTCTAATGTACTGGAGAGCACTGTGCTGCCCTAGTTATGAGAACAATCCTGCTCGGAGTCAAGGGAAATGTAAGGAGCTTTAGCTCTTCTGTGCAGCCTTCACAGTCTCCAGTCCAGTGCATCTGTTTTCACTCCTAGCTGGGAAGTCAGTCTTCTACCTCCTTCCTGTGACCAGAACTGCAGGAATCTTAGTCCTTCGAAGTCTGCTCGGACTCTATCCTCATTCCATTTCTTCCTGCAAGGGGCTGAGGTCCTCTCCTAGAATCCTACCCTGTAACTGGAAGAAATCTTGCTACTTATTGCCACAAAGGAGTGTTTCATGAAGGAATGAATCCCTAGATTTCTCCATCATTGTGCACAACTGAACGGACACTTCTTCATCTTGGTAGGTCTCCCTGATGCAGATGGCCCTTGGACTGCTGGACACTATGTCCTCTTTGTTGAAAACTGTGTGCTGTGGAGGCCAGCTCAGCCTGTGTGTCTTTGCCCAGCAGCTGCCTCCCTTTCCAAGGGTCTCCAGGAGCCCCTTCTCTCTCTGCCCCTTCTTCCCAACCACACTGACCTAATACTTTACAAGTTTCTGGCATAACTCTCTTTCCAAAATCCTCCAGATCAATCTCCAGACATTCTCTTTCCTGCCCCTCATCCCCTGGTCTCTCTTTTCCTGCATAGGAGGTGGGAATTGGGGGAGTATCAGTACACAGTTAGAGAACAGCAGTTCTCAGTTATTTTGCCCCAGGGGACATTTGAGAAAATGTGGAGACATTTTTTGGTTGTCACAACTGAGGCATGCTATTGGCGTCAATGGGTAGAGGTCACTGATGTTGCTACATGGGAGGCACAGGGCAGCTCCTGCCACAAAGAATTTTCCAACCCCAAACTGGCTGAAGTTGAGAAATACTGGTCTAGAAAAATCAAAGATGCCTTCGCAGCACTACAAACACAAGATTACCAACAAAGAAGGATAATGCTTCCGTTTTCAGTTTTAAAAAACTTTCCCCAATTATAAAAATTCATGCTGAATATAGAAAAATTAGACTAAAGTAAAAGATTGCAGTGATATCACATCACTATATATTTTTGCCTAATTGTGACTGTATTAAATACTATCTATTTTTTTTCTTTTTCTTCATAACAATCAAACTGCTCTCTGTAATACTAAAAGATATCACTTTCATTGCATGATTCTTCCCAAGAACAAACCACAGTGTAATGCAACCTTCTCTTATTAATGTAAATTTCAGTTGTTTCCTATTTTCCACTATTATAAAAGTAGTTGTGATACACATATATATGCATAAAACTTTCTCTACATGGGTAGCTACTTCCTGGATGAATTTTAGAAAGGGTCTATAGTAAGTAAAGTAAAGTCACTCAGTCATGTCCGGCTTTTTGCGACCCCATAGACTGTAGCCTACCAGGCTCCTCTGCCCATGGGATTTTCCAGTCGAGAGTAGTGGAGTGGGTTGCCATTTCCTTCTCCAGAGGATCTTCCCAACCCAGGGATCGAACCCGGGTCTCCCACATTGTAGGCAGACACTTTACTGTCTGAGCCACCAGGGAAGTCAATACTCCTTCCATAATTTTTGCAGTGCAAACAGGATTTGTCAAAGGAGTCTATCCAAAACATCGAAAGTCATGCGAAAAGCTCTCCTAGATCCTGGCTCCACGCTGGTTTGAAAACATACTCCAAACCTGCAACCAAAAGTGTCTCCATTTGAGGAACTTCAAACGAGAAGCAAAAAAAGGCTCCATCCCATTACTCTGAATAGAGCACTGCAGTGGATCATAAGGACAAGAACGAAAGGTCTTGTGATTTTTGGCACAAAGAGACATAATATGCCCTTCAGATGGCAAGATCTACTGGTTACAGAGGCAAAATGATTTTACTTAGAAGGTCTGTCTTATAAGCAGAAGACTATTTTCTATTTATTAAAGCAGTTTACGTATTTTATTTTTATTTATTTTTTGACTGTATTTTCTCTTTGACTCAGGTATTCAGGCCTTTGGGAATGCAAAATTTGACAAACATCTTTACAGCTGTTGTTGGGATAAATCCAGAACATTCTGGAACAAGAATAGATCAAAGATAAAACATTTCTTTTTCCATAAAGACCCAGTTTTCCTCAGTTTTTAACAGCTGATTAGAATACGGCTAGAGCTTCCCTGGTGGCTCAGTTGGTAAAGAATCTGCCTGCAATGCAGGAGACCTGGGTTCAATCCCTGGGTGGGGAAGCTCCCCTGGAGAAGGAAATGGCAACCCCCTCCAGTATTCTTGCCTGGGAAAGCCTATGGACAGAGGAGTCTGGTGGCCTACAGTCCGGGGGGTTGCAAGAGTCGGAAATGACGTAGTGATGAAACCACCACCACTACTACAGAGAAGCAGAACTGAACTCTCACTCTCTTCCTGCTCCCAGACTCAAAGGAAAATTTACAAGTATATAGTAATAGAAAGCAAAGCAGTATGTCTTGATGTGTAAACTCAATGATGGCAGGGAATGGTATGAAGTTGGCAACCAGAGGACCTGTGTTTCTACTTCTCTATGCCACTAGCCAGCCCGTGGCTCTGTCATTGACATCTGAAGAGTTCAATTTCAAAAAAAGGAAACCTATTAAATATGAAACCGTTTATGTGAAGTGTTTTGGAGATATAGTGTACTTTTTTAAATGCAATAACAGCACAAAGAGAGCTGTTATTGTGTATTCCTGTATATTGTCCTTTATGATGTCAACCCAGGTACAGACAAGGAGAGAAGAGGCAGTATTGATCAGGTGAGCTGTGGGACTGGAAAGAAGCAGGAAGGTGTCCAAGGGGAGAATCCGTGGTTCAGAATCAGGTCACAAGGCAGGAATCAAAGTCTCCTCCAAGTCACAGGTCTATCACAGGATATTAGCAATGATGATGGGAGGCATAAGAATAACATACATCAGCAGCAACTCTGACCACTGACACCCCCATTTCAGGGCTTACCTCACTGTAGGCACTCTGCTAAGTGCTTTACTTGCCATATTTCAATCAATCCTCATAACCACCCAACAGGAATCATGAGAAACATACATGAGACAGGCTTAGAGAGCAGTACAGAATAAAACAAAACCTTACAGCTGAAAATGGCCAAGCAGAGATTTCAACCCTTGTCTTCTGACTCAGAGCTCAAGGGAAGACCAGGCAAGGGTAGGACTTAAACCAGGAACTGGGGAACAGCGCAGGGGAGGCATGAACCTATGAGTCAGGTGAGGCCAAGGCCTCCCTGACTCCTCCTCCTGGGCAAGGAGCAGGTTTGCAGTTTGTAGTCCCAGAGGCACTACACCTGCAGCTGAGCTCACACCCTGCCTGGGGCAGTCGGGTGGGGACTGGGAGGGCTTACGAATAGACTGGGTTTGTTCCTCCAGTAACAGGGAACAGTTCCCACTGCTGCATGGGTCCTCTCTTTCTTCCCCTCCCATGACCGGGGTCAGGAGTGGACTACAAGGCCAGCAGGCCCTGGCCTCTTCTATGGAGAGAAGCAACGGTGGAGCCTTGATCCACAGGTAAGACCTGCCATGGTGGGTTAGCCCCACAGCTCATCTCCAGTGAAATCAAATGCCATGACTTACGGCTTCTTTTTTGTAACAAAAAATATTTTCAAGTGAAATTTCATGGAGATGCAGAGAATTTATAAAAGATGAGAGGTAGAGCAATTCTGGTTTAAAGTGAGATGAAGAAAGTCCAGAATGCCCTCCTTCTACCCACCACTAACCTAAACACTTTCATGAACACTAGAGCTAAAAGCATGTTTGGACTCCTTAACATCAAGGAATGGTATGGACCCCCAAAATTCTAATTTTCTTTAGAAAGCCAGTAGCAATCCATTACTATGTAGTTTCCTAAAAACCTTTAAAAAACAAATCTATTTTTCCATTGGCACCACACTTGTGGCTACAGAGTCCACTGCTTACTTGCCACTTTCAGAAGCACCTCTGTCTTGTCCTTGACTCGTTCTGCTCTAGCTCCAAGGGCTATCTTTGCTTCTTCCTATTAGTTATGTTAGGAAGTCTATTATGACTTTAGTAACTGTTCACATCCCCTCTTTCTCTTTCCAGACAGAACATTCCTAAGCTGTTTAGTCTATTCTCACTGGAGGATTAAATTCAATAATGTATTGAAAGAACCAAGCAAGGGGGGTGGCACCAAGGAAGGGTCCAGCAAGCATCATGCCTTTATCCCTCCTTTTCCATCCCCTTCATCAGTTAAAAGATTTTTCTCCAGTCTTGCCTTCCCCTGTAACCCTCTGTTTCTTTCTTAATCATAAACATGGATGTGTTCTAAATAAGGTTGAGTGAGATGACAATGACATCTTTACCTACACAGCCAAACACTGATACTGCAAGGTTGGGAAGATCAACTCCAACCAGCACCACATGACTCGTCATCACAGTCAGGAACACAGAGTTCACTCTTCTCTATGTAATTTCCAAGTTCCCTGGTAGGAAAATTGTAACCAATAAATCAAGGCCTGATGAGGATCTCTATTTTGTTGTTGCATAACCAAGCAGGGTAGAGGGGTTGTGGGGAGACAGAAAGAGAGACAGAGTTCACACAGGTAAGAAGAGAGGGGTCAGGGAGGGTTTGATTATAGCCAAACAGTGTAGGAAGACAAAATAACTTTTCTACAGAAAGAGAGGCATAAAGATCAGAGAACAGGAGTTCTCAGGATGGGAACTAGTTAGGAAGGGAGCTAGTGCTCACTTCCTGAACTTGTACATGGAAGTAAGGAAAATCGCAAAAACTTTAAGACACCATTAGCAGGAGGATAAATTGGTACAAAATTTCCAGAGGGCCACTTATCAATATCCATCATAGATTTAAGTGTATATACCCTAAGATCCAGCAACCACATTTTTAGGAATCTAAACTGATAGAGATATTAACATTGTACAGATGAAAGCACAGTGATGTTCATTGCAGCTCTGTTACTTGTTTTAAGGAAGTGTTAGTGTTCATCATCAATGACTGATAAAATAAATTATGGTATATCCATACAATGGAATAGTAGGTAACAGTGAAAAAGAGTAAGGTGGCAATATGTATAGTAAGAAGGAAAAAAACTCAAAAATAAATGAAAAAGACAAGTTGCAATACATATAGTATCAACCATTTTAGTTTTAAAATAATATAACTATTCATTTAAATATAAGAAAGCCATCTAAAAGGATACATGGGGATTATCTCAATTTTTTGGAGAAAAGGACAATCGTCACTTTTTATTTTTGATATTTCTAGATTGTTGAAATTTGTAATTAAAAATAAACTAAACAGGGGACTTCCCTGGTGGTTCACTGATTAGAACTTCGCCTTCTAGTGCAAGGGTGTGTGGGTTTGACCCTTGGTCAGGGAGCTAGGATCCCACAGGCCTTGTGGTCAAAAAACCAAAACAGAAGAGAGACAGTGTCATATTGTAACAAATTCAGTAAAAGACTTTAAAAATGGCCCACATTAAAAAATTCTTTTAAAAAATAAACAGGACAGCTAAGTTATGACCAACCTAGATAGCATATTCAAAAGCAGAGACATTACTTTGCTGACTAAGGTCCATCTAGTCAAGGCTATGGTTTTTTCCAATAGTCATGTATGGATGTGAGAGTTGGACTGTGAAGAAGGCTGAGCGCCGAGGAATGGATGCTTTTGAACAGTGGTGTTGGAGAAGACTCTTGAGAGTCCCTTGGACTGCAAGGAGATCCAGCCAGCCCATTCTGAAGGAGATCAACCCTGGGATTTCTTTGGAAGGAATGATGCTAAAGCTGAAGCTCCAGTACTTTGGCCATCTCATGCAAAGAGTTGACTCATTGGAAAAGACTCTGATGCTGGGAGGGATTGGGGGCAGGAGGAGAAGGGGACGATAGAGGATGAGATGGTGGATGGCATCAGTGACTCGATGGGCATGAGTCTGAGTGAACTCCGGGAGTTGGTGATGAACAGGGAGGCCTGGCATGCTGCGATTCATGGGGTTGCAAACAGTCAGACACGACTAAGCGACTGGACTGAACTGAACTGACCTATAGCACAGTGGTTATGTGGTGGGCTCTGAAGCCATGCTACCCACGTTTGAATCCCAGCTGTGCCTCATCCTGAAGCAACAAGCAATTTAACCTCTTTGTGACTCATCCTCCTCATCTGTAGAATGTCATTAATAATAGTATATTCACATTATAGAGTTTACGTGCCAATTAAATGAGTTGATAGATATAGAGAGGTTAGAAAAGGCCTGACACTTATGAATACTCCATAAATCATTAGCCTAAAAGAATATCTTTTATGTTGCCGTTTAAAATTACCAGAGGATAGAAGGGGGAAGGTGGGAAAAGATGAATGCCAGGTAATAAAAGGCCTCAAACACTAGGCTAAGGAGTAAGAATTCATTTATTCAGTAGGAAATGAGGTCATTTATTCATTAAACAAACATTTACTATGTGTCTTTTATGTGCCAGATTCTGTTCCAGATGGTTGGGGCGCATCAGTGAATGAAGCGGACAACAGTATTTTAGAAAAGGTCTGATGTAATCAAGACTGGCCTTCTGGGTATGATAGTTACATGTCTTAAAAATGTTTTATGTGTTTTGAGAGGAGGTGATCAGGAACACCAGGGCTGTCAGGGAGGAGGCCAATGCAGTGTTCAGGCAATGAGGGCCTGATACACATAAGGGACGACTCCCGGTCTGAAATCTGGAAGAGGTGTCTAAGAGCTGAGAGGACAGCCAATCCCTCGTGTTGGCAAGGGGGTGAGGCTGGCACTGTCAGGCAGGGAATGGTGGCCAGAAAACCTCTGGAGACCAGCTTTTTAGAATTTATCTCAGCTTCGGCCAATTCTGTTGGCCTGCAGTCAGGTGACCTGGTTCCAGCCTCATGTTTACCACCATTGACTGGAGGGGCCCTGGAGAACCAAACTTCTGTGGGTCTCTGAATCTGCATATAAATGAGGGTCACCCCTGATGATCTCCAGGTCCCCTGTCGACTCTGACATTCTACAGTTTCCATGTCACTCCAAAGAGGCAAATGAATGGGACTTCCTTTCCTATTACCAGTGTATTATACACCAGAGTCACAAGAGAAACCATTAAAACACAGGACTCAGATGTACAGGATAATGTCTGAAAGACTGTTTACATTTTAATTCTTTTTGAGAAAGTGCATATTGAATTTAAAACCAAATGTATGTGTCAAGGTCTGAAAACGGGTTACTCAAATAATTTCTTTTCATGCATGCAGCTGTTCTAAAGTATAAACCACACTCGTCCAGTAAAACCATCATCTGTTCTATAAAGAATATAAGCATTCATCTGGCCCTTATTTTTAGAGTAAGAGGTCAAATGCACAAAGGGTGAGATGTAGTTGAGTCCACCATGCCAGATACAGACAGGGGCTGAAGGCCAATTATAAACCATAATATCTGAACTTGGGGGTATTTCAATTAGATGGCTTAGAAGATAAAAAGAAATGAGTTATTAAATATTGGAGTAGCCACACAGAAGCTGTGAAAAGCTCATGCTTCCCTCGTTCATTCATTCAACAGATCGCTCTCACAAAATAAATCACCAAAATAAACAGACTCTGACTCATTTCCCAATGCTTGTTGGAGTTTAGTTCTTTTTCCCTCCAGGGTCACGGAATGCATGAACTTCAGGCTTACTCTCCGTGTGAGAAAAGTCCTGCATGAGGATGATTGACTTGATGTTAGAAGAAAATGTAATTTTCAACTAACCACGAGTAACCGGTACTGAAGCCAGGCTGCCTGAGCTTTGAGCCCAGCTCCACCACTTCCCCCACCTAAGTGATTCCAGGTAAGTCAGGGGTCCCCAGCCTCCGGGATCTAATGTCTGATGATTGAGGTGGAGCTGATATAATAATGATAGCAATAAAGTGCACAACAAATGTAATGTGCTTGAATCATTCCCAAACCATTCTCCCCTCCCCAGTCCATGGAAAAATTGTTTTCCGTGAAACCGGTCCCTGGTGGGGAACAGCTGAACAACTACTAGGCTCCATCCTGCCTCAGTTTCCCCCTCACAGGGTTGTGATGAGGATGTCACTATTGCTACATTGTTTGGAACAGCGCCTGTTGTACAGTAAGCACTATGTATGTGTTTATAAAATAAATCTTCATTGCTGGAGACAACCTAGGCAGCTGAGAGCAGCCGCACACTGATTCTCTTAAAGGCTACTTCCTCTCTGCTTACACTGCTCACTCATAAAAGTACCACGGAAAGCCATACATTAGACAAGACAAGGCTCAGCTGTTCTTCATTTTATTTAGGAATGGCTGGGAGGAATTCACATTGAAAAACCTCCTGCCTAGACTGCTGAAATCAAAATAACACATCTCTTTAAAAAAGAGATGTGAGTTTGTTGTAGAGATGAAATTAGAATGCCTTGGCATAGTGCCCACCAGCTTCAGAGTCTGTCATTTCAGCCAAATGTTTGCTTGAGCTATTTGAACCTATTTATTCTTAGCTGTTCTGGTGTGTAAGTGACTGTGTGAGTGCATGTGTACGTGTGTGTACACACACACACACACACGATAGGGGGAAGGGTAAGATCTCAGGTGAAACAAGATGCTTCAATGTTTGAGTCTGGGTCCTTTCAGCTCCAACACTTCCAGCTGTTACCTACAATGAAATGTCTTGAGCCTCCATTACTGAAATTGAATAACGGTCTTGAAAACCTGGTCTTTGGGATGCTGTTTTCTAGACCATTATTCAAAGTGGTTGGGATAATTTGTCTTCATAAGGACTGTCCCCATGCATGTCAGCCGGAGGACTGCTGCCACGCACTGGCTAAGACACGACCTCAGGGTATCTGGTAGCATAAGTAATTAAGAGCAAACCTTGGATTCAGGCCCCAGTACAAGCCCCAACTTTGCCACTTCTTATCTTGTGACCTTGAAAAAAAATTGAACCTCTCAAAGCCTGTTTCAGTTCAGTTCAGTTCAGTTCAGTCGCTCAGTCGTGTCCGACTCTTTGCGACCCCATGAATCGCAGTACGCCAGGCCTCCCTGCCCAAAGCCTGTTTGCCTATCTATAAAATGGCGATAATAATAATACCAGTATCTATCTTATCACTTGCTCATGAGACATAAGTGAGAATCCTCAGGAAGCACTCAGCAAGGTACCTGGCAGCCAGTGCTCTTTAAACAGCAGCTTCACAGAATAGCTGTTCTTGTCCCAAATGCCCCAGGCAGATCTCAGGTGGGTTCATCTTTGGGTTGTGATGAGCAGTTTATTTGCTGGTTTTTATATTTGCTTTTAAAATCTCCAATGAGAATCCTTTAAACAGGTGCTACCTACCTCCTCCACTGTTTTTCTTCTTTGTACCTTTATTTTTTTTTTTTGTACCTTTTATTTTTTCAAAACAAACTAGTTATTTTAATATCTGAGAGGTGGCCTATTGCTCATCAGAAGAGATTCTAGGGCCTTTTGTAGAAAGGATTTCATGTCAGGATGCTTTTTTCAAGGAGCTCCTTCCTGTTCTCTCTCCTCCTGGGACAGCCCCTGAAAAGAGCGAGGTTTCAAGTACCCTTCCCCACTGAGGTGGCAGGATGGGGGCCCTGGGAGCTCAGCCCAGGGCAATGGGGCAGAGAGCGGTCAAGAGAGCCCATGGTAAGTTCTGGCCTTGGTCCTCCCAATAACTAGCTGTGTGACCTTGGACAGCTCACTTAAACTCTCCAGGTTATATTGTCTTCATCTGTGATATGAGAGAGCTAGCAATGGACAAAAAAAAAAAAGGAAGACAATTCTCCCAGGAGGATAAATAGTATAAACATTGTACTCTTCACTGATTATCAAAGAAATGCAAATTATAGGAATGTAAAGACATCATTTTTTAAAATTATTAAAATAAAATCTAAAAACAACCTTGCTTATTATTATTTCTTTCCTGGGAACATGGCACATTGGTACAACTGATTGGGACTGGAAAAAATTCATATTGTGTCTCACAGAAGAGAAGAAGGAAAATGCATGTGAGTCCTCATGTCTGCAAATCACTAGTTTTGAGGTTCAACCTCCTTGAGGTTCCATTGCCTCACTAGAGGAAAAATGGATAAAATGGGGATGATAAAGATAATGCCTGTGTGCTGGGTTGTTGTGAGGCTTAAACTAATGTCAATAACGAACTTAGCTTAATGTTTGGCATATTACAGCTGCTGCTGCTGTTCTGAAGATGAGTTGAAGAAATGATGGTGAGGACGCCTGACTCCGCCTGGCTCATGTTGTGACACTGCTGTAGAAGAAACCTTTTCTCCTCTTCTTCCCTAGACTCCTTGTCAGAACGTGACTTCTCAGCAGGCAGGGCAGATAAACGCTCAGCTGCCCGGCCCACTTGTCCGGTTTCCTCAGGGATTCTGACCCGTGGCCTCAGAGGTCCCCAGGCAACTCCAAGTACACACCCCCACAAACACATCCTACCACACACACACACCACTACACATCAGATGCTGGTCCTGCCCAGCTCAGCTGGCATTCAGTTCCACAAAGCCTCTGGTCTCGAAGGCCCTACCCGTCTATCATTTAATGTCCGCTCTGTGCCCCACAGCTTCCAGGCAGACATGGGCTGCCCCTCCTGGGAGCTCAAGCTCTCTGACGCAGGTCAGTGGCCCCCATCACCCTGCACATCTGTGCCAGCCCATGGCCACCGTATTTACTCACCCCACCTGGTGGAGGGGGGGAGGAGGGGCTCAGTCCCTTTTCTCAAATGCCCACTTGTTTCTGAGGCGCATTTTTCTCTCCTTCCTCAGATTTCTACTGTGATTCATCTCTTGCTGTTTGGTAATTCAAGTTGAGGATTGACTTGAATTGCCACAGAGCCTTTATCTACTCCATATCAAAGATGCTGCTTCTCAAATGGTTCTTTGAATTCTTTCTCAATAGCAGGTTATGTTTCTGTTCCCATTCTGCAGCCTAATAAGGACTGAAATCTGTTTTCAGTAGTTGCTTGATTTTTTTTTTTTCTCAGCTTTAAAAATAATTTCAGAGAGCCTCAAAACTGAGGCATTGACAGGAACTCAGGAGTCCTCACCTCATTCATGAAAGCACTGAGGGCCCAGAGACCCCCCTCTGTGGGGGTCACACTGTCACCCAGGAGAGAGGAAGCAGACCACAGCCTCCAAAGAAGAGCTCCTTCTACCTCCTAGCCTGTCACAGGCCACCTCTCCTTGGTAAATGAGGCCTGGGCCTGCATTTCTCTGTGAAAGACAGGAGGAGCCTGGCCACTCAGTGGAAACAGCTCCTTCCAGGCATCCCAAGTCTATCACCTGCTCATTCCTCTCTCTTATTTCCAGGTTTCTGAAAATGCTATTTCCTCTTCCTGGTAACTCTGGCCAAGTCACGTTCATTCTCTAGGTGCTTCCTCCAGGAAGCCCACCTGAATGTCCAGATGAGGAACCCTCCCACATGCAGTGTCTCCACCAGTGCCCTGGACACCCTCCCTCTAAGCTAGCTGCTGTGCGCCAGTCTTGAAACCGATCATTACCTTGCCTGGTGAGCGTGCAGCCTGAGGGCAGAGCAGACGTGATTAACTCACACCAACATGTTAGAGACCTTTACAACACCCCACCTGCAGAGACCAAGGTGCTGAGCACTGGAAGTGGGAAAGAGTCCCCAGGGCAGTCTAAAGCCCAGGGAAAAGTGACCTAACAATGTTAGACCAAATGGCTCTACTCTCAATTCTTCCACATACCGGGAATAAACCTCTTACTCAAGGAGAACAAAGTAACCAGGCCCAGATGGATCTGGCTCAGAAAGGTGAACTGACTTGTTCACGGTCACACGAGAGGTATGTCACTGTTCTGGCTAGAAACCTCAGCATCACCTTTCCCTCTTTCCCTCTCTTCCTCCCTAAACCAGGCAGCCAGTGATACTTTGGAACATGACTCAGACAGACACCCTTCCTCTCCACTCTGACTGCTTTACCCCCGGCTTTAGACACCTCACACTTGGATTCCTGCAGCAACCTCCTGGCAGGTCTCCTTTCTCTCACCCTTCTCCCTTCTGTGCAAACCGTTGAATTTTCTAAAATTCCAGGCTGCCAAGCTTGATGCTCGCAGAAACGGCATTTTGAAACTCATCTGTTACACCCTTGTCTGCTATGTTAGTGGACATTTATGGCTCTCAGGAGCTCTTATGGCTGAGCTCCATCTGATTGCCTCAAACAGCTCCCTGTATGCCTTCTCCAGCTGTTTCAGAATAAGTCTGGTTATAGGAAGCCTGGAGCTCCATCAGGCAGGGGCTTCTTGGTCCACCACTTAGCCCAGTGCTTGGCACACAGTTGTGAGTGCTCAGTAAATACTGCTTGAATGAAGGCACTCATTAATGAACAAATACAGTGAAAAAAATCATTGATGTCACTTTTCCCTCCATATATGAAGTACTCTCCTCAGCAGGGGTCCTCATCTTGTCAATACAGTATCCCCCAGGATTTCCCTGGTGGTCCAATGGTTAGGGCCTTATGCTTCCACACAGGGGGCATGGGTTTGATCCCTTCTAGGTAGGTACTAAGATTCCATATGCCACATGGCATGACAAAAAATAAAACTAAAAAAAAAAAAATGGCATAAATTCATTTATATATGTTTAAATACTATATGTATTCCCCAAGTCCATGATAACTAACCCTTCAAGAATCTTTGTTGGGAGACTTTATTTGCATATCTAAATAAAAAGTATCTTAGGGTTTCCCTTTTCCCACATACACAGTGTAAACAGACTTTGAGAAGTCGAATAATCTGAGCTTTATCTCTGCCTACATGTAAATTTTATCTGGTAACCAATGCTTCTGATCTTCATCATCTCTCCATGGGCAGGTAACTGGGTAATCAGTGGGATCCTGCCAGGTGTAATCTTCTCAGTACTTTCTTATCTCAAAGCTGTAATGCTTTGTGCCTGACACGCTGTGTTAGCTGAGTGTTCAGAGAGAGAGTCCTCTTTATTATATATTGCAGCTGTCTGCCTGACAGGGAAACCAGACTTGCTGATATGAAGTTCTTCTCCGAACTTACCTCCTGATGGGAGTTTCTTTCATTCCCGTGTCCAATACTCACACATTAAGTTCCTATTATTAATATAAGTCAACTCAATGGTAATTTGTCCCTCCTGGTGCCGACACAGTACCTTTTGACGGTAGCAGATTAGGCAACTTTTCAGGCTGCCTTTACAGACATTATGTTATTTCAAACCCAGGGCAACCAGTAGAGACAACCAGCTCGGGTTTATGACTGGAACAGCATTTTGCAAAGAGTCAGCTGGATAAGCAGCACAATGAAGGCCAAACAGCAAGTGAAAGACAGAGGTACTTAGAATGTAGGTCTCCTTAATTCTGGTCCTGGCCTCTGTAGCATCATTCCATGCTGCCCATAGGAGCAATAGCCAAGACACCCGGGAGAGTGAAGAGAGCTAGCAATCTCTGTCTGAAGCAATGAAGTGATGGTCTGAAAAAGGATGAATCGGAATCACAGGAAGCCCCTGAGAACAGTTCAGGGTGACAGCCTCACTTTTAGACCTGGAGATCTCTCAAGTTCCAGATCCGCCTTGCAGCCCAAGAAGACCCTGCTCAGCCTGTCTTAATGGCACGCAAGCTGGGCCACAGCACGGCCCATGGCCTGAGTAGTTTCCCTGAGATATGGAGATAGAAGGAATGTGGGCTTAGAATCTAACAGGTGGGTTGAAATCCTACCTGTTCCTCGTAGTAGCTCTGCGAAATCAGGCCTGTGACTCATCTGCAAAATGTAGATAACCTCACCCACTAAGTAGGGTTCTCTGAGAGGATCAGAAGGAATATCCTACATGAAAGCAGTTAGTATGGTGCCATACCTGATTGCTTCCCTTTCCCCCACTTCTAGTGTCTGTTGCTACTCTCTGAGGCAGCCCTGAGGCTGTGGCACACAACAAGTGCTCAACATTAATTACTGTTATTAAGGAATGGAAAGGCCCACAAGATATAGAGACAATTAAGAAGCCCACGGGAGAGGCAGGCTGTAGAGCGAATGGACCCAAAGGAAAGACACAAGAGTACATCTTCTTTGAAGATGCGTGAACCCTTGGGGAGACCCAGCAGGTGACTCAGCCCTTTCCTGGCAGAAATCAAAACCAATCTCTCTAGAAAAGAATCAGTTACAGATAGGGTAGAAGGAAGAGGGGGGCAGTTAGAATGGCCTTATGGACTCTGTAGGAGAGGGAGAGGGTGGGATGGGTTGGCAGAGTGGCAGTGTAACATGTGTGATATCATAAATGAAATGAATCGCCAGTCTAGGTTTGATGAGGATGCAGGATGCTTCGGACTGATGCACGGGAATAATCCAGAGAGAGGGTGTGGGGCGGGAGGGGGGAGGTGGGGGTCGGGATTGGGAGTTCATGTACACTCGTGGCTGATTCATGTCGATGTGTAGCAAAACGAATACAGTATTGTAAAGCAAAACAAACTAAAAAAATAAAAATTAATTAAAAAAAAAGGTTTAAACATATTCTTCGTTAAAATAGCTGATGAAACAATCTATAGTTATTAACAACTGGAAACAATTTCTAAGTTAGCCACTGGATAAGTTTTCAGCTAATAAGTTTTGAATCTTGCTCTAATTGGATTAGATTTAGCTAATCAAAAACAGACATTAGAAGGACTTCCCTGATCGTCCAGGGGCTAAGACTCTGTGTTCCCAATGTAGGGGGCCTGGGTTCGACCCCTGGTCAGGGATCCCACATGCCGCAAATATAACCTGGCACAACCAAATAAATTTTTTAAAAACACATTAGAGCTGAAATTAGAATTCTACAGACAATTCAGCAGGAAGAGGACCGGATACCCACTTCTTCCCTTGCACTTGTGACCATTAGGCTAAGCATCTTTAAACCAACAGCACTCCTTACCTGGGGGCGGCTGCATGCACGTAAGCACAGCATCCAAAAGGCATTAACCTGCTGATGAACCTGGTGTGTGAAACGCTACCTCTTGGGCAATGATAAATGCACTAAAAGGAGTGTCTACTACCCAAGAGTAACCACCTAACTGGCCTAGGACTTCCTCCCTCTGTTATTCACTGGAAGGACTGATGCTGAGGCTGAAGCTCCAATGCTTTTGCCCCCTGACGTGAAGAGCCAACTCACTGGAAAAGACTCTGATGCTGGGAAAGATTGAGGGTAGGAGGAGAAGGGGGTGACAGAGGATGAAATAGTTGAATGGCATCACTGACTCAATGGACACGAGACTGAGAAAGCTCCGGGAGATGGTGAAGGACTTTGGGAAGCCTAGTGTGCTGCAGTCCATGGGGTCACAATGAGTCAGTTGCAAGAGTTGGATGTGACTTAGGACCAAACAACAGCCACCGCCACCCATGAGTAACTACTCAGCTGGCTTAGGACTTCTTCCCTCTGGACGCCAGACCTGGCTTTTCCCTCAGCCTGCAGCTCTTCCCTTCCTGACCCTACTTCTCCAAACCTTCACCTGAGGGCTACTCACCCTGCCAAGTCTCCTCCTGATACGACTTCCTCCAGGAATTCTCCCTCCCCACCAGGTCTGGGCTAAGGAGACTGAGCAGGAGCTCCTGAGATCACTGATCTTCCTTATCCTACATTACTGCAGAGATCCTCAGCAGGGATGGTTCCACCTCCCAGAGGACATGTGGCAGTATCTGCAAACCATTCTGGTTAAGACTGTGTGTGTGACTGGATGCTTCTGCCATCTAATGCTGCTAAGCATCCTGCAATGCACAGGACTATCCTCCCAACAAAGAACTGTCCAGCCCCAAATGTCACCTGTGCCAAGGTTGAGAGACCCTGCTCTGCTTTAGTGTGACTGTTTACTTGATTATCTTTTTCACAATGGTTGTCTCATTCAAATCCTCAGTACAATGCCTGGCACATTGTACTCAAAAAAGACTTGTTAAATGACTGTATGACTTTCACCTCAGCTTCCATCTCTTGTTTACTGCTGCTTGCTTTGACCCTGATCAACACCCTGTACGGGCCTCACCTGGTACAACTTCTAACCTAGTACAACTTCTGACTATGTTTTGACTCTGGCCAGGCCCCTCCCCGCACCAGGCCCATTTTACTCCTGCTCTGTACACTAGAGAGGGTTCCCAGGTGGTGCTAGTGGTAAAGAACTTGCCTGCCAAAGCAGGAGATGCAAGAGACTTGGGTTTGATCCCTGGGTCAGGAAAAATCCCTTGGAGTAGGAAATGGCAACCCATGTCAGTATTCTTGCCTGGAGAATCCCATGGACAGAGGAGCCTGGCAGGCTACAGTCCACAGGGTTGCAGAGTTGGACACGACAGAAGCAACTTAGCACACACACCAGAAAACTAGAGCTTCATACCTGTAGCACAGCAAAGAACAGGGCATCCGGACTTCTCAGCTAGCAAGGCTAAACAAAGTCAAGACCACGAAGAAGGGGAGAAGGCCTGAGCCAGCTGGGCGCAAGGCCAGACCACCAGGCAAATCGGGCAGCTG
Organism: Aepyceros melampus; assembly: GCA_006408695.1. NCBI lineage: Eukaryota > Metazoa > Chordata > Mammalia > Artiodactyla > Bovidae > Aepyceros > Aepyceros melampus. The sequence continues at coordinate 261,833 of SJXQ01012358.1, forward strand.
GACTATGCAGTTAGGGGCTCAAAAGCTGATTAGTTTCCAAATCCTGCAAATGCCTTCTATTTAATTAATGGACAGTGAGCGTCCATTTCCGAGGCTGCAGGAATCTTCTCCCCCTTAAATGAAGCAGAACTGTATGATGAATACTTTCTCGAAACCCTGAGTCACTGCCCATTTGTTTCTTTCTGCTTTAGCTACTGAGTTCACATGAATAGTTATAAGCTTATTTTACATGATCGTAAGGGGCTGGGTAATTCTGGCAATTTCAAGAATGAAACATTCACAAAGCTTTCAGGACTGTGATATCAGGGTTTGGGAATTCAAAAATCACTGCTGTCTTTATTTTCTTATGTAACATATTTCATATTTACATATATCTATGATAATTTATTTTCAAATGAAGTAGTAAAGCCGGGCATCTTTTCCAGACAACAAAGGCTTAGGGGATTGCTGGGTTTTTGAAGCCAAAGATTAGTTGCTTTAACCATCAGCCCCATAATTTCACCTTTGAATTCCTTTAGAACTCTTGGATGAATGCCGAGTTGTCTCGGTTATTTATCCACATCCAGTTTGTCAACTGGTCTAGAACATTCTGTGCATCCACCACTACTTGATCTAGTACCTCTGCTTCTAAAGATGATTTAAGAGTGTTATTCAGTTTGATATATTTTTTTCTGAAAAGATCAAGGCAAATAATTTATTATGCCTGCTGGCTCCCTTTCATACATCCGAAGGAGTTTTCCGGTAATCTACAAAGGTTCTACCGGTTCTCTGGCTGGCTCCTTCACTCCAGTTACTTTAAAAGGCCTTCTTATTTTTACTTTAATGTCTGTTTCTTACGGATGCCCCTTAAATTATACATGGATCGTTTTCATGGGCTTCCCAGTGGATTTCTCTGTTCTTTCAACTAACTTCCTATTTTTCCTGAAGATATCTATTTCTTAGGAATATGTCTTGCCTTGAGCAATCCTCTTTGAGCTGCATCTATAAATAGAGATTATATGGGATTGCAAAGAGTTGGATACGACTGAACAACTCACACTAGGCCTATTGGGGGGGCCAGTTTCCCAGACAGTGCTGGTGGTAAAAAAAATTCACCTGCCAATGCAGGAGACATAGGAGACACAGGTTCGATCCCTGGGTCAGAAAGATCCCCTGGAGAAGGAAGTGGCAACCTACTCCAGTATTGTTGCCTAGAGAATCCCATGGATAGATAGAGAGCCTGGCGGGCTGCAGTCCATAGTGTCACAGAGAGACACGATTGAAGCCACCTAGCATACACAAGGAGGGCTATGAGTCAAATGCAGGAAGGTACGCGGAGAGTTTTGCCTGATGCCTGGCACACAATGAGTGTTTAGCAAATGTTTACTCTTATTGTCTTAGTCAAAGAAGCTGAGGTAAGAAAAGGAAGCTAGTTCTTCTCAACCCAGCCTACTAAATGGTTTTATGAATCTTGTCATACTTTATGCTTCCCCATAGGCGTTGGCAATGTTTTTAAAAAAATTAGTTGGCAAGATTCTTGAGGTTTATGATATTTTTTCATAATCACTATTCACATTTTTCTCATTTCTCCTTTTACATATACAGTATCTTGGTTTTCCATCCTTGTACCAGGCCCTTAATCTTAAACTTATTAGGATCACTGAATCACAGAGTTCACACACAGATGCTTCCTGCGCCTTCTATGTGCTTGTCTTCCTTTTCTTCTGTAAAATCATTTGTAAAGGAAATGATCATTTGTCCTAATTCATCCCAGAGAGGTATTTTGCCAATCTACAAGCAAGTAAACACCCTCATTATTACTAATTGGCCCAATTTTTTTTAGCTCGGCCAGTCCTACTCCAGCCTCCAGCTCAATCTCATTATCCTTGTCAGGTGGCCCATAACTCCTTTCTACTGCCATATTTCATTAACTGTTGGCTATTTCTACCCACTAGGCATTTCCTGATGGCATTTTTATGCTTAGGCTCCTTGGATTTCTCCACTGCTCTGAAAATCTGTTTCATGACCCTAGTTTCCTACCCTTCTTTGCCAGATGTCTCATAAGAGCCTTTGGTTTCTAAGAAATTCAACAGCCCTGCATTCTGCTCTTATTAGGACCCTCAAAATCCACCTGTTTCATGGATGGTCTGTACTACAGCTGTCTGTCTGTCTGTCTATCTATCTATCTATCTATGATTACGGCTAACAATGATCGCAAAAGTTTCTGATCTTCAGCTTCCTTCTCAAGCTTCCCAAATTAGACTTTAGAACCTGGCTGTTGTATGCTTTCAAGTTATGGTGCTGGCACCAAAAGGAGAGTTTGGCATGTAACTCACAGGGCACGCACGGGACAGCTTCCAGCCAACTGATTTCCTATCTCTGTTTCCTCATTTTCACCAGATGGTCTTCACTCGATTTGTGCCAGGGGACCATGACTCCGTTTGCCAACTATTGCAACAGGAATGCCCCAAGGCTTCCCTGTGTCCTGCACCTGCCTAAGCCTGCAGTGGTTGCCACAGTTCTTTCTTCATGGGTGTGATTTGCAGACCCCACTGGATCCCTAAGCTAGACTGACCCCAGTGGAGAAATCATTGAACAGACATAGTTTCTGGTAAACCCCTACCCTCTCCAGCACACACACACCCCTGACGCTTCTCTGTACACCTTCATGTTGCAGGTGAGCATATGGAAGTTACTAGTATTCGATGTCTCAGCACTTTGAATTCAGTTGGCACCCAGTGGCCAAGCAAGTCAGGGTGTGAAATGAACATGAAATAAAACACGGTAGGTGTTTTACCTTTTTGATCTTCTTGTAGCAATAGCTCCTTTGAGAAATGGCAGGAGTGGGTGCAAGAGACAACTGCTTATATTTTATTATCTAACCACATAACACTGTCTGTGGGGGGTGGGTCCCCGTGTACGAGAAAGCTCTTTATCAGTGTACCATCTGGACTGTTAAGAGTTGTATCACCTTGAACAGCAAACTCCTTGAGGGCAAGAACTGCATTTCCCCCAGGGTATCTCCTGGTCCTCCTAATACTATGCCCTGCACCAAGAAACTGTCTAAGCCAACTGAACATGAACTGGAAGGGCTCCATCCGTACACTCAGTTATCACTAAGCACCTACATGTCATAGTCTTCCCTCTCTTCCCTTCTCCATCCCCATCCTGGGTTACTCACCTCCTTCCCCAAGAATCTCTACATTATCTAAAGCCTCAAAAAGGCAGGGACTGTCTGTCCAGCCCACTGCTGTATCTCAGAGCCCAGAGGTGTGTGGCACAAAAGGTCTCCAGTAAAATGGCTTGAGCCAATACATCAATGAGAACAAACCTGTTTATAACCCGGGCTAGTGTCATGGGGAACACTCTGCCCAACACCAGAGTGTGACCTGGATTCTTTTGTGTCAAGCAGGGCCACCTGCAGCACATGCCAGAGGACAGGCAGATGTGGCAATTCTCGTAGGGAAGCAGAGATGAGTGGGGGCAGAGATGGGTCATTTTTCGAGGATATGTGTGTGTGTGTGTATGTGTATAATTACAGTAAGTGTTTTCAAAATCACAACCAATAAAAAGAGATTTTTGGTGGAAGCTGCTGTGCTTACTTTAACTGATGATTGTTTCAGATTGTAATCGAGCCTGGAACTCACAGCAGCCCACCTATAAAGCAATGCCCTTCACACACTGCAGCCGTTCACACAGAATATCTGCCGCTATCACTACCCTTCTCTACCCCAGTGCTGATTATAGGTATGTGATTTCATCTGCCACCATGGTTCTCTCCCAAAGGGATAGTGTGGCTATTCATTGCAACTGCAACCATTCTGAAAACTAGAAAAGTGAAAGTGAAAAATGGACACAGAAGAAGAAGACCTTCACTTGAAGCCAGCACACATCAAAGTGTTGTCTCGGCAGGTGGCAACATCCCCTGGGAAACTGCTAGAAATGCACATTTAGGGGCCCAACTCTAGTTCCTAGATCCAGCATCTCTGAGGTGGAGTCCAGGGAGCTGTGTTTTATCTGGCAGCAACACTGCAGGTGTTTTGAGAAGCAAGGCTTGAAAGCATTGTTGGCTGCTTTAAAGAATTCTCGACATTGCCTAGAAGAGGAATGGGAGTCTGGGGTCCATGGAGGAGACTTTTTGTTATTTTTTTGGTATTGCTTACAGTTTTTCATAAGAATGTCTTACTATTTCAATAAAAATTTAAAAAACAGAAATAAATGGAACCTTTATCAACAGCACACCAGGATAGAAAGGACAATTCATGGCAACCTCCTAGGAGGTTCCTAGTAATTATTCCCCAACTGTTTACCTGGACAATTTCCCCTCTATTCTACATGACAGATAAGAAGGAAGAAGGTAGAATGATGATAAAGTAATACATTGACAAAATTATATTTTGTTTCTTGACAAAAATAAAACAAAATATATTTTGTTTAATATTTCTAAAAATATTAGAGAACTAAAGTTATCCCTTAAGAAGATAGCAATATGACCATAAGTCAAGTCAGGACAACATCAGGGTTAACCATTTCCAACTATACAGTATGATTTTTTTTTTAACTCAATTATGAAAAGTATTTGTAACAATAGCATATCTAGATTTTCTAATAACCAGAAAAGAGTGAACACAATACAATTAAAGAGTTTGTGTGTTTAATCCTTGGCACGATTCTTTTTTCCCTAAAGATTACAGCTGCTCTCACACCTTCTCAAATTGATCCATCAACCTGCTTTATTATTAGCCATCCCACTAAGCGAAACACAGTCGATGCAGTGTTTGGTTAAGCAATACAAAATGCTAGAGATTCTCCTGCCAGTCTGTCTCCCAAAGGAAGAAACAGGGACTGTGTGAACTAAAAGGGCTCATCAAGCATAGATGGCAGGAACAGTTGTGTACAGAGACTCCTTGCTACAGGGTCAGAGTTCTCCACATTGAACAAAAACATTTTATTTTCAATAAATCATAGAGACCAAGAGTTCCTATAGTCAAGTTTTGTAACAACGCACGTGGAAAAATAATTTGAGAAAGAGTATATATAAGTGAATCACTTTACAAACACCTGAAACTAACATAACATTATAGACCAACTATACCTCAATAAAAAAAAATAATTGAAAAAACCAGTTCCTGTGTCTATCTTTCTGCCACAACGAGCACCAGGCATTCACTCCTATAAAGACGCCCACACTTTCATGGTAAAGAGGAAAGTCAAATGCCCCCTATTCTCACTTTGACAACTCTACACTACTTTGGATGCAAGAAACATAAGCTTGTGTCAGGAAATTGACATGATTTCTCATGTTATTTTCATCTATCCACAAGGGGTGTAGAAACATAAAAACTTAATTAAAAACTTGAGTCCCAATAATACTCATAAAACATCCTATGCTCTTGAAAGGGGTTGTAGAAATTCAGAGATAGAGTTATGTGAGCCATTTCAAGAGTAGTCTTCATAGCTTGAATTCCTTAAACACAGTACTTTGCAATGAAGTTAGCCAAATACAGAGAAACAAAACAGTTTTCAAGTTTTATTCTGGGTTATTTTTAACCCCAGATTTTTTTTTTTTTTAAAGAAAAGGAACAGAATTTGGAATTGAATTGGTGGTGAGCAGGAAACTACTCTTTCGGTTATTTCTTGAACTAATCTTATCAAAGGTCCAACATGTTCTCAATGTTGGTGAATAAATAGCCTAACCACACAGATAAACTATGGACACTGACTCGGAAAAACATTTTCAATAAGGTATATTTAAAGCATTAAAACACATGTAGCTCATTTCAACCAGGGATGCTATCAAACATGACTGAACTGAACTCTTAAGCATACTTTAAAATTAGTTATACTAAGCCTATTCCTTACCACAATCGTATTCACAAAAGCCAAAAGATTAAAAAGAAAATCAAATCTGCAAAAGGAAGATCAACTTATTCAAAAGCTAGCATTCTGAAGAATATCCTGAATCAGAACTTTTCATTAAACTAGATGTTGATACAGATAGAACATACCACAGCCATTATAAAAGGAAGGAAAACAAATATCTAATTCACCCTCAAGATTCCTTTCAAAATCTTGTAGATTAAAATGCACAGCGATAATCTTAAAGCTATGTCTTCAAAGGAAGAGAAATTTGCATCTCTAACTGTTCAGTATTTTGGGTTAAAACATCTTAGAAACCTCTTTAACTAGGGAAGAAACTTCCCTGATCCTCTCTGTGAAACGTCTCAGAGGAATTGTGTTTTGGCTAACACTGCACATCGGTGTGAGAAAAGGAACAGTCCCCAGATTTCATGCATTAAGAACATCAGGGGACTTCCTGGACAACAGGAACCCTTACCTGGTCTTCTTTAAGGCTTCAGCATCCACATCCATCCTTTAATAAGGTAAAATTGGGTACTGCAGAGAGAGGGAAGAACCAAGCAACCCTCAAGGCAGACTGAGAGCGTGCAAAGCCCCAGCTGACAGCCTGCTTCCCTCTCCTGGGGCTCTCTGCCTAAGAGGCTGCACAGAAACCAAGCCCGGTGCCAAATCTTAATCCTTTTGCAGAATCTCACATGGAGCAGCCTCACCTCTTCCATTCCCGCAAAGCTTCTTCCTGCTGCACTTCCTTCTGAAACCATTAATCATTGCAACGATCTGATCCACTGAGTGAAGCCCAATCTCAAACTGTACTAAAAATCCTGTTACATGCGGGGTGATGAATGTTTACATTAGCCGAAATGAAATGATGTAATATCTAGAATCAAGGGAGGGCCCCCATCCAGAGTCAGGGCATTGTAAGAACTGCTATGAAATACGATTTTTCTAAATGGGGAAAAAAAAAATTACCCTGGGGTTTTATGAATCTAGTCTCTGTAAATTTAGGATTATTTGGATTGTTCTGGTCTTACTGAGTATCATCATGCTTTCCAAACAGAAATTCAGAACTTTTCAATTACTTAAAGCTTTAGTTGAAGGGAAAAAAAAAAAAAGGAGCAGACAGAATCCAGGGCATTCATGTGCAAAGAACCTGGTATTAAGGTGGCAACAGTGGAAGCATCAACCCAGGGATGCGGAGGTCTGCCATGTTGCAGGAGACCAGAGCCTCTCACAGGCACAAATGCCTTCAAAGGAAAGGCATCTTCCAAGAAAAGTACGGTTTATTTAAGCCAGAAGTCCATTGTTTTTCCATAATTTTTTAAAAATTATTTTTTTGGCCACAGTGTGCAGCACGTGGGCTCTAGTTCCTTGGCCAGGGATCGAACCTGAGCCTCTTGCATAGGAAGCTAACCACTGGACCTTCAGGGAAGTCTCATGACTTTTGATGAATAAGAAAGCCCAGGGGTTAGACAACTGCTTTTGGTTAATTCAGCATCTGATGGTCTTCCCTGATCAGGCTGGGATGGGAAGGTTTGAGAGGCACAATGCTGGATGAAAAGGGGAAAGGGGAGGGGAAGTGGCTTGTCAATAGAGTCCACTTGTGAGAGAGCCCAGGTAAGGTTTCAAGACCGATCTGAGATTGGCTTGTGACTGGTGGGCATGCCAGAGGTAGACTGTTTCATTTTGGATGTGTTTAACCAATCATAATGTGAAATTTTAAAAGTAATTATCATGTGCCACACACTGTGCTAAGCACATTACATGCAAACCTCATTGAACACTCACAACAACACTATGTGGCAGATACTATTACCATTCCTGTTCTGCAGATGAAAAAGCTGAAGCTCAAACCTGGTACCTAAGTGATGGCACCAGGTCTGTCTGGTGTGCTCCTTGACCACCAGCCCGCTGCTCCTGCCGGCTTCACCAGCTACACAACCACACCATCACAAGCATGCTCTGTGCTCAGCGAAGTGGCAAAGTGTTACTACACAAAAGCACGGGAAGCATGTGTTTGCAGTTCCCCAAAGGCCCCATAACCCAAATCCTTGGCTGCTGCCGCCCAAGAATGCCAGGCCCCAGAGCTCCTAGCCTGCTTGCCAGACCCTTGGAAGGAAGGTGGAAAACCTCCAAATGTAGGGGCAAGAATCAAATGTCACATAAAAGGATCTCTGGCCTGATCCAGTTCTGCCATGAACAGCGTGACCTCAGTCAACCCACTTCCCTTTCTGAGCTCTGAAAAATGAGGAGCTTGGACTTAGTTGGGTTCTAGCAACTACATTTCAGCGTGAAATCTCTATGACATATGATTTTAAAGGATGGGAGTGCTAGGTGAGATGTTATTTTTTAAAAAATCAAAATTTATGCATCCAAATGAGAATTCACTCCAACACAACAATGGCACAGCAACAATAATAAAAGAACCACTCTCATCTATTGAATTAGTGTACTACACAAGAGGCATTATGCTTAGAGCGTTACATGAACATTCTCACTTGTCCTGATAAAAGCCCCTAGAAGGCAGTATCATTATCTCCATTCCACAGCTGCAGAAATAGAGGGTCAGAGGGAATGAATTTGTGTAGGGCCAGCCACACTGTTGGTAAAGGGGACAAGTAGGGATTGGAATCAGCCCTGATAGGTTCCAGAGCCTATGTATTCCATATACGCTACACTGCCCTTTGATCCAACAACACTCTTTTATCACTTGCAGCAATTCTGGAACACTTTTTCGGAAACTTCCATCAGAACTTGTATGATGCATTTTAATAAATAAACATTTTTGAACATCAAAACTCATGCTGGACACTGCAGAGGTTATAGACATATGGTCCTGTCCTCCAAAGGCTCCCAGCCTGATGGGGGAAATAGAGGCAGAAGAAGGTTTTTCCACCGCAAGGGTGACTGGGCTAAGTATTACAACTGAGGCACAGGACCATGGGAGTTTGCGGCAAGTGAGATGCTATTCCAGAATTACCCAAATTACTGCTAATAAGTTCAGTGGTGGTAAATATCCATCCTTAGAGGGTGGATGCAATTTTGGCTCACAGGCAAGTCAATCAGAGCCAAGTCTGGGGAATAAGTGGGTCATCAAGCTGGGTAATACCATTTTTGGTCACAAGCTAGGTGTGGCTATAAAATAGTGAGATGGATTTTCCTGTGTGGCCCCGACTAGCTCGGAAGGCAATTCCTAAAGGGGAGTTCCAAAAATGTTTCAAGCATGATACCATCTCCAGATTAAAGGCAGAGCTGCCCAAAGCGGTTCCAGAAGACAAGGCTTCCGGAGTAGAGAAGGTGAGCACAGCAGAGGCATGGCCTGCAGAATCACTTGATCCCCACCAGAGCTTGCCTGCACAGTGTCCCAGCATCCGACAGAGCACTTGGCACAGGGGGAGGCTCAACCAATGTTTGTTGACTGACTAAATGAGAGATACATTTGAATGTACAAAGTCTGGACTATTTACTTCTAAAAACTGTCTTATTATTTGGTCACACTTAGACATCCACATATTGACTGTGGACACATTCCCAAACTGAGCTCAATGGCCAAACTAAGACTGTTCTTACCTAGTCTGTCTACCAGGCCAGGTCCTGGATGGTGAGCCTGGCTCTGACTGTGGCTGTTTAGTCACTCAACTCTTGCAACCGCACGGACTATATTCCGCCAGGCTCCTTTGTCCACGGGATTCTCCAGGCAAGAATATGGGAGTGGGGTTGCCATTTCCTACTCCAGGGGATCTTCCCAACCCAGGGGTCAAACCCCAGTCTCCAGATTTGCAGGCAGATTCTTTACCAACTGAGTCACCAAGGAAGCCCCAATTTCCCACCCTGTCCCTACCCACAGCCTTTCCTGCATTCAGTGTGAAGAGGAGTGAGAAGCAGGTACTAAAGAAGCCGCCCTGCAGGACCTGCTCAGGGCCTGTGGCCACATGGCCTGACTGAGTCAGGCCCACTGAGTCATGGCCCACTCTGGAAGTCTGGCAATGCCGGGGAAGGCATCCACCACCCCATTAGGGGAGGCAGTGAAACTGTCCAACAGCCAGGCTGGCCTCCTACCAGATCTAAGTCTGGGGGAAACTGGAACGTCCGAGGAACTGTTCCCCAGCCACAGCCCAACTCCATACACGCTCCAAAAAGTGGGTTGACATCTCTGAGACTCCATGGCGTTCATCAAATAAACAAGACGAATTGGAGTTTGGCATAGACTTCAGGGAAGTTGGAAATGAGAGAGGTTTCCCCAGTTTCAATTCTCCCTTTCTGTTGTCTGTAATTGGCTTACTAATTATCCACATAAACAAGCCAAGGCCTCCAGGCCACTGGAACTCTCAGGGCCAGAGGGATTCTTTGGGTCTAATGTAACCCCTTGGCCTGACTATCCATCACTAGTGAAGGAAAGAGATGGCAAGACCTCGCCTGGATATTTAATCTTTCAGTGGCTCACTTGTTTCATCTTTTTTCTTTCTTTCTTAATTTATTTCTTTTTATAGGCCACATGGCCTGTGGTATCTGTTTTCCAACTAGGGATTGAACCCATGGCCCCTGCAGTGGCATCACAGAATCTTAACCACGGGACTGCCAGGGAAGTCCCCTCATCTCCCTCATCTTTAAATAAAGAAAATAACAGTATCCCCAAACACAAGGTTGTTGAATGAAAAAATACACACAAAGGACTTAGAAGAATGCGAGGCCCCGGGCGGGTTCTATTACGTGTCAGTTGCTGTCGTTGTTTCTGACTTGCTGGGAGTGGGTAAGGAAGCAGCTGATGGACACAGCTGGAGGTGGGGAAAGTCGTCATGTACTTCTAAAGCATCTATTTACTGTGTCACCCTACACTAATGTTTTATGCCCTGTTTGAGGCTACAAAAGGATTTGGTGTGTTTTTTAAAGTAAATAAAATTAAACAACTCAGTTCTAAGAAGGATTCAGAGGCCTGATTTGTCTGAGGGAAGCCGCTGTTGCTAACCACGGCCTTTAGCTCTGAGCATCTTGGCAAACCAAACAATAAGAGAAACACACTGAGGGGGTATCGCAGATGTCATCCAATCAGAAAAAAATGTAAGAGTTTGAGCCGAGAGACAACCTTTTTTCTGGCTCCAAAGTTCCAGAGGAATTTACAAGCGGGGATAGAGGGCACTGGGTAACCAAAGGACAATGCCTTCCCCGGGACTCGAGGGAACGACACAGAGACATCTTTCCAAGGGCCCCAACTTATAAGGGCCCCCCCCTAAAAGCTGAGGGCTCCCACTAAATTGTAGTTCCAAAGAGCGTTTGTGGTTTCACAGAACGTCAACACTGGAAGGGCCTGCAGTCCAGCCCCCTGCTTTTATCATAGAAAGAGCAGCTGGGGAGCTCCAGGGACAGCTGGCCGAGAACCCAGATTCAAACTCCCAGTCCACAGCTTCTTCCTGACCTCGAACTCTCGCCCTCCCGCTTCATTTCTTCCACCAACGAAAAGAAGTCTCCCTGGGTCCCTTTCCCTGTGGGAAATGACAAAGCTGCAGCAGCTCCTTCACACTGTGGGAATCCCTTTTCTTTACGTTTGGTTAAAAATAAATTTGAAAATGTTTAAATTTTCAAAGTCTGGGCTGGCCAGTTTCCAGGTGGCCTTAGGAGTCTGCAGCCCGGAGCCGTTCTCGGCTCTAAACTGCAGGCCGGCTCTGCTGGTTGCTAAGATGCACTCCTCACACCGAAGTCCTCTTAAAAGGCTGTGTGTTTTCGCAGCTACCATTCTTAAAAGCTTTCTAAGTGCCCCACGGTGTGCTAAGTGCCTTACTTTCAGCAACACCATGTGGAAGGTTCTATTGTTGAAACAGAACATGAACTGATCCTGTTGCCTAGAGCCCAAGGTCTTATCTGTAAACTCTGTTACGTTTACAGGACGAGAATCTTTGTGAGGCAGGAACAAAGCCTGGCAATCATGTTTACATCCAGGACTCTGTTTGAGCAATGAAATTTCTTTTTTCTTTTTAATTTTTTATTGGAGTATAATTACTTTACAATGTGCAATGAAATTTCTGAGCCCCAAACTTGGCAAATGTCATATAAACTGTAGTTGGTATCCTAAAATTCCAAGAGACTCTCCGGAAAGAAGGTCTTAAAATCGGGACAATTCTTTAATTGTAGCATCCTGAGGACAACAGCAAAACAAGATCCCCAGGGTACATCCACAGGCTATACCTGAACCGGGCATTCACTTCTAGCCAACCACAGGAAACTGTTTGCTATCACTGAGCGAGAAATAAGGGGGGCAATACGGCAGGGTGGCTGGGGGCACAGGTTATGGTGTGTTACCAGGACTGTCACACGCTTTTGTGTGACCCAGGCCTAACCTCTCTAGATCTCCGTTTCCTCTGCTATAACAGGAGACATTACAGTGGAGCCTCCTTTATAGAGTCATGGGCATTACATGAGATAATGTCAAGAAAGTTGTTTACAAAAGTGCCAGGTACACATTATGGGCTCAGTGATAATTACTAATGACAAAAGACATGTGTTTTAAGACATATGTGTGTGTGTGTGTATATATATATATATATATATATACATATACACACAGATTACTAATTGAAATTAGTAATATAAATGCCCTCGATATAAATTAGATGCTAAATATTTGAGGCAGCTTCCCACTTTCTTTGTACATCCTGATTTCATTTTACCTAATACAAACTTTTCCAATTTACAAAACAATTATGGTACCATATATGTATTATGAGTTCATCTATGTTCTTAGTGGACTTCCCTGCTGGCTTGGTGGTAAGGAATCTGCCTGCCAAGTCAGGAGACGTGGGTTCGATCCCTGGGTTGGGAAGATCCCCTGGAGGAGGGAATGGCAACACACTCCAGTACTCTTGCCTGGGAAATCCCATGGACAGAGGAGGCTGGCAGGCTATAGTCCATGGGGTTACAAAGAGTCAGACATGACTCAGCAATTAAATGACATCGAAGTTCTTACCAGCATCTTTTATTGACAATATACCACATTTACTTTCAGATCTTGACCAAGAAGTAAACTTCAGTTCTCTGCTATTCCTTCTTACTAGGAGCTTGGATGCAAAAAGTAATCATGAAGAATCACCAAAAGTATGTTCGGCTCACCTATTCCTCTTAAAATTTTAAATTATAGTCTTTGGTCAAATCAAATCATCAGAAAGCTACATACCTAAAATATAAATATTTTTACTTCTCATAAAATTGCTTTTTATAAATTTTCTCCAATGTTTTGCCCTTGGCTTTTCAATGGTTTTCTGCAGTTTTCAGTGTCTAAGTCTTGTACCTCTTTTGTTAAATTTATTCCTAAGTATTTTATCTTTTGGATGATACTGTAGGTGGAATTGTTCTTAACTTCTCTTTAAGAACATCAAATTCTTCTTAACTTCATTTTGGAATTGTTCACTGCTGGTGTAAAGAAATACAACTGATTTTTGTATTGAGCTATTTTCTTTTATTGATATTACAAATATTATCCTAGTTTTCATTCCAATCCCAAAGAAAGGCAATGCCAAAGAATGCTCAAACTACCACACGATTGCACTCATCTCACACACTAGCAAAGTAATGCTGAAAAATTCTCCAAGTCAGGCTTCAACAGTACGTGAACCATGAACTTCCAGATGTTCAAGCTGGATTTAGAATAGGCAGAGGAGCCAGAGATCAAATTGCCAACATCCGCTGTCAAAAAAGCAAGAGAGTTCCAGAAAAACATCTACTTCTGCTTTATTGACTATGCTAAAGCCTTTGACACTATGGATCACAACAAACTGGAAAATTCTTAAAGTGATGGGAATACCAGACCATCCAACCTGCCTCCTAAGAAATATGTATGCAGGTTAAGAAGCAATAGTTAAAAGTGGACATGGAACGACAGACTGATTCCAAATTGAGAAAGGAGTATGTCAAGGCTGTATATTGTCACCCTGCTTATTTAACTTATATGTGGAGTACATCATGCAAAATGCTGGACTGGATGAAGCACAAGTTGGAATCAAGACTGCTGGGTGAAAAATCAATAACCTCAGATATGCAGATGACACCACCCTTATGGCAGAAAGCAAAGAAGAACTAAAGAGCCTCGTGATGAAAGTGAAAGAGGAGAGTGAAAAAGTTGGCTTAAAACTCAACATTCAGAAAACTAAGATCATGGCATCTGGTCCCATCACTTTATGGCAAATAGATGGGGAAACAATGGAAACAGTGAGAGAGTTTATTTTCTTGGGCTCCAAAATCACTGCAGATGGTGACTGCATCCATGAAATTAAAAGATGCTTGAAAGAATAGCTATGACCAACCTAGACAGCATATTAAAAAGCAGAGACATTACTTTGCCCACAAGGTCTGTCTAGTCAAAGCTATGGTTTTTTGAGTAGTTATGTACGAATGTTAGAGTTGGACCATAACGAAGGCTGAGAGCTGAAGAATTGATGCTTTTGAACTGTGGTGTTGGAGAAGACTCTTGAGAGTCCCTTGGACTGCAAGGAGATCCAAGCAGTCCATCCTGAAGGAGATCAGTCCTGAATATTCATAGGAAAGACTGATGCTGAAGCTGAAACTCCAATACTTTGGCCACCTGATGCAAAGAGCTGACTTATTGGAAAAGACCCTGATGCTGGGAAAGATTGAAGGCTGGAGGAGAAGGAGATGACAGAGGATGAGATGGTTGGATGGCATCACTGACTCAATGGACATGAGTTTGAGTAAACTCTGGGAGTTGGCAATGGACAGGGAGGCCTTGCATGCTGCAGTCCATAGGGTCAAAAAGAGTCAGACATGACTGAGCGACTGAACTGAATGGAACAAATAATATTCACTCAATGAAAAAATATTTTATGAGCACCTACTATATAACAGGCGGAGTATGGACTCTGTTATGTAATGTGGAGTAAAATAAATATGGTCCCTGAGCCCTAAGGGACTCAGGGTCAAGTATGGGAACCAGGTCCAAGTGAGGCGCACTTTCTCATTACCAAGAAGATGCTGGGAAGCACTGCTCACAACACCACACAGGGCCCCTGTATGAAGGTCATGGCAGAAGCTCCTCTCTCTCTGAATTAGGAAAAACTGTGTATCCCTTGAGCAGTGATTCTATTTTGATCCCATGCCCCCTGTGAATTGTGTATCTGGATAGGTTTTCTTTATTTCAGTTGCTAGGAAGCTTTGGGCTGTGTTGTGGCCACACTCCAGCAAATGACACTAAGGCTAGAATTCATTTTTATTTTTCTGTATCTATCTTCTCTTGGCTCTGATTTCCTTATCTTTTAATTTTACCTTGTTTTGGGTAGATCTTTCTAAGTTGCCTCAGATCTTTCATGGATGGAAGCTGGGAAGAAAGGGAGGAAGGAAAGGAGAAAGGAAGGAGGAAAGAAACTTGAGTTACTCGACAATATTCCTGAAAATGTTAACTTACTATGAAGATCTACTTCTCATTTCTGAAGTTCCACCAAGATGTGATTTTATTACCTGAGTGAATGTTTATACAATCTGGAATAAGAACTGTTTCATACATATATTGTTCTTTAATATGCTTTTGGCAGGTCTAAACTAAACAAAGTCTATTGGTTTCGTTCAGACACATGAGAAGTGCTTTTCTGGCATCATTTCAATAAAATGTTCTTTCCTCATTGGACATAGAGGTTCAGGGCAAGAGCAGGGAAGGTAAAAGGGGCGATCTTTTTCCTAAGTCATTTGTGAGTAAAAGGTAATAAGTAGTTCAACTTTGTAGTTGCTCAAACCTGGGTCTCAACTCTGACTCTGTTATTTACTTACTAGCTGTGTGATTCTGGAAAGGTTACTTGTCCGCTCCAATTCCTTCATCTACACAGATAACACCTACATTAATGACTACTAGTGTAGTCAAATTAAATGAGATTTAGCATAGGGCTAATGACACATCCCTTTAATAATGGACTAGAAGTACTAGGCAGTGTAATGAGACAAGAAAAGTAAATAAGAAGAATAAAAATGGCAAAAGAAGAAATGTGCCATTATAAGAGACACTATTTTAGGAAAGATTCCCCAGTGTTCTCCTTACTTGCTACAAGTAATAAATCTTCCCTTCTCCTCCCCTCCCGAAGAAGTATACCCAACTGCATGTGAAGGCTTGGTAAAAATAAATTACATTTCTATTTAATTACAACAACAGTAAAATCCAGATGAATGAAAGTTCCAATTGTGAGAAGCAAAGCATTAAAAACATTTTGAGGAGAATGCCTTTACAATTACAGAGTAGAAAATGGCTTCTTAATTTTAAAAAAGTAGAAATCATACAGGAAATGTTAGTTGAATCATATTAAAATCTAAAATTTCTATAAAATGCATGATAATGTAAACAAAGATAAAAGACAAGTTATGGGCTAGAAGAAGGTAAGTGTAACATATTAATAATCGGCAAAGGAATAATCTAACTACTCAAGAAAACCTTCAAACCAACAGGAAAAAGATAAACAACCAAACAGATAAATGGAAGAAACTACAAACTGTTCTTAGAGATGCAGCTAGTAAATGTGAAAAACGTTCAACCTTACCCATAATCAGGGAAATATTAATGAACACAGGAGTAAGATAATATTTACCATTCATACTGCTGCTGCTGCTAAGTCGCTTCAGTCGTGGCCGACTCTGTGCGACTCCATAGACGGTAGCCCACCAGGCTCCCCCGTCCTGGGATTCTCCAGGCAAGAACACTGGAGTGGGTTGCCATTTCCTTCTCCAATGCATGAAAGTGAAAAGTGAAAGTGAAGTCACTCAGTCACGTCCGATTCTTAGCAACCCCATGGACTGCAGCCCACCAGGTTCCTCTGTCCATGGGATTTTCCAGGCAAGAGTACTGGAGTGGGGTGCCATTGCCTTCTCCGAATAAACAGCTAAAGACATTTAAAAGCAACAATAAAAACTGTGCAGGTCAGATTATTCCCTTTCATTGAAGTAAAATCAATGATAAACTTGAAACTTTAATGAAACAGGAGATTGAGCTGAAGAGGACACAGTGGGGAAAAAGCATTAAGAAATGGGAATCCCCTGAGGAATGGGAAGGCCTCTTGCATTCTGAGTTTTGGAGGAACTCTCAGAGCCAGGAGGTAGCAAAGTGGATTATGTCGATGGCAGCTAAAAAAACTAACCTAGGAGCATCCTTCTTGGACACCACTTCAGCCTAGGCTGGTCACACCCCAAAAATTTAGGCATCAGGAATTCCAGTTGGCTTGGGGCACGAATTTCTCCAAAAGGGTTCTTGGCCTGGCTCTGCTGTAGCAAACAGAAGATAATATTTTTTACACCTGCAATTTTCATAATGGAAACTGACATCTTCTTGGGATTATACCAAGAGAAATAAATATAACTGAAAGCTTTCCCCTAATATTATATCAAATACAGGCTCCAGGGAGGACATTAACATTTTCTCATTCAAACAACGCTCAGCGCTAGAGTTCATTGGTGGGAGAGCGTGTGACCTCAGATTTGTTCCAATGACTTTCTCTTAACATTGTGATGAAAATATTCACTTGACTTGAGCAACATTTGCCTATTTGCCCTCAAATCCAAGTGCAGCCCCTTGAGAGAAAAAGCAACTTGGGACTAATTTTTTCTCAAAAAAATTTTAATGACCACTGATGTAAAACTATTAAAACTCTGTCCTCATGAGGGAAAACGAACTGGAATAACAATGGTGAAGGATATAGCACACTGCACTGTAAGCTTGGGTTCTGCTTCTCCCCAGATAAGTTACTCTACCCAAGATCTCAACTCCTGAAACCTTTTCCCTTAAGTGCGTGTTAGGTCGCTCAGTCATGTCCAACTCTTTGCAACCCCACAGGCTGTAGCCCACCAGGCTACTCTGTTCATGGGATTCTCCCTTAAGCATAAAGGAAGCTAAAAAGCCCACCTCCTTGTGGTATTATTGTAAAAGTCCGACTTGGTAATATTGATTAGTCCTGAAGCACAGTAAGCATTCAATTGTTGCTAATATTTTCTATGAGATTCATAACTATCAAGGCAACAAGTGCTTCTCAGGGTCTTGCTTGATGTTTTCTGATAAGTTAATTTGCATGGAAAACCATGAGACACTGGCAAGAATTATAAACTGAACACATACAGCTTTTCTTTATAGAACCAAAATCACCTTTGGGGGGGTGCAGTTTAGATGCAGAATACAAAATCAGCAGTCATTGCTATCTGCTTGTTGCAACACAAGAATATTACAGGAATTAAATGCGGTGCATCACTGCAGCATCAAAGAGTTAAGAGAGCATTGAGATTCAATTTTTTTCAGATTAAAAAAACCAATTATGTCTTATAATAACCTATAATGGAAGACAATGTAAAAAAGTATATATATATATATACACACACACACATATATACATATATATATATGTATACACACATACATATATACACACTTGATGGGCTTCCCTGGTGGCAGTAGGTTAAAGAACCCACCTGCCAATTCAGGAGACATCAGAGATGAGGGTTTGATTCCTGGGTTGGAATGATACCCTGGAGGAGAGTATGGCAACGCACTCCAGTATTTGCTATATACTTGAAACTAATACAACATTATAAATAAACTATATTTCAGTGAAAATTTTTTTTTAATTTAAATAAAAATTTTAAAAAATGAATGAGCTACTTATGCCATATATTATGTAACATCCCCAGCAGAGACTAAGGCAGTATACCATAATTACAAATTGTCTAAATACAGTATACAGAATAAAGATTGTAACTAGCCCTCATGCCAGTTCATATTAGGTTTTGCCATCAAATAAACTTGCTGTGTAATTAAAACAAAATATTTTCAGTCTGTAGGTCTTTTACTTTAAAAATAAAGTCCCTATATTCAGATATTTTACTTCTATGTCCTTATAGAAATAAAATCTCACAGTGCATAAATATGTAAAACAATGACTACTGCAACATTGTTAATAGCAAAGGGTTAGAAACAGCTTTACAGGACTGCTAGTAGGTACGGAAGCAACCTAAGTGTCCTTCAACAGATGAACGGATAGAGATGTGTTATATATACAATGGAATACCACTCACCCATAAAGATGAAAGAAATCTTGCTTCATTTGCAGCAATGTGGTTGGAACCTGGAGGATATTATGCTTAGTGAAATAAGTCAGAGAAAGACAAAAACTGTGTGTTACCACTTTTATGTGGAATCTAAAAAAATAAAACAAACTATTGAATGTGACAAAAAAGAAACGGACTCGCAGAGAACAAACTAGTGGCTGCCAGTGAAAAGAGGAAAGTGGGGAGGGGCAAGGTAGGGGCAGGGGAATATGAGGTACAAACTACTATGTACAAAACAAATAAGCTACAAAGGTTTATTATACAACACAGGGAATACAGCCAATATTTTATAACTACAAATGGAGTATAACTTTTAAAAACTGTGAACCACTATGTTGTCCCCTTGAAACTTATATAATGTCACTGTATATCACTATACCTCAAAAAAAAAAAAAAGACTGCTAGTAGGAAGATGGATTAATACAAGACAGAACTTGAGACTGTGAATACTATCTACCCATTACAAAGAATGAGGTTCTCTGGAAAAGGGTTTCTCAACCTCAGCACTACTGACTTTAGGGCCAGATTATTCTCTGTAGTGGGGGCTGGTCCTGTGCACTGGAGATGTCTAGCTGCTTCCCTGTCCTCTACCCATTAGATGCCAGCAGCACCACCATCCACCCCAGTTCTGACAACCAAAGATGCTTCCAGTCATTTCCAGGTGTCTGCTGGGCGCCAAAATTGGCCCCAGGGGAGAACCATTCTAGAGACAGTCACATATACTGCTGCTGCTGCTAAGTCGCTTCAGTCATGTCCGACTCTGTGCGACCCCATAGGCGGCAGCCCACCAGGCTTCCCCGTCCCTGAGATTCTCCAGGCAAGAACACTGGAGTGGGCTGCCATTGCCTTCTGCAGTGCGGGCAACCCCAACACATCGATGCGCGGCAAGAGCTAGATGCGGTGTGACACACGTTACATTATCCTCCTTTCATTTAAATGGAGACACATGTATCTGCTGGTGAATGCAGCTGAAGGTGGGGAGGGCAAGGGAGACTTTCCTCACCTACTTTATCCACTATGGACTGTTTTAATTTGGGTAAATTTTAATTTCAGAAATGTAGTTCCCCCAAAAAATACCATCATACACAATTTGACAGTAAATACAAAAGTTTTAAAACTGGAGATAAAAATCTTCGAAAAGGACGTGTAGTCAGGAAAGGAAAAAAAACAAAACAAAAAACACCCACTCAAAGTGGGTGTCCAGCAAGGTTCACAGGACAGCCAGGGTTGCCAGCGCCTCCTTCAAGCACCCTGGCCTTGTAAGAGGATAAAACCATTATCTGACTAAGTCTGACTGCAGAATAGCAATCTTCTAACTGCATGGTTCAAACTTCTCCTGAGGGCCTTTTTGGGTTGTTGTTCTTTTGAGGCAGAAATGAAAGGAATCCTGCTAGACTCAGCTGAAAGATTCAGTTCTATTTCCACCTACTGGTAGGAAAAAAGACAACAATGCCCAATTCAGAAAAGGCAGCACCACTCTCAAACCGTTCACACAACCCCCTTCCAGCCCTAATAAAGACCTTTATCCTCCGAACTCCTACTGCAATGGAAGTCTTACAGGTCTTAGAAATCACCTGACAGTCATATAAGCTTAGTGAAGTGAAGTCACTCAGTCGTGTCCGACTCTTTGTGACCCCATGGACGGTAGCCTACCAGGCTCCATCCATGAGATTTTCCAGGCAAGAATACTGGAGTGGGTTGCCATTTCCTTCTCCAGAGGATCTTCCCGACCCAGAGATCGAACCCGGGTCTCCTGCATTGCAGGCAGACGCTTTACTGTCTGAGCCACCAGATCAAGTTATTGATTAAATCAACCACTGTGCAGCTTAATAGTATCTGTCTTTACTCTGGACTGAGAGCTCTCTCAAGAAAATACTTAATATTATTTTCATTACCTTTTTACTGAACACACACTCTAATAAGGATATCTTTGACCCCTTCTATCTATTTGGCTTTTTTATCAGGCTCTCCAGAGCTCCTATAGAGGCAGCTTAGCACAGAGGCTTCCCAAGTGGTTCAGGGATAAAGAACATGCTTGCCAATGCAGGAGATGTGAGTTTAATCCCTGGGTTAGGAAGATCCCCTGGAGAAGGAAATGGCAACCCACTCTAGTATTTCTGCCTGGAGAATTCCATGGACAGAGGAGTTTGGTGGGCTATAGTCCATGGCGTGCAAAGAACTGGACATGACTGAGCA
This sequence comes from Aepyceros melampus, assembly GCA_006408695.1. Lineage (NCBI taxonomy): Eukaryota > Metazoa > Chordata > Mammalia > Artiodactyla > Bovidae > Aepyceros > Aepyceros melampus. Next base: position 282,935 of record SJXQ01012358.1, read on the forward strand.
TGTAAGCACGCAGGGCAGAGGTGAAAGGACAAGCTCCATGGTCGTGGTGGTGTAGTCGCTAAATCATGTCCAACTCCTGCAACCCCATGGACTACAGCTGGCCAGGCCCCCCTATCCATGTGATTCTCCAGGCAAGAGTAATGGAGTAGGTTGCCATTTCTTTCTCCATCTATGGTTATAGAGATTTGGATTTGAGTCATAGATTCTTTCATTTACTTGCGTCAACTGGTCACTTAACCTGTTTAAGCTGCTGTTTCCTTTCCTGTGAAGCAGGAATCGTAATGTTATCATCTCATAGGGCCCTCATCTTAGATTAAAGGAGCTCATGTATTCAACACACTACCTGACTCACAGGAAATAAGTGTTCGTTATTTTTTTATGACACAAGAATTCCACTGACTTCCACCCATTTCCCATCTGCAAAACTGAGGCAAAGAATGATAAGAAGGGAATGCTGAACAGTGGGACACATTCTGGATACTACTCCCTCACCTGGGTCATGGTGCAGGCCTCTCTTAAAGCCCTGCTTTTCCTGTTTCACTCGGGAAGAGGATACCATCTGTTGTCCTAACACAAATGCCCGCGTATTTAACTCATGACGTGTATGTTTCCAGCCACGGGATCCAAACACATCCCCCTCACTCAAAGGAAGATAGGCTCTGCCTGAGACAGTCAGACAGACTCAGGCAATGCTTTCACCCCATGGAACTTTTAATGTAAAAAATAGAATGTTAGCAGCTTAGTTAGTGAAAACAACAACAACAACTCAGTCCTCCAAGACAAATGACTCCTGAAATCCGCATTCATGGATTTGTCACCTAATTTTACACAAATTTTGCTTTCTCAGGTTAATCAGCATGAATGTTAATACATTCAAACAAAATTTCTACTAGACTTGTTTTTATTAGCTTTCTGGTCACGCTGCTTGGTATGAGCGATCTTAGTTCCCTGACCAGGGAATGAACCTGCGCCCCTGCAGTGAAAGCCTGGAGTCTTAACCACTGGACCACCAGGGAAGTCCCTAGCCTGCTATTTTTAAGTGATGAGTTGCTGTAAACAAGACTGGAGGATGCATCCGGGGCTTACGCTGTGCTGAGTGATGGGGAGAGGAAGGGGAGGCACAAGACTTCCCTCAAAGAGCTCCAGGTCCAGCTGGAGCCATGGACATGTCCCCAGTTATTCCACTAATGGTGCAAAAACAAAGTGCTCCAGAGCAGGAAGAGGGAAACTAAGTGACGGAGGTGCAGAGCTTTAGGAAAGGTCTCACAGGAAAGATGATTCTTGAGCCACTTCATGAAAGATAAGAATTTAGCATCAGGAGAAGGGGATGAAGGGAATGAAGGGAGGCCCAGGCCCTTGGAATCCTACTGTCCTTATGGAAAACAATAGGTGTAGACCCTGTGTTGTCTAGGTGTGTGGGCGTGCAAAGTCCCTTCAGTCGTGTCCAACTCTCTGCAACCCCCATGGACTGTAGCCCTGCAGGCTCCTCTGTCCATAGGATTCTCCAGGCAAGAATACTGGAGTGAGTTGCTATGCCCTTCTCCACGAGATCTTCCTGACCTAGGGATGGAAGCCACACCTGTTATGTCTTCTGCATCAGCGGACCGGTTCTTTACCACTAGTATCAACTGGGAAGCCCTTGTTTACTTGATAAGAGAGGAGTAGAACTTATTCATGGTCTTCCCTGGTACCTCAGCTGGTAAAGAAGCCACCTGCAATGTGGGAGACCCCAATTTGATTCCTGGGTTGGGAAGATCCGCTGGAGAAGGGATAGGCTACCTGTCCCACCACTCACAAGTATTCTTGGGCTTCCGTTGTGGCTCAGATGGTAAAGAACCCACCTGCACTGCAGGAGACCTGGGTTCGATCCCTGGGTTGGGAAGATCCCCTGAAGGAGGGCAGGGCAATCCACTCCAGTATTCTTGCCTAGAGAATCCCCATGGACAAAGGAGACTAGCAGGCTACAGTTCATGGGGTCACAAAGAGTCAGACACGACTGAGCGACTAAGCAGAGGCAGCAATGCAAGCAGAACTTATTCATATAGATGTCCTACCTGGTGTTAGAAAAGCTATTCTTAAAAAATCAATACCATGCTCTGGAAAATGGATCAATGCAAAACTGAAATCTACACATCCCTTATGGTCTAACTCCAGATGCATCTCCCAGGAAGCTATTCCTCATGATTTTCAGTCCTCATAAGTTCCACATGACTTTAGACATATCAGTTACAAATCTTTAAGTCAGTTATTAGAAATTCAGAACAGTTCACCCATAGAAAACATTGTTGATTAGTATCCTAAGCCACTCTATAAAAATAAGGTATGACAAGGGAAAATGTGTTTATCAGAATGTTCATTTAAAGGCAAACTAGGGTGTGAAGGCAGTCTAACTGCAGCATCTGTCATCCATTGATCGCCAGGGTTAATTCGGCTGATCTGGCTGGATAAGTGGGTGTCTCCTTCCTCCCTCACTGCTCCATGTATGTCCTTCCTGAAGTCATGTGCTTCGTTGAAGCACATGAGAAGGAGGACCATTCTTCAGTCAAGGGTATACAAGTAGCAGCATTGCCCCGCTAGAACCTCCAAATAAGCTCTCAGTGTCTATTTGTAGGAAAACATAGGGTAGTCAAGGTCCCAAGACTCCAGATGCATGCAAATAAGGCACTGCCTGTGGCAGTCTGTCTTTCTCTAAATAAACTGTGATGAGCTGCTTGAGATGGGCAGTAAGGGGAGAAAGGGGAGAGTTTACACACCAAGAAAATGCCCAAAGTTTGGGGTGGGAAGTTGGCTGTGGAAGGATGAAGATAGCATCCAGAAAGCTCGGTACTCCTGGGTGGGGAGGGAAACAAAAAGAATTCCTGGTCCTGCCTGGCAAAGGAACCTTTGCAGTCAGAGGTGCTTGGGGAGGAGTCTGAGTTTTCGCTGAGGTGAAGGTGATGTAGTAAGCCTGCTTCTGCATGGAGAGGTCAGAGAAAGGGCCACCAGATGGCATCTGGGGACATCCACTTAACCCACATTGTGACATATAAAAATGAGAACAGAAAACTCTTACTGTAGTTCTAGGAATTAAACATAATAATAATAAACTCTACAAACGTCACCGTTGATGCTTGAGAGGATGATTTATTTGTAGGGGAATAAAAAAATAAATGAAAACATTTTGAGTAGTTTCCAAGCTTTGGTCTGTGCTCATCACCAGCTCAAATACCTACCAGAGGCAAGCAGAAAAACGACATGGGTAACATGGGCCAAATTGTAGAAACAGGGCAGGTAAAAGGTAGGGACATGGGCCCCACCTAAGAACATTCAAATTAAAATTTAAATCCAAATAATAATGATAATAACAGCCAAATAATAAAGAAGTACAAGCTTCCCAGGTGGCTCAGTGATAAAGAATGTGCCTGCCAATGCAGGAGATGCGGGTTTGATCGTTGGGTGGGAAGATCCCCTGGAGAAGGAAATGGCAACCCACTCCAGTATTCTTGCCTGGGAAATCCCATGGACAGAGAGGGCTCTGGTGGGCTACAGTCCATGGGGCAGTAAAGAGTTGGACACAATTCAGGGACTGAGAATACAAACACACACTGCATTTCAGCCTCAGTAACTTCTCTCCTGCCCATTTAACAGATGGAAAACCTGAAGAAGAGACAGTCAGCCAGGCGTCCAAGGTAAGAAGGTGGTAGAGCTGGAAGCCAAATCCAGGCAGAATGATTCCCGCCACCCAAATGGTACCCTGGAGCACGGCTCTCTTAATCAGCCACCATCCAGGTATTCCTTAGCTCCTCAACGGAATGAAGTGGATGAAAGAGCAAGAGAGGTAAAAGAGGGAACAGAAACAGGAGGATAAGGGTTAATATCAAGGAGAGAGGAAACACAAAAATAGGAGTGATAACCAACAGAGAGGAAGGGGAGTAATGAGGTAGCAAAGAAAGAAGTAGAACTTCTGTGGTAAACAGACAAAGGGTTTTCAAGACAGGGAAGGAGGCTTAGAAGTCCCAGGCCCCAGCCCTGTCTTTGGGGTCCTGTAGCTCTAGAACTCTCAGTTGCACACCCCACTTCCCATCAGCTGAACTTTAGAGGTAGGGCTTCCTTTTCTATCGATCTCTTGAAATAGAAAGGACTTAATCATTTGGGTGACAGACTCCTGAACCAAAGAGGCAGCTCTGTGAGCCCTGTTGTCTCTGTATGCACCACAGGAAGGGCAGGTGAGGTTGGAGTGGAAGCAGTGGAAGAGGAAGGAATAGATGCCTTTGCCCAGAGGAGGAAGAAAGAAGTCAGGCACCAGGATCAAGGTGGTGCCACTGGCACAAGGAGAGTCTCCTAAGCCAGGATAGCCTTGAGGTGTGAGAGGAGCAGGGAAGCAGTACGTGAGCAGAGAGAGCCTCCCAGCCCTTGGACTCTGTGTGGGAGACGCCCGAATAGAATGTCCTTGCCCTTAAGAAAAAGGTGTTATTGTCACAGAATTCAGAGCAAATTCAAGAATGGGTCTTGAATCCCAGCTCCAGCACTTACTAGCTACCTTATCCTGAGCTGCTTGAGTTCAGTTCAGTTCAGTCAGGAAATGGTCTGCAGCATGCCAGGCTTCCCTGTCCATCACCAACTTCCAGGGCTTATTCAAACTCATGTCCATTGATGTCCATCACTCATGTCAGTGATGCCATCCAACCATCTCATCCTCTGTCGTCCCCTTCTCCTCCAGCCTTCAATCTTTCCCAGCATCAGGGTTGTTTCCAGTGAGTCAGCTCTTAGCATCAGGTGGCCAAAGTATTGGAGTTTCAGCTTCAACATCAGTCCTTCCAATGAATATTCAGGACTGATCTCCTTCAGGATGGACTGCTTGGATCTCCTTGCAGTCCAAGGGACTCTCAAGAGTCTTCTCCAACACCACAGTTCAAAAGCATCAGTTCTTCAGCTCTCAGCCTTCCTTATGGTTCAACTCTAACATTCGTACATAACTACTTGAAAAACCATAGCTTTGACTAGACAGACCTTTGTGGGCAAAGTAATGTCTCTGCTTTTTAATATGCTGTCTAGGTTGGTCATAGCTATTCTTCCAAGGAGCAAGCATCTTTTAATTTCATGGATGCAGTCACCATCTGCAGTGATTTTGGAGCCCAAGAAAATAATGTCTGACACTGTTTCCATTGTTTCCCCAACTTTTGCCATGAAGGATGGGACTGGATGCCATGATCTTAGTTTTCTGAATGTTGAGTTTTAAGCTAACTTTTTCACTCTCCTCTTTCACTTTCATCACAAGGCTCTTTAGTTCTTCTTTGCTTTCTGCCATAAGGGTGGTATCATCTGCATATCTGACATTATTGATATTTCTCCGGCAATCTTGATTCCAGCTTGTGCTTCTTCCAGCCCAGTGTTTCTCATGATGTACTCTGCATATAAGTTAAATAAGCAGGGTGACAATATACAGCCTTGATGTACTCCTTTCCCAATATGGACCAGTCTGTTGTTCCCTGTCCAGTTCTAACTGTTGCTTCTTGACCTGCATATATAATTCTCAGGAGGGAGGTAAGGTGGTCTGGTATTCTCATCTGTTTAAGAATTTTCCACAGTTTGTTGTGATCCACACAGTCGAAGGTTTATGCATAGTCAATAAAGCAGAAGTAGATGTTTTCCTGGAACTCTCTTGCTTTCTTGATGATCCAACAGATGTTGGCAATTTGATCTCTGGTTCCTCTGCCTTTTCTAAATCCAACTTGAACAGCTGGAAGCTTATGGTTCATGTACTGTTGAAGCCTGGCTTGGAGAATCTTGAGCATTACTTTGCTAGCATGTGAGATGAGTGCAATTGTGCAGTAGTTTGAGCATTCTTTGTCATTGCTTTCTCTGGGATTGGAATGAAAACTGACCTTTCCCAGTCCTGTGGCCACTGCTGAGTTTTCCAAATTTGCTAGCATACTGAGTGCAGCACTTCCACAGCATCATCTTTTAGGATTTGAAATAGCTCATCTGGAATTCTATCACATCCACTAGCTTTGCTCATTAAGGCCCACTTGACCTTGCAATCCAGGATGTCTGGCTCTAGGTGAGTGATCATACCATCATGGTTGTCTGAGTCATGAAGATCTTTTTTGTGTAGTTCTTCTGTGTATTCTTGCCATCTTTTCTTAATATCTTCTGCTTCTGTTAGATCCATACTGTTTCTGTCCTTTGTTGTGCCCATCTTTGCATGAAATGTTCCCCTGGTATCTCTAATTTTCTTGAAGAGATCTCTAGTCTTTCCCATTCTATCATTTCCTCTATTTCTTTGCTTTGATCACTGAGGAAGGCTTTCTTATCTCTCCTTGATATTCTTTGGAATTCTACATTCAAATGGGTATATCTTTCCTTTTCTCTTAGCTGCATAGCCTTTCTAAACTTTACTCTGTTCATCTCTGAAATGGGGAAGTAATATCTCCTGTCAGATTTGCTGGCAAGATTAAGTGTGCAGTTCAGTTCAGTTGCTCAGTTGTATCCAACTCTTTGTGACCCCATGGGCTGCAGCACACCAGGCCTCCCTGTCCATCATCAACTCCCAGAGCTTACTCAAACTCATGTCCATTGAGTAGGTGATGCCATCCAACCATCTCATCCTCTGTCATCCCCTTCTCCTCTTGCCTTCAATCTTTCCCAGCATCAGGGTCTTTTCCAATGAGTCAGTTCTTTGCATCAGGTGGCCAAAGTATTGGAGTTTCAGCTTCAACATCAGTACTTCCAATGAATATTCAGGACTGATTTCCTTTAGGATGGACTGGTTGGATCTCCTTGCAGTCCAAGGGACTCTCAAGAGTCTTCTCCAACACCACATTTCAAAAGCATCAATTCTTCAGTGCTCAATTTTCTTTATAGTCCAACTCTCACATCCATACATGACTACTGGAAAAACCATAGTCTTGACTAGATGAACATTTGTTGGCAAAGTAATGTCTCTGCTTTTTTAAGTGTGTGAATGGGAGTGAAATACTTAGCATCATGTGTGAAATGTACAAGGTCATATCAGAGGAAACAATTAAGAATGATCATTACAATCAAGGAAGGCTTTATGGAGAAAGAAGGACCTAGATATAGCCATTTGAATGCAGAATTCCAAAGAATAGCAAGGAGAGATAAGAAAGCCTTCATAAGTGAACAATGCCAAGAAATAGAGGAAAATAATAGAATGGGAAAGACTAGAGATCTCATCAAGAAAATTAGATACCAGGGGAACATTTCATGTAAAGATGGATGCAATGAAGGACAGAAACAAACAGTATAGACCTTCCAGAAGCAGAAGACATTTGGAAGAGATGGCAAGAATACACAGAAAAACTATACAAAAAATGATCTTAATAACCCGGATACCCACAGTGTGATCACTCACCTAGAGCCAGACATCCTGGAAAATTTTCTTTATAGTCCAACTCTCACATCCATACATGACTACTGGAAAAACCATAGTCTTGACTAGATGAACATTTGTTGGCAAAGTAATGTCTCTGCTTTTTTAAGTGTGTGAATGGGAGTGAAATACTTAGCATCATGTGTGAAATGTACAAGGTCATATCAGAGGAAACAATTAAGAATGATCATTACAATCAAGGAAGGCTTTATGGAGAAAGAAGGACCTAGATATAGCCATTTGAATGCAGAATTCCAAAGAATAGCAAGGAGAGATAAGAAAGCCTTCATAAGTGAACAATGCCAAGAAATAGAGGAAAATAATAGAATGGGAAAGACTAGAGATCTCATCAAGAAAATTAGATACCAGGGGAACATTTCATGTAAAGATGGATGCAATGAAGGACAGAAACAAACAGTATAGACCTTCCAGAAGCAGAAGACATTTGGAAGAGATGGCAAGAATACACAGAAAAACTATACAAAAAATGATCTTAATAACCCGGATACCCACAGTGTGATCACTCACCTAGAGCCAGACATCCTGGAGTGTGAAGTCAAGTGGGCCGTAGAAAGCATCACTACAAACAAAGCTAGTGGAGGTGATAGAATTCCAGATGAGCTATTCAAATCCTAAAAGATGATGCTGTTAAAGTGCTGCACTCAGTATGCCAGCAAATTTGGAAAACTCAGCAGTGGCCACAGGACTGGAAAACGTCACTGTTCTTCCAATTCCAAATAAGGGCGATGTCAAAGAATGTTCAAACAATTGCACTTATTTCACATACTAACAAGGTAATGGTCAAAATTCTCCAAGCTAGACTTCAATAGTACATGGACCAAGAACTTTCAAATGTACAAGATGGACTTAGAAAAGGCAGAGGAACCAGAGATCAAATTGCCAACATCCGCTGGATCACAGAAAAAGCAAGAGAATTCCAGAAAAACATCAACTTCTGCTTCATTGACTAAAGACTTTATATGGATCACAATAAACTGTGGGAAATTCTTAAAGAGATGGGAATATCAGACCTCCTTACTTGCCTCCTGAGAAATCTGTATGCAGGTGAAGAAGCAACAGTTAGAACCGGCCATGGAACAACAGACTAGTTCCAAACTGGGAAAGGAGTACATCAAGGCTGTATGTTTCACCCTGCTTATTTAATTTATATGCAGAGTATATCATGCAAAATGCTCGCCTGAATGAAGCACAAGCTGGAATCAAGATTGCCAGGAGAAATATCAATAACCTCAGATATGCAGATGACACCACCCTTATGGCAGAAAATGAAATGGAACTAAAGAGCCTCTTGATGAAGGTGTAAGAGGAGAGTGAAAAAGTTGGCTTGAAACTCAACATTCAGAAAATGAAGATCATGGCATCCCATCCCATCACTTCATGGCAAATAGATGGGGAAACAATGGAAACAGGGACAGACTTTATTTTCTTGGGTTAACTGTGGACAGTGACTACATCCAAGAAATTAAAAGATGCTTGCTCCTTGGAAGAATAGCTATGACCAACCTAGACAGCATGTTAAAAAGCAGAGACATGACTTTGCTGAGTAATATCTATATAGTCAAAGCTATGGTTTTACCAGTAGTCATTTACGAATGTGAGAGTTGGACCATAAATAAGGCTGAGTGCTGAAGAATTGATGCTTTTGAACTGTGGTGTTGGAGAAGACTCTTGAGAGTCCCTTGGACTGCAAGAGATCAAACTAGTCAATCCTAAAGGAAATCAGTCCTGAATATTCATTGGAAGGACTGATGTTGAAGCTGAAACTCCAGTACCTTGGCCACCTCATGCGAAGAGCTGACTCATTGGAAAAGTCCCTGATGCTGGGAAAGATTGAAGGCTGGAGGAGAAGGGGACAACAAAGGATGAGATGGTTGGATGGCATCACCGACTCGATGGACATGAGTTTGAGTAAACTCTGGGAGTTGGTGATGGACAGGGAAGCCTGGCATGTTGTAGTCCATGGGATCACAAAGAGTCAGATATGACTGAGCAACTGAACAACAACAAAATAGTGGGTATGATTTAAAGAGAAAAGAGAATTGAGAGTGGGGTGGGACAGAGGATGATGGGAACTGAGGAGGCAGTGCTGAAGGCTCAGATGCAGCAATGAGTCCATATGTTCTTCTATCTGTGAGGACTAGGGTGGAATTTTCCCAGTAAAGAGGGTAGCTGGAATAGTAAGGGAAAATGTTTAATGTGGAGGGGCATTGGATTGTGGAAAAGCCTGGAAGTTTTGCTCAAAAGAAGCATATCTCCACGCCAAGGAACAATCTTGGAATGTTAAAATATCTTGGAAGTAGCTGATGCAGTAATTGGGGAACTAGAACTGAGCTGGATAAACAGGAGTGAGATTAGAGGAGAATGAAACAGCTGGCACTGGGAGATCAATGCTCCTGATGAAGTGTGGGATGCTCTCTTCTTTTAGGATGAAGCATTAACAGAGCATGTGGGTTCAGAGAGGAGTATCAGACATTTAGGTATCCCTTACACTGATGTTCTTAACATATCTTCCCAACATGTATTCACTGAAACAAGAGCAAAAACCAATTCTCTTCTCATAAGTAAATGTATACCTAATTCTCTATGTTTTAAAAAGAGAATGTTATTACACTGATTGATGGCATGCATTTTTTCCCTAAGCTACACAAATTAACTGTTCAAAATTTAGGCAAGTCGCTATCATGCTGTGCATTACTCAACACAGGTCTGGCTGATGGTACCTGCAGATGACAGCTGACTAGCTGGATTGAGACTGATGCTTGTGGCTACAGGTACAGCCTGCACACTCGTTCACTGTTTGAAGAGTGGCCAGCACTGGTGGGGATGCTTCAAAACAAGTTTTACTTGATGGAAGGTGACCTCCTGCTTCCCAGGTCATTTTAGGAGTTGACCGTGGAAAGCTAAATTAACTGACACATTATTCTCAATACTTTCTGCTAATATTTTAGTATCCCTTATAGAACTGGAGCGGAGAAGGCGACGGCACCTCACTCCAGTACTCTTGCCTGGAAAATCCCATGGATGGAGGAGCCTGGTGGGCTGCAGTCCATGGGCTCGCAAAGAGTCGGACATGACTGAGCGACTTCACTTTCACTTTTCACTTTCATGCTTTGGAGAAGGAAATGGCAACCCACTCCAGTGTTCTTGCATGGAGAATCCCAGGGACGGTGAGCCTGGTGGGCTTCCGTCTATAGGGTCACACAGAGTCGGACACGACTGAAGTGACTTAGCAGCAGCAGCAGCATAGAAGTGGAGACTCTAGAGAGCTACCCTGTGGACATGGCTTGGGTCAAATCCCACCCAACTCCTTGGAAGATATATTCCTTAAATCACAGCCACTCTTTGTCTGATTACTTAAGTCATGGCTTCAAGAAAAGAGAGGACTGGTCAGATGCCTGTCCTGTTTCTAGACTAATAGGTCTTAAATTTCAGCTCCTTGGATACTATGTTGAATTCTGACCTAGAACTTTATCCTTGTTCCATTTCCCCATCTCTACCCACTAGTTCTAGTTCATTATTCCTGAATAGAGTTTCTGCTTTAGGTCTTAATCTTAAATGACATTCAATCTCCAATGAGTTATCTGAGTTATGCCTGGTAGCTTGCCAAGTTTCTGTTTGGAAACAGTTGTATAGCATTAAAGGTTTGAACTCCTCTTGAAAGCAACCTGATATAAGGAGGATAGGGGTATGGGTTCTGTAGTCAGGCAGATCTGAGTTGAAATTATAGCATAGGCTATTACAGTGTAGTAGTCTCAACTGTGAAGAGGGGATATTTGCAAAAGATTGCTTTCCTCCCTTCCTCATTCATTTTTTTCATTCATCAAATATCTCCATTTTGCCAAGCTCTGTGCTATGCAATGGGGCAAGGCAAGGGGTTAGTGAGGAAGTGATCAGTAAAACACCATCTTATCCTTGGTGACTTTTTGGTTTGATAGAGAAAGACAGATATATAAATACATTAATGCAGTCAAGTGGTAATACATAGAGTCATGAGGCTCTTTGACAAAGCCGTTAAGCAGTTAAAGACAGACTGCCTAGCTTCAAATTCTGCTCAACCAATTATTAGCTGGATTCTGTGTGCTTAATCGCTCAATTGTGTTTGATTTTTTGCAACCCCATGGACTGTAGCCCACCCAGCTCCTCTATCCATGGGATTCTCCAGTCAAGAATACTGAAGTGGGATGCCATGCCCCCTCCAGGGGATCTTCCCAACCCAGGGACCGAACCCAGGTCTCCCACAATGCAGGTGGATTCTTTGCCACCTGAATGACCAGGGAAGCCCATTGTCTAGTGCAATTTTACTTAACCATTCTATGCCTCAGTTTATTCACCTGTAAAATGGGGATAATAGATTTGTAATGAGGATTTAATTAGTAAACACATGCAAACTTCTTAGTGTCTGGCACAGGGTAAGCACTCCATCCTTGTTACCTGTCATTACAATGATGGGAGTGCAAAAGAAGGAGTAGCCCATTCTACTTGGTGAGGAAGCTAAAGAAAGGCTTCACAGAAATAGTGTTACTCGAGTTTAGTTTCGCAGAAAGTGTGGCAAGTGTTCAGTGGACAGACAGAGTGAGCATTTCAGGCAAAGGAGGTGACATGAGCAACGGAAAAACCTGGAGCTTCCCAAAGCCCATGCTATCTACAGACTCTGTAGGGAGGATAGGGGCAGGAGGGAGGAGCCTCATGGGGAGAGGACATCATGTGTCCCAGCCACCCTGAAGCTTCGGCCCTTATCCTATAGGGAGGTAACTAGGGCTTGCGTGCCCCCACCTCTCCATTACCTCCCCAAATCCCACTACCCTCCCTTCTCCAACATGCTCCCTACCTTGAAGGCTGCCCAATATAAACTGCACCCCCAGCTCCACTTCCCTCATCCAATGGAGAACACGGGCACGAATTCAGAGGGAAGGAAGGAGAAAGGGTTTATTTTCATTTGTTCTGTCGCTGTCCCAGGTCGGATGCATCTTTCCACTAATTACAGCTCAGATCAGGCAGTCCTCTGTTCCTAGGCAAGGAACCCCTCCCTCGCCTTACCCTTTTAAGCTCCTGTTGCTGGCCCTGGGGCACTGCTGTGGCCCTCATGTCTGTCTCGCCTCCGGAACACCTTTGTGAATATCACTTATGTTAAATTATCTTTAAATTACCCATTTTGAATGTGCTTTGTGCATCCTGCTTTGACCTCAACTTATTAGAAAACTCTCAAGGGGCTTTAACAGGGAATGATGTGATCAGATTTGCATTTCTGAGAGGTATTTCTGGCTTTTGGGTGAAAAATGCTTTGGGGACAGCAATAATAAAGGCAGAGTTTTTAAAAGTATTTTTCAAACTAGGAATACTTGTTTTAAATATAGGTTCCTGGACAGTCTCTCCTGATTCAGGAGAGCTGGGGTAGGGTCTCCAAATCTATTTCTTTAAATAATGACTCTATGTGAATATGACAGAACCTCACAGATGTCCAGCAACACTGACTCGTATGTTAGGCAGGATCCAGTAGAGATCCAGAGGAGAGGGGAGGACAGCCGATGGAACAAGGTCTGGACCCAGAGAACCTGGGGAGATGGGGAGAGGAACTCAGAAGCAAAGGCAGGGGATTTGTTTTGAGAAGGCCAAAGAATACCTTTCCTTTTGAGGGCAAACAAAGTGAGCATGAAAAGGAAATTAACAGAATTCTCACCCTGTACCTTCAATTTCTCATGGAAGTTAGAGGAAGAGTCATCCTGAGACTGGAAGGACAGGCAAAAGTATGAGGAGCTAGGGTGACGCAGGTTTAGAATAGCCACTGTGGAGCATGGAGGAGAGAGTGATGACTAGCAACACTTTAGGACTGCTTGGTGGAGCTGAGGCAGAGGAGCGTGTATTTGTGTGTCATCCAAGGGATTAGTTTTGCCATTTTTCTCCAACAGTCCTAGGCCACGTCTAGAAATGGAGAAGGCAGTAGTTGGATTGATCCTAGCTGGGAGGGTTGCAGAGCAGGTGTAATGGAAAGATAAGGGGCCCAGGATGTTGAAGTCACACACAAGCAGGGGAGTCGCAGCACTAAACAAGAGGGGGAGTGTCCAACAGATGCTGTCCTTGGTCCTGAAGTAGTATTGCACACGAGGCCATTGTTTTTACTCTGTGAAGCTGGGGGTGGGTTGGTACATGTTCCCCTGCTTCTCCACAACACCTTGCCATAGTAGACTCATGGTGTCAATGGATTTGGCTCCAAGCCCCATAACACTGTGAACGGTGTGATACAGGGCCTACTGTCTGAGTAGTAACATTTGTTGATGATTCATTTCCAATATTTAAAGAAATTAATTCAACCAACAATTATTGAAAATGTTATATGTGCCAGACATTGTGTTGGATATAGGGATACAACAGTAAAAAAAAATGCAGAGAGAGTTTATTCCCAAGTCAAATCTTTTATTTGCTTTTCTTAAAGATCACCTGAGGGACCCATTTCTTGCTTCTCTTTCCTCTTTAATTCCTTTTCACCTTTCAGCAGCTACAGAGTGCTTTCTGTAAAATGACTCCCCACCAAGTTCACTCACTCCCCAGATAGATCTTTGATTTCTGTTCTTCTCCCACTTTTCCCTGGTGTCCATTAGTTTGCTGAGGAACTTAGCTTCTCTTTCAGCCAGACAGTACACTATCTATTTAGGAAGAGACAGCAAAGAGAATACTTAAAAAACCAGCACAGGGTTATCCTTTGCAGGCTAGAGGAGCAGAGTGCTGCAAACATCAATACACTAATTTTTGTGCTATACCGGTTTCAAGAAAATCCTCCCCAAGCAGAGAGGGAGGCCACATCACTGACTATCAGCTGATCATGGAAATTTCCCCCAAATAATTTGAAGCTGATCATCTCTGGAACTGTTCCAAGGCCCCTCTGTCCTCTAATAGACAAGGGCTCTATTCCCTCCCAATGGTACAGGTTGACCCTAACTTCCCTGGCAGGGTGACAATTTCTAATTAATTTTGAAAATCTTTAACTAAAGGTCTTCTTTGATTTTCCATGGCTTGGACACAGAAATAATTAAGGATAACTGCTGTCCTTGGAGACCACAATTTCATGGTGAATATGATGTAATAAGTTCTAGGCCTGGAACCTGACCAAAGTACAGAGAGAATGAGGCATACAGAGGTGAATTCTGTTTTCACTGTGTTGACTCAGAGCTGGTGGTGGGAATCCAAAGGTTGTGTCTCTTATCTAAGAAGAAATAAAGGTAGCAACAGCCTGAGGTTTTACATGTAGGTTGTAATGCCAAGAGCTGGACATGAGTCTGGGTTAGGACTGGAAAACAGGGTGTAAGTTTCCCCAGATAGCAGGTGTCAGAGGCTAGTCTTGGCTCCTGAGCCAGTAGGTCAAGGGCAGGTAAAGGAATACATAACATTATCCGTCCAGGGCAGTCTAAGAGTCTGGGACCAGATTACTGGATAGTCAAAACAAAAACAACCAGATCTCAATGTCCAGGAAGACAAGAGTCCAGAATAGGGAAAGGCAGACTTTAAGTGAGCAGCTGGGGTGGGAAATATAAACATGGAGAGGAACAGAGACAAGCTAGTAGAAAACCCAAGAACAGACAGCTTCCCTAAGGACTGCTGAGTCAGAACCAGAGGTCAGGACGAACCCTGGATGTTAGGTGCTCTTGAAAGCAGAACAAGGAAAGAAAAAAGTCTCTGGCTCATACTCCAAGAAAGCTGTTGCAGAACAAAACACCGAAGAATTGAACTCTGATCCCAGTTATTGGTCAGGGCTCCCCCAAGAAAGGTCAAGCAGCAGCAGAAAAAAGGCTGGGTTCCTCTGCTTCCTACAGCACACAGCCTCTAAACACTTCTCAACTCTCAACAAGCACAGCCAGGTAATGAGCAATGAATATGACCCAAACTCTGTGCTCAGCACTTTCATTCCATTGGCTTATTTAATCTTTATCACATCTAACATGGTAAATATTAGCATCCTCTTTTTTTCAGATGAGAGAATGGAAGCTCAGAGAGGTTTAGTAAAGTTTCCCAAGATTACCCAGCTAGGTGATGAAACTAGTATTTGAACCATAGCTTGGCCTGATTGCAAGGCTCATTCTCTTAATCATCCAATTAGCCTCCCTTACCAAGGATCTGCTCCAGGTCTCATCACTGTGATCTCACTGGGTTGGAAACAAAGCAAAAAGAGTTTTTATAGGGATAAAAACAAACAGTGTGTAGAAGCATGCCGGGCAGGGAAGCACTTGTACAGAGTTGATGGTTATAATGTTAAGGAATATCAAGGATTATCAAAATGAATACTGAAGTCCCAGATCTTGCCTTTGCCCACCTCTCACAATCTTCAGCTCCCTCCCACCCTGGCTCCTGCACTTCTGGTCTTCTTTTGGACTCTTCAAAATATGTTGTGCTTCTTCCCTTCACGCCTCTGCACACATGATTCCGTCTGCCTGGAACACTCTGTCCAACTCCTCCCAGACACCTTGACCTAACCAGTCACCATTCCTCCTCCTAGTACAGCATGGAACCTTAATTCCTTACAAAAGCCCTCACTGACTACCTCATTCCCCGCTAGGTTAGGCCCCACAGAACCCTGCGTTTTTCCTTCACACACATCTCACAATTCTAACTAATTTATTTAAGCAATCTATATTTCTCTTACTAAATGAGATGTCTCCAGAAGAGAAGACCAGTGGCGAACCACACTTGGCATCTTTATAAATATCTATTGAGTGAATGGATGGCATCACCGACTCGATGGACATGAGTTTGGGTGAACTCTGGAAGTTGGTGATGGACAGGAAGGCCTGGTGTGCTGCAATTCATGGAGTCACAAAGAGTCGGACATGGCTGAGTGACTGAACTGAGTGACTGAACTGAACCGATTGAGTGAATGAATAAACAATGATTAAAAATGGGGTCCAGGTAGGCAAAAAATGTGAAGGTTGATAATTCTGATAATACTCCTGAGAAAGATTTATTCATTGATTCTGTTCACTCAACAGATATTAGATGGCCTACTATGTGCCAGAGTCAATTCTAGATGTTCAGTCAGGGATTATAGAAAGGGAATGTGGCAATACTATAGCAAGGACCTCAGACAGGTAACAAGAACATCCTTTGAGAGTCAGGGAGAAGGTAGCAGTTCATTTTCTATTTCCAGTACAGGGCAATGGGAAAGCCAAATCCACTCCTTCCCCACAAATAAGGTGAGGCTTTCCTTTGTGAAGAGAACAGGGTACGTCTTCATTAAGACCGAAACTGCTGGGCTTCCTTGGTGGTCCAGTGGTTAAGAATCTGCTTTGCCGTGCAGGGGACACTGGTTTGATCCCGGTCCAGGAAGATCCCATACGTGGCAGGGCAAACAAGTCCATGTACCACAACTACTAAAGCCTATGCACCCGAGAGCTCGTGCTCCACAGCAAGGGAAGCCACGCAATGAGAGGCCCACGTGTCACAACTCGAGAGCAGCCTCTGCCCTCCACAACCAGAGAAAGGCAGGGCCCTACAACAAAGACCCAGCACAGTCAAAGGAAAAAGAAAACCGCCATAAAGGAAAGCACAGGAGGGAGTGTGCAAAATACATTCTGGGGACTGGTATAAATGCAGCAGGAGGGGAGGGGTCATACATGGTGGGTGTGAAACCAGGGACGAGAAAGCCACGGAAGGGGCTGCCAGTGGGTGACATAAGTAGATGAAAGGAAGTGAGTACATCAGGGAAGAAGGATACTTAGGAAATCAGCTCATAGAATCACATGTTTTTATGAGGTTCAGAAGGGCAGAGTCAAGAGTCCCATGATGATTCATGTACTTTCCTAGAACCTGATGTATTGCCAAGGTTGGCTATAGAACACTGTGGGCTTGGAAAATCAGAAAGACAACAATTGACCACGTTGTTCAGGGGCCAACATAAAATCTGGGAAGGATATTCCAGTAATGGAAGGTAGAGATAAGCCCTCAGAGCTATCATCCTCAGAGTTTCCAGTTTTCTGCTTGAGGGTTCATAATGTTGTCTCTGAAATCTGAACACAGGAAAAATCAAGAAAGCAATAACCAACATGTATTGAGGGTTTACCTTATGCCGAGGACTGTGTGAATCATGAAGTGCTTTGTAAATTTAATTGTCACATCAGTCATACAGACGGTAAAGCATCTGCCTGCAATGCGGGAGACCCGGGTTCGATCCCTGAGTCAGGAAGATCCCCTGGAGAAGGAAATGGCACCCCACTCCAGTACTCTTGCTGGGAAAATTCCATGGACTGAGGAGCCTGGTAGGCTATAGTCCATGGAGTCGCAAAGAGTCAGACACGACTGAGCGACTTCACTTTCACTTTTCAGTCATACAAAATAGATAAATCATTTAGCAAATACAAAGATTCTGAGAAGTAACTTGCCTAAGGTCAGCTCCCAAATAGGAACACAAAATTCAAGCTATGTGAGTTCAGAGCCCACACTCTTCACCACCAAACTTTCAAGACAGTAAGGGCTAACCCATATCTGGTGCTCATTCTATAGGTCATGCACTGTTCTTAGCATTATATACTTATCAGTTCTTTTCCTTGTTACAACTCCAAGGTAGCTACTACTATTCTGATGTTGTAAATGTGAGGAAGCTGAGGGACAAACAGGCCAAGGAACTTTCCTGAAGGCACACAGCTGTGAAGAGGTGGAGCCTGGATTGAACCTCAGGCGGTCAGGCTCAAGAGTCTGCTCTCCATCACTAGGCTGGCTCCTCACATGCCTGATCCCTCCAAATGGCATCATTGGAGGCCTGAGAAAACAAAAGCTAGCCTTTGGACTTGAGCTTCATTGTGCTACAGTTTAGAAACCGTCAGTTAGACTTCCACCTTCTTGTCTGAAAAATAGAAAATCAAGGGGATCATTTCTTGATAGTAAAAGTAAAAAGGAAATTTCTCTTTGCCTAATGGCAAAGAAGTCCAGCTACTGTTTTGTGTGATTTTTCATTTGTCCTGGATATCTTCGTTAAGGGCCTGGTCTTTACTATGCTTCAATCTCGGTCCACAGACATGTGCTGTTGGTTTGGTCTTTTCGACTTCCACAGACTCGAAGAGAATTACCATTTAGAGATCACCTGCTTAAGCTAATCTTTTGATTTCCAATGAAGAGCTTCATTTCTACCACAACCACAGCCTGTTATAATCTTCCTACACAACTGGTTTCTCCAGCTTGACTCAGTTAGAAACACATTTTGTGGAAAGTTTGCTCAGATCAGAAAAAAGCAAAACAGATTTTGCCTGAAGCTTGTCACGCTGAGTATCCAGTGCCCCATCCCACAGCTTCCACTTCACTGAATGTGGGAGGCACCTTCTCAGCCATTTTCTTGGTCTCACAACTGAGAAACACAGAAAGGTTTCAAAAAGTTGAAAGGGGGCAGAAAAAATATCTAAGTCGAATAAGTGCCTCAGTTCATGCTAACATTAATGCATCACAGCTGCAAAAAATATTTCCTACTTTGCAATCAGAGAGTCCAGGAGTTCAATATAAATGCACTAATCCTTGTAATTTTCTTGTAAGGCCAGCCACAGAGTACTCATTTCTTCAAGGCACAGGGAAGTAAAGTCTTGCCAAGCTCACAAAACTAACTAACAGACATTTAAAGCAAGCTAATCTTATTCCCAATTTTCTCCCTGATTTTTATATGCATTTATTCTTTTCTGTATGTATAATTAAATTTCCTGACCACTTCTATCTGTAGACCTCACATATTTCCATTGCTAATAAAAATAATAGTAATAATGATGATAATAATAATTATAATGGTAGGTCCTATTTATTGGGTACTTTTAATAGGTGCCAGGCACCATCCTAAGCCTTTATATGTATCAATTCACTGGAATCTCACAACCACAATAGGAAATAAGTAGTATGAATATCTCCATTTTACAGCTGAGAAAGTTAAAGTTTAGAGAGGAAAAGGAACTTGTCCAAAACTCAGCATAAAGTAAGCCTTCATTTCAAAGCCACACTGCCTCTCACACCATCAGAGCCCTGACCTACATACCACATGGCATTAAAATCATGAATCTTAAAGAAGTGCCCATATGGATATTGTTTCTAACTGCCTTTTTTTTAAAAAGGCAAACAAAAAATGTAAATAGCCCTTCCACTGTAACCTGATGTAATTTAACAGTGTGCCAAGTTTAATCAAACCCAGGCAATTCTTCAAAAGCCACAATGAAAATAAACAAACAAAAAAATCTATCAGGAGAAGGAAGGGAATGCTGAATGCTTGAATTGAAACAGGGACCACTCATTACATTCATGAAAACACAGAGATAAAATAAAGCTCAAAAAGCAGTTTATATGTCAAATGTGTTAAAGCAATGAATTAAATTCACCTTCAAACTAGGTAGAAGGTGTGTAAAATGGACTACAAGTACCTTCCCAGTGCAACAGTACATGAGTAAATAAGATTAGCATGGAATACAGATATTGCTGATACTCAAAGCAACAGAGTTCCTTTCTCTCAGTTCCACGTCCCAGTGTGCTCGCCTGCCCTGTTCACTGGCCAGCTGCACTGGACTACCAGCTGCATCTCCAAATCTCAACTGTCTAGCGAGGAACATCAGTTTACCTCTACACTGCTACTTCTGCACACATTCCCTATCATCACCAATGGCACCGCTTCCTTTTCTGAGATCTCTACCCTGGAGTGACTGTCAGTTCCTCCTCCTCCCTCATCAGTCAGACCTCAATGAGTCACCACATTCCAACAACCCTTCCTCTACGTTGCTTTACACATCAACCTGGCACAGCCCCACCTTCGCCCACCAAGTTGCCGCCAAAGCCTTAATCTTGGTCTTTGCAGACATTCTCCCTTCTGATCCTGTCTTACCATCATAGCCCAAGCAATTTGGCTAAACCATACCTTTCAGAGTGTTATTTCTGTACTCGGGAACTACTGAGGCTGCCTATTAGCCACACATCATTTAAGGCCCTCAGTGCATTCCTTTACACACATCTAATCTTCCTGCTTTCCTCCATACCTGTGTCTGTCCAGCCAGATTTCTTTTCTTCCTTTCCTTTTCAAATTGTCGCCACTCTGTGGGTCTGATATACGGAAGTGTGCACCTGAATTTGTCACTTAGCCATTAGATCAACACAAGCTCTATTATGAATGGATACGTGTTCATGCTATGGTGTTGTTGTTCAGTGGCCAAGTAGTGTCTGACTCTTCGCAACTCCAAGGACTGCAGCATGCCAGGTTTCCCTGTCCTTCACCATCTCCTGGAGTTTGCTCAAACTCATGTCCATTGAGTCGGTGATACCATCCAACCATCTCATTCTCTGTTGTCCCCTTCTCCTCTTGCCCTCAGTTTTTCCCAGCATCAGTCTTTTCCAATGAGTCAGTTCTTTGCATCAGGTGGCCAAAGTATTAGAGTTTCAGCTTCAACAGCAACCTTCCAATGAATACCCAGGACTGATCTCCTTTAGGATGGACAGATTGGATCTCCTTGCTGTCCAAGGGACTCTCAAGTGTCTTCTTCGGCACCATAATTCACAGTTCACACTATGGGACTATTCAAAAATTCATGAGGAAAGATTCCCACGATCCAATTGTTTCTCAGAGCTCCAGCAGATGACTTTAATTTTTTGTGTGTGTTTTGTTCTGGTGTGGTTTGTTATTATTTTATTTTTGGCAAAGCTGTGTTTATGAAACACTTTTCTTTATCCTTTCATAATAAAGTAAATGATAGAATCCCGTAACATTGGAACTGAGAATTTAAAGTGTAATTCATCTCCCATCCTCATTTTACCAAGAAGAATTAACACCCAGACAGGTTAGGTGATTTGTTCTAGATCCCCAAAACTTACCCTTTCAGGCTCCTGGTCATAACCCAAGTTTTAGACGGCCCACTCAGCTCTGCTTAGCCTGACTAATCAAGACAGGAGACACAGGAAGCAGCCCGGCTATAGCGTGCTCACTCCTTAGCCAAGGAAAACATGATCTAGCGATTTAAACAAGTTCTTTACTGACTTTCCAGGAGAGCACAAAGGGAGGAGTGAAAATACAGAAAGCAAGGCTTCCCAAACTTGGTTATCACAAAACGCTTGGCTCAAAAGAATACTTTGCAAGACTGGAGTTCTGTGAACACATTTGTGAAAAAGGCTGTTTCTGAGTCCAAAGACAAGCCCAGTCCTGAAAAGGAAGAGCACTGACAGACTGATCTGAGCTTCCTCCAAAGTTATATACCAATAATGATAATATCAGCTAATATGTATGTAGCCTTGACAATTTAAAAAAGCATTTTAACAAACAAAAGAAGCATTAACTCTCCATTTTAAAAAGTCTCTGTTAATTGGAGGGGGTCTCCCTGTTACACCAATTTAACTACAGCTAGGTTTTTGGTACTGAAAGATGGCCAAGTAACTAACAAATTATAAAATATTCTAATTAGAAGGGTCTTAAAGTTAATCTCACCACTGATCTCAAACTTCATATCTGCAGAACATGGGTATGCAACTACTAAAAGTGAGTAACTTCCTAATTCAAAGAAAAAGAAAGAAATATAATGAATAGAAAATGTGAGAAGGAAATTAATTTTACCTATATCCAGTGAGCTTTGGAGAAGACCTTGAGTCCCAGACAAGGCAGGGGGCCCTGGTGGACAACTTGATGTTGAAATGTGAAAATGTGAGCCGAGAATACAATCCAACCATACAAGACTTCTATTCTATAGAAACTGAGATGATAAGTTCATGGTGTTTAAAAGCACTACATTTGTGATAATTTGCTGTGTAGCCGGAGAAAACTAACAGTTTTTTGCTAGGTCCTCATTAGAGAAATGGGCAAAGGACACAACAAGTGCCATGCACGCTGTTTGGTGGAAGTCTAGAATGTTAATCCTTCTTAGGGGAAAATGCTATACTAAGTGTCAAAGGTCTTAAATATGTCTATTCCCATTGACTCAGTCTATTTGGTGGAAGTCTAGATTGTTAATCCTTCTTAGAGGAAAACATTACACTAAGTGTCAAGGGTCTTAAATATGTCTATTCCCATTGACTCGGTCACTCCACCTCTAGGAATTTACTCTAGAAGAAATAGAGATGCATACAATGCCACTGGATAATTATTTATAATAACAACAACAGCAAAAGAGCCAATATTAGGAAAATTGTTGACTTAGTTATTGTGCAAACCACATGATGGAGTATAGATCAGCTACTAAAAATAACTTTTTCAAAGACAATGTAGTCACTTATGCAAATGACTGTGATATAATGCTAGATGAAAAAGCACTCTGGGAGCTTGACCAAGATGGCAGAGTAGGAAGACCCCGAGTTCACCTCCTCTCAAGGGCACACCAAAATTACAGCTGCTCACAGAACAGCTGTTGGTTAGGAAGACCAGAATCGATCAGAAAATCTCTTCCACAATTAAAGTATAAAGAAGGGACCACCATGAGACAGGTAGGATTGGCAGAGGGCAGTATAGTCAAGACCATAGCCCTAATTGGGTGACCCACAAATGAGAGGATAATTACCACTTGAGAGGATCTCTGCAAGGGGTACATGATCTGAACCCCACATAGGCTCTGCAGCCCTAGGGTCTGGCACAAGGAATATGACCTCCAGGACATTTGGCTTTGAAGGCCAGTGAGGCTTACTTTTGGGAGACCCAGAAAGCAGTGGGAAATAGAGACTCCACTCTTAAAGGGCTCACACCCAGTCTCACATGCTCTGGATACAAAACTAAGACTCACAAAAATGCTCCTACAAGCAATTCATTTCAGATCTAAAGACATACACAGACTGAAAGTGCAGAACTGGAAGAAGTAATTCTAAAATTTGTATAGAAACACAAAAGATCCTGAATAGTCAAAGCAATCTTCCGAAGAACAGAGCTGGAGGTATCACACTCTTTGACTTCAGACTATGCTACAAAGTTACAGTCATGAAAACAGTATAGTACCGGCACAAAAAAACAGACATATAGATCAATGGAAAAGAACAGGGAGCCCAGGGGACTCCCTGGTGGCTCAGTGGCTTAGATTTTACCTTCCAATGCAGGGGGTGTGCATTTAATCCCTGGTCAGGGAGCTAAGATCCTATATGCCTTGCTGCCAAAATAAAACCCAAAACATAAAACAGAAGCAACACTGTAAACAAATTCAATTAAAAACAAGGAAAAAGAATAGACATCCCAGAAAAGCCATGTACTTATGGTCAATTAACCTACCACAAAGAAGGCAAGAATATACAATGGAGAAATTGTATATTGTATATACAATTATATATTTAGTATGTATTATGAAATCCTTAGTAATTGGTGCCAGGAAAACTGAACAACTATACGTAAAAGAATGAAATTAGAACACTTTCTCATACCATATATAAAAATAAACAGACTGAATTAGAGACCTAAATGTAAGAACATAACCATAAAACTCCTAGAAGAAAACATAGGCAGAACACTCTGACATAAATCATAGCAAGATATTTTTGGACCTGTCTCCTAAGGCAAGGAAACAAAAGCAAAAATAAACAAATGAGACCAAATTAATCTTAAAAGCTTCTGCAAAACAAAGGAAATCACTGACAAAATGAAAAGACAACCCACTGAATGGGGTGAAAATATTTTCAAATGATATGACTGATAAAGGGTTTCTATCCAAAATATACAAATAGCTCATACAACTCAGTATCAACCAAACAACTTGATTAAAAAATGAGCAGAAAACCTGAATAAACATTTCTCCAAAGAAGACATACAGATGGCTAACAGCCACATCATTAGATGCTCAACATGGCTAATCATGAGAGAAATGCAAATCAAAGCCACAATGAGATATTGCCTAATACCTGTCAGAGTGGCTATCATCAAAGGGCTACAAATAATAAATTTTGACAAGGATATGGAGAAAAGAGAAACTTTGTACACCATTGGTAGGAATGTAAATTGGTACAGCCACTGTGGAAAACAGTATTGGAGGGTCCTCAAAAAACTAAAAATACACTTGTCGTATGATCCAGCAATTCACTTCCGAGTATATATCCAGAGCAAATGAAAACACTAATTCAAAAAGACATGTGCACCCCAATATTCATAGCAGGGAGAGGGAAGCAAGGAAGGATAAGATAGGTGTAGAGGATTGAGAGGTACAAACTACTATGTATAAAGTAAAAAAGCTTTAAGGATACATTGTACATCACAAGGAATATAGCCAATATCTTATAATAGCTTTAAGTGAGTATAATCTATAAAAATTTTGAATCACTATGTTGTATTCCTGAAAGTAATATTTTAAATCAACTACATCTTAATAAAAAATAAAAATAATAAAAATAAAGAGGATGTGAACTAGAATACTACCTTTGAAGCAGAAAAGAGTAAAAGATATTAGAGAGTAAGAATCTAAATGGTTTAGTAAGTAAAATTTGATGTGAGGAATGCATTTATCATTTCCCTCTTCTTCTCTTTCAAAAAGAAAAAAGCAGCTCATAAAACAGTATGAAAATGGTGCTATCATTCTGGAAAATAGTTTGAGATATCTCAAAATTTTAAACATAGAATTAGCATATGACCCAAGGGAATGTGGCTCGGATGGTAAAGAATCTGCCTGCGATGCAGGAGACCCAGGTTCGATCCCTGGGTTGGGAAGATCCCCTGGAAAAGGCAACAGCTACCCACTCCATTATCTTGCCTGGAGAATTCCACGGACAGAGGAGTCTGGAGGGGTCCTCCACAAGATTGCAGACAGTTGGACATGACTGAGCGATTAACATTTTCAAGGAAACTAAAAATACATTCACAAATAAAACTGGTATACATATTCACAGCAGCATTATCCATAACAGACAAAAAGTAGAAACAATCTAAATGTCTATTTACTGAATGGATAAGTGAAAAGTGGTACATCCATACAAAAGAATTTTATTCAGCCAAAAAAGAAATGAACTATGAATATGTGCTACTCATGGCCAAACCTTGAACACATAATGCTCAGTGAAAAAGTCAGTTACAAAAGTCCACATATTTTGATTCCATTTATATGAGATGTTCAGGATAAGCAGAGACACAAAGCAATTCAGTAGTTTTCAAGGTCTGGAGGAGTAACTGCTAACAAGTACAAGAGTTTCTCTTTGGAGTGATGGACATATTTTAAAATTGATTATAGTGATAGCTGAACAACTTTGTGAATATACTAAAAGCCACTGACTTGTACATTTTAAAAGGAATTTTTATGTTTTTAATTTTATGGTCAGAGAAGGCAATGGCACCCCACTCCAGTATAAGGTAAATTATACCTTTAAAAAAGACTAAGAAATAAAACACTGCATATGATTCAAAATTGTGAAAAAACATATGCATAGAATAAAGATTGAAAGGAAATTTACTGGCCATTCTTTGGCGGTTCAATTACAAAAACTTTTTAAATTTTTTCTCTTTTTTGTATTCTCAACTTTTTAGAACAAATATTCAAGTCTGAAAAATCAGTTAAATAATTTTAATACTATTTACCACAGTTTATACCAGAATCTAAAATAAGAAGCTATTTAATTTAGTAATAATTGCTATTCCTACTTATTTAATATTTCATAAAATATAATTTATGGCTTTTGAAAAGCAAATCATAAATTCTGGGTGATCTTCCAACCACATTTAAAAACCACTAATCTAGTCTGACCTTCTAATCTTTTTTTCAACCCTCTCTTTTTAATGTTGATAAAATCCAAGAGTGAGTAGTATAAATTTAAGCATATGGTACTGCTTTTCAAAATGAAAGGAATACAAAAAAAAAAAGGAACAGAAAAAAGATGTACCTTTAGCTTTCAGAAAATTCATATCTACTGAGGTAGCAAGGAGTTTGCTTTTATATATATATGTGTGTGTGTGTGTGTGTGTGTGTGTGTAATCTTTCTGTACAGATATCCAAAGACTAGCTAAGCTACAGAAATTTGCTGGATGCAGAATGCTGAGATGGGCGATGTCTCGGGATGGGTTGTAAGGTCCTCTCATAATCAAACTGGTCTGTGGCCACAACAGTGATACAACCAGTCAAATTCACACGAAATCATACAATGCCTTGAATGGTTATTTAATTCTGTGTGCACGTCCTGCCTTCTCAAATGATAGCAGAATCTCTGAGCAGGAACTACAGAGAATCCCCACAGAGTCTAACAGGGCTAGCTCAAGGCAAGATATGCTCTAAAACAGCTTGAAGAGAAAGACCATGAATTCGTCATGCACTGCATGAGGCTCTGAGGAGAGATCCATAAACTGCCTCATTACTCCTCACAATAACCCTCCGAGGTATGCATTGCTGGCAGCCTCAGGTGAGGACACTGAAACTCAGTGAGGTTATACAAATTGCCAGGCTACAACAAGAAAGAGGCAGAGCTGAGATTTGAACCCAGGAAGTAAAACTCAAAAGTAAGACAAAAAAACAAAACCTATTAAATATTTACTATGATTTAGGCAACGTTCTATGTTTTATTAATTTATGCATGTGATTATTAGCTTATTTGTAATGCATCATTAACTTAATCCTCAGAACAATCCTCTGATAGAGGATCAACTATTATCCTCTTATTATACTGCCTTCTTTCATAATAAAATGAATCATATTCCTGTTTCGGATCACAGCTCTCAAATTTCAGCTCTTCAAAAATGACTCCATAATCTACACAGGCTTGCCCTTGCCTTCTCTGATGGACCAGGGCATTTTAGTTTCACATATAATTTGAGTGGTCGTTTAATTTTTGTCTGTTTGCCCCAGTAGACTAAAAGCACTAGAAGGGAATGTTATTAATGGCTCGGGTAATTCTGAATACTGTAAGAGAGAAACCTTGAACTCTCAGGAGCTTCACAGAGTAGTTTATTTCCTGCTCACACAGTCAGCTGCAGATGCTCAGCAGGAAGATTTCCAAGTGGTGATTTAGGAACCAGGTTCCTTGCATCCTACCCTCCACCTCTCCGGTCACCTTCGAGACCTCATGGTTTACCTCACTTCTGTCCACATTCCACTGGCCAAAAACACAGGCACACGGACATATCAGACTGCAAGGGAGTCTGGGAACGTGGTCTAACTGTGAGCTGAAGAGGAAGGGAAATAGTTTTAGTAACAGCTAACCAACCTCCTTCACAGAACAGACCACCGCATTTGCACCTTTTCATCTTTTGATACTCTGAGAGATTGTGCAGAAATGGGAATGACTCTCCCCTTCCACATGGTCTCTTGTTTCACCTAGTGGGGTGTCTTTAATTTCTATGACAGAGAAAAAGCCCCACCAGACTATAAGCTCAAGGATAGAAACTCGGTCTGTTTTGTTCATCATAGTAAGCCTACAGCTAACAAATGTGTTAAGGGTCTGTAAAAAAAAAATGATTAAGCCTTGAAGAAATAATTTATTGACTAAAATATGAAAGAGAAGCCTACAATATAAAGATTAATAAGTGCAATTTCCTCAAACACTAGCATCCTGTCGATTAGCTAACTGTAAGTTCTACACAATCACGTAGAAATTTAAAACAGCTAACTTCATAGGAACCAAGCAATTTGTTATTTTAAAAACTTAAAATCATAAAAATCTCTTTAAAACCATAAAGCAAAGCTATACAAAAAAAAAAAAAGGTTTATATGGTATAGGGAAGGGCTTCGAAAATACGAGTGCATCATGAATTGAGTGGAAATCATCCTCAAACAGCCCTCCTATACATCAGTGGGCACACCTAAGATACGCAGTCATCATTATTAAACACCGTTATGCTATGTCTTAGAATGACAACGGGGACATTTTGGAATCCTTAACTGAAATCTCATATAAACAGAGGTCTGAGAGGAAGAAGAAAATTGAGAGTTTAGTGAAGATGAGCTGGAGTAAAGATGATTGTGAAAGTCACTCAGTCATGTCCAATTCTTTGCGACCGCACGGAATCTAGGCTTCTCTTGTCCATGGGGATTCTCCAGGCAAGAATACTGGAGTGGGAGTAAAGATAACAAAAAGGAACAACTGCGGAGTTGGATTAAACACTGGTCTCTCTCTTTCTCCAAACTTCCTGGAGTCCACCTGCTCAGCAGGCAAGAACTGTCAGCTCTTCATTTACAAACTGCTGAGAATTTGTATTTTTTCTGGTTGCTCAGGATTGATTTTATCCTAGGCTGAAAAGATCAGTAGGGCTGACTTCATTCACACAGTAAGACTTTCTTAACTACCTCCTGAGACACGCAAAGTTGCATTTTTTCCCTTGATGATTTGATCATTTGTACTGACACTTTCACTACCGGTTTCTTCAACCCAGATTCTGACAATTTACAAATCTGAATCTCACGTTCTAACCATTTACTTTTTGTAACTTAAAATACTTACTAGGGAGCAAAAGAAAGAAACTAATGTGGCCACACTGTAAAACAAACTAACTTCTGTTTTCCAAATCTGCTCAACTCTTCAACTTCATTCAGAGGTTGGATGGCTGGCTCCTACCACGGTGACTAGGACCTTGGCAGCCCCAGTTCCTATTTGGAGTGCCAAATCCCTATCCCCGGCCTCCATTCAACAACCAAGGGGATATTTCTAACACACAGCCCTCACTCTGGAGAAAGCTGGAACCCAGCCTTCTGCCTATAACTTCCAATGCAATCCAGCAAGCGCCTCTTGAGGCCCTGCTGTAGGCAAGCCACCTTGGCAGATGCAAACATATGAGAGCAAGTCAGGGAGTGTACAATCTAGTCGGGGGCATGGCCTCTACACAACTACCATTTAGCAGAGTAAAACCATTATGCACACCAAATAAGGTACTATAATAATATATTATAAGATGCTGAAGTGTACAGTATTGGCTCAGATGTGGAGAGCACAGTCCTCTGACAGAACTTCCCATTTCATTATTCATAGTAGTCATAGAGATCATAATCACAACAGCAGCAGCTCCAATTTATTGGAACGACTGCCATGTGCTATGTTTAGTGCTTTTTCAGATATCCAATCTTCGTAACTCTCTGCATTAGGTGTTATTTTCATTATTCTCATTTTACAGGTGAGAAAAGTGGAGACTT
This sequence comes from Aepyceros melampus, assembly GCA_006408695.1. Lineage (NCBI taxonomy): Eukaryota > Metazoa > Chordata > Mammalia > Artiodactyla > Bovidae > Aepyceros > Aepyceros melampus. The sequence goes on from SJXQ01012358.1 coordinate 312,317, forward strand.
AAGAAACATCAAGGAAATTGCTAAAGGCTCCACTCTGAGTTAACGGTGGAGCCGGGACTTCTTCCAGAGTCCAACTCTTAACCGCTCGCTCTGCTGCCTGTATAACACATTCCACTATTATGAAAACTCAAAGAAATGAAGATCCTTCCAGAACTTTTCCCTTCGGAAAGCACTCCTCGGGACAGTACACTTCAGGTTCACCAGGAGGATTCAAAAGCATGCCCATGGCAATTAATCAGCAATGGCAAACGGCTTATTGCAGTCCAGACTTTTTCAATTTGCTAGCACCAAATAAAAGTTTAGTCATGCAGCTGAAGAATAATAAAACAAAAATGAAACCTTGGGGAAATAATATGAATCACACCTTCAAACTATATTTTTCTAGCCTTCCAGAGTCAGGGCTCTTTATATTTAAAGGCGACTCCTGATTAAGTCGGATCAGGACTTGATGCTCACTACCTCTATGCTCAAAGCAATCATTAGTTTTTCATTCCAAGTAGGAAAAGACGTTTTGGACTTTCTTTGTTCTTTTTTTTCTTTTTTAATTAAAAGGAAGGAGGAAAAAATGAGTTTTCTGCCCTTGTGCTGAAGGAAATAAATACGTTTAAGTTGCAATGCGGAATCTAGATGTGCTTTTACCAAGATAATTTCAATCTTCTCCAAACACATCTGTAAAAGATATTACCCACAAAAATACTCCACAGCAAATTTAGAGTCTAGTGATACAAAGTACGAGATTTATCTACTGCTAGGGCCTGTCTCAATCCCCCAAACCTCTCCTTTCTATGTGTTCTTCACTCTCTAAGAAGGAGGAGACAACAGAAAGACATCTATCTTTTCTCAAGTTTTTGTTCATTATCTCTTCATGATTTGGTATTATGGGACAAGGAAGAAGTAGCAAAATACTTCTCCGAGTGCTCCTTTAAAGGTTATTACTGATATTTATTGTCAGATACAACTGAATTGAACTTTGAAGACTTTGCTTTTAGTTTATCATCAATGTTTTCCATTTGGGACTTCTCCCCCAAACCTATGTTCAATCAATCATTCATCAAGGGATTTCCCTGGTGATCCAGTGGATAAGACTCCGAGCTTCCCGTGCAGGGAGCCTGGGTTCGATCCCTTGGTCAGGGAATGAGAGCTCACATGCCTCAACTGAGATCGAGTACGCCACAACTCAGACCTGATGCAGCCAAATAAACAAAGATTTTTAAAAAAATCATTCGTCAAATAAACAGATACAGAGAACTTGTCTTAGGCAAAGCATTTTTCTAGGTATAAAGGGTTACAAAATTTAATAAGAAAGCCATGGCCTCCAGAAGCTTAAAACCTATTAGAATTCATAAGAAAGATCTGGTACCAGAATCAGGATACTGTTAACATGGGGTTGAGATAAGGGTGGGGAGAGATTAGGCAAGGAAGAATCAATCACTTGTAAATTTTTATACACCATTTTTTCTTTCAGAGCTTCCCTGGTGGCTCAGAGGTTAAAGCGTCTGCCTGCAATGCAGGAGACCTGGGTTCGATCCCTGGATTGGGAAGATTCCCCTGGAGAAGGAAATGGAAATCCACTCCAGTATTCTTGCCTGGAGAATCCCATGGACAGAGGAACCTGGTGGGCACAGTCCAGGGGGTCGCAAAGAGTTGGACACAACTGAGCAACTTCACTTATTTTTCCTTTCAAGGAATGTGCATTGCTTTTGTATTTTTTTTTAATTTAAAGACTAGTAAAGGAGATAATGGCTTCCTAGGTGGCTCAGTGGTAAAGAATCTGCCTGCCAACCAGGAGACACAAGTTTGTTCCCGAGGTCGGGAAGATCCCCTGGAGGATGAAATGGCAATCCACTGCAGGATTCTTGCCTGGGAAATCCCTTGGACAGAGGAGCCTAGCAGGCCACACACAGTCCATGGGGTTGCAAAGAGTCAGACATGACCTAGCAACTAAACCTTTACCACCAAGGGAGATAATATATAAAAATATAAAGACATCCAAAAAGTGAGTCAAATAACCAAAAACCTACCCATAGGTCTATAAATGGGTTTGCTTGTCACCATTCACTTTTAATCATGCTGACAAGAATAAAATGGAGCAAGATCTATGGAGCCTTCCCAGGATAGATCCACCCTACCCATGTCTTCTGCCTGCCTTTGTCTGTAGAGAACTTCAGTCAAAGAATAAATTTAATCAGGGAAGTGAGAAAATACAAAAGCAAAGGAAAGCAAACAAAACTAAATAATAATAGTTTAGTCATTAAGCAAAGTCAAGGACCTTTATAAGTTCTTCCTCAAAAGCTAACAATAATGTTCAGAGTCATATCCTTTGAGCTGCCTTGTAGATACTGAAACCCCCACCAGGTGGAAGAAGTTAACTATAATATGACGACAAGATCAGCCATAACCTAAGCTGCCACACGGAGAAGGCAATGGCACCCCACTCCAGTACTCTTGCCTGGAAAATCCCATGGACGGAGGAGCCTGATGGGCTGCAGTCTATGGGGTCGCGAAGAGTCGGACACAACTGAGCGACTTCCCTTTCATTTTTCACTTTCATGCATTGGAGAAGGAAATGGCAACCCACTCCAGTGTTCTTGCCTGGAGAATCCCAGGGATGGGGGAGCCTCGTGGGTTGCTATCTATGGGATCCACAGAGTCGGCCACGACTGAAGCGACTTAGCAGCAGCAGCAGCAGCAAGAAAGGTTCATACTGAGATGGAATGTACTTAACAAGCCTTTATAAAATGGCCAGAATCTTAAGTAGTGAAGTAAGGAGGACATGACATGAAGAGGGAACCAGTTCAGGCAAAGGCTAGAGGCAGATAGGAAACAGAACAGTACTATTCGTAATAGCTTCAAACTAAGAATGGGGTAGAATGGGTGAAAAGTGGTATATTCTTGAAATGGAAAAGAATATGTACTAACTTGCAGTGAAAATGCACAAACTACAACTATATGGAACAGCATGAATAAATCTTACAGATAAAATGTTAGGTAAAAGAAGACCTACAAAATAGTACCTATTATGAGTTCATTTACACAAACTTAAAAAGTAGGTCAAATGAACCTATGGTGTCAGAAGATAGGATTGATGACTTTGGAAAGAGGCAGAAAGAGACTGGAAGAGGATACAAAGAAGGTTTCTGGGGTCGCTAATGGTCTATCTGTTGATTTCGGTGCTGGTTACATCACTGCATTCACTTTGTGAAATATAATGAGTTGTACATTTTGTATTCAGTTCAGTTCAGTTGCTCAGTCATGTCCGACTCTTTGCCACCCTATAGACTGCAGCACACCATGCCTCCCTGTCCATCACCAACTCCCAGAGCTTGCTCAAACTCATGTCCATCGAGTTGGTGATGCCATCCAATCATCCTCTGTCGTCTGCTTCTCCTCCTGCCTTCAATCTTTCCCAGCATCAGGGTATTTTCCAATGAGTCAGTTCTTCTCATCAGGTGACCAAAGTATTCAAGTTTCAGCTTCAGCATCAGTCCTTCTAATGAATATTCAGGACTGATTTCCTTTAGGATGGACTGGTTGGATCTCCTTGCAGTCCAAGGGACTCTCAAGAGTCTTCTCCAGCACCACAGTTCAAAAGCATCAGTTCTTCGGTGCTCAGCTTTCTTTATGGTACAATTCTCACATCCATACATGACTATTGGAAAAGCCATGCTTGGACTAGATGGACCTTTATCAGCAAAGTAATGTGTCTGCTTTTTAATATGCTGTCTAGGTTTTTCAAGCTTTTCTTCCAAGGAGCAAGTGTCTTTTAATTTCATGGATGCAGTCACCATCTGCAGTGATTTTGGAGCCCGAGAAAATAAACTCTCTGTTTCCATTGTTTTCCCATCTATTTGCCATGTAGTGATGAGACCAGATGCCATGATCTTAGTTTTTAAATGTTGAGTTTTAAGCCAGCTCTTTCACTTTCCTCTTTCACTTTCATCAAGAGGTTCTTCAGGTCTTCTTTGCTTTCTGCAATAAGGGTGGTGTCATCTGCATATCTGAGGTTATTGATATTTCTCCTGGCAATCTTGATTCCAGTTTGTGCTTCATCCAGCCCAGCGCTTCTCATGATGTACTCTACATAGAAGTTAAATAAGCAGGCTGACGATATACAGCCTTGATGTACTACTTTCCCAATTTGGAACCAGTCCATTATTCCACGTCCTGTTCTAACTGTTGCTTCTTGACCTGCATACAGATTTCTCAGGAGGCAGGTCAGGTGGTCTGGTATTCCCAACTTTAAGAATTTTCCACAGTTTGTTGTGATCCACATAGTCAAAAGCTTTGGCGCACTCAATAAAGCAGAAGTTCTTCTGGAATTCCCTTGCTTTTCTATGACCCAGAGGATGTTGGCAATTTAATTTCTGGTTCCTCTGTCTTTTCTAAATCCAGCTTGAACATCTGGAAGTTTAGGGTTTGCATACTGTTGAAGCCTGGCTTGGAGAATTGTGAGCATTACTTTGCTAGTGTATGAGATGAGTGCAATTGTGCAGTAGTTTGGGCATTCTTTGGCATTGCCTTTCTTTGGGATTGGAATGAAAACTGACCTTTTCCAGGCATGTGGATGCGGCTGAGTCTTCCAAATTTGCTGGCATATTGAGTGCAGCACTTTCACAGCATCATCTTTCAGGATTTGAAATAGCTCAACTGGAATTCCATCACCTCCACTCGCTTTGTTCTTAGTGATCTTCCTAAGGCCCACTTACTTCACATTCCAGGATGTCTGGCTCTAGATGAGTAATCACACCATCATGGTAATCTAGATCATTAACAACTTCTTTGTACAGTTCTTTATATTCTTGCCACTTCTTCTTAATATCTTCTGCTTCTGTTAGGTTCATACCATCTCTGTCCTTTATTGTGCCCATCTTTGCAAAAAATGTTCCCTTGGGTATCACTAATTTTCTTGAAGAGATCTCTAGTCTTTTCCATTCTATTGTTTTGCACTATTTCTTTGATCACTTAGGAGGGCTCTCTTATCTCTCCTTGCTATTCTTTGGAACTCTGGACTCAAATGTGTATACCTTTCCCTTTTCTTCTTTGCCTTTCACTTCTCTTCTTTTCTCAGCTATTTGTAAGGCCTCCTCAGACAATCATTTTGCCTTTTTGCGTTTCTTTTTCTTGGGGATGGTTTTGGTCACCGACTCCTGTACAATGTCATGAACCTCCACATAGTTCTTCAGGCACTCTGTCTATCAGATCTAATCTCTTGAATCTCTTTTTCACTTCCATTTTATAATCATAAAGGATTTGATTTAACTCATACCTAAATGGTCTAGTGGTTTTCCCTACTTTCTTCAATTTAAGTCTGAGTTTAGCAATAAGGAGTTCATGATCTGAGCCACAGTCAGCTCCCTCTCCTGTTTTTGCTGACTATATAAAGCTTCTCCATCTTTGGCTACAAGGAATATAATCAATTTGATTTCAGTATTGACATTCAGTGAGGTCCATGTGTAGAGTCTTCTCTTGTGTTGTTGGAAGAGGATGTTTGTTATGACCAGTGCATTCTCTTGACAAGACTCAGTTAGCCTTTGCCCTGCTTCATTTTGTACTCCAAGGACAAACTTGCCAGTTACTCCAGATATCTCTTGACTTCCTAGTTTTGCATTCCAGTCCCCTATGATGAAAAGGATATCTATTTTTGGTGTTAGTTCTAGAAGGTCTTGTAGGTCATCATAGAACCGTCAGCTTCTTTGGCATTATGGGTTGGGCATAGGCTTGGAGTACTATGATTGAATGGTTTGCCTTGGAAACAAACAGATATCATTCTGCCGTTTTTGAGACTGCACCCAAGTACTGCATTTTGGACTTTCTTTTTGACTATGAGGGCTACTCCATTTCTTCTAAGGGGTTCTTGCCCACAGTAGTAGATATAATGGTCATCTGAATTAAATTTGCCTGTTCCAGTCCAATTTAGTTCACTGATTCCTAAAATGTCAATGTTCACTCTTGCCATCTCCTGTTTGACTGCTTCCAATTTGCCTTGATTCATGGACCTAGCATTCCAGGTTCCTATGCAATCCTGTTCTTATCGCATCGGACTTTACTTCCATCACCAGTCATGTCCACAGCTGGATGTTGTTTTCACTTTGGCTCCGTCTCTTCATACTTTCTGGAGTTATTTCTCCACTCTTCTCTAGTAGCATATTGGGCACCTACTGACCTGGGGAGTTCATCTTTCTATGTCATATTTTTTTTGCCTTTTCATACTGTTCGTGGATTTTCAAGGCAAGAATAATGAAGTGGTTTGCCATGCCCTTCTCCAGTGGACCACGTTTTGTCAAAACTCTGCACCGTGACCCATCTGTCTTGGGTGACACCGCATGACATAGCTCATAGTTTCCTTGAGTTAGACAAAGCTGTGCTCCATGGGATCAGTTTGGTTAGTTTTCTGTGATTGTGGTTTTCATTCTGGCTGCCCTCTGATGGATAAGAGGCTTGTGGAAGCTTCCTGATGGGAGGGACAGGCTGTGGGGAAATCTGGGTTTTGGTCACTTGTACACTTTGTATGGTTTGCATATTTCTCTGTAGGTATGTTATACTTTAATAATAATAATAACAATAATAAAGAGCAAAGAACTAAGAATAGTAAGGACATTTCTGAAAAGAAGTTGTTATGAGCTCACTTAACCACTCTGGAGCCTTAAGCCTTTAATAACTTAACTATCATGATTCAATCAGTTCAGTCCTATGCCTATGGGTCAGGAATAGTATCTGGCAACTGGCACAGGGAGGAGAGCTGGCTTGAGAGACCTGAAATCAATGCCTGGCCAGACCTGGGCAAGGCCCCTGTCTTCCTTTAAGCCTCAGTTTCCTTCTCTGTAAAATGACGGGTTGGACTTGATGGTCTCCATGGCCCTTCCAGTGCTAATGTTTTATGAGCCTGGGATTCCTGGCTGGATTCCTTGCAGCTCAGGCCATACGGGCTCTTCCTGGGCCAGGTCTGGCCCCTCCTGCTGGGCTCAGTGTCTCACATTTGGTTCTGCTTCCCATAAATAAGAGAAAAAGAACAAGGGAAAATATCCTCCTGAGAGACTGGGAGGGATCCCACGGCTGCTCTGGATGCTTTGAAGAACTTACAGTCATTAACCAGAGAGAGCTACCTGCCAAGTGAAGGATGGAAAGAAACATGGACTAAGGGGAGAAATGAACTCACAAAAGTTGGCTACATGCAAACTTAAAGGGCATCTCTGAGTATTTAAAGAACTGACAATGTTATAGCAACAAGATGAGCCAGCTTCTTAAAGAACTGAAGATAGGATAAGCCTGCAAATTGGAATGGACCAGGGAACACAGGAGAAATGTGATAAACTACGCACCAAATAAGGTTGTTTATAATCTGGGAAAACGAAAGACTAAATAAAAGCTAGAATGGGCTTGTCAGTCTGAACTATCCCACCATGAACTAGTCTAGGGCAGGTGCTGTACCAGGAATCCATACACCCCAGGAACCTTAAAGATATTAGGTTCAGAATCAGCCAACTAATAGAGCACCTACTGTGTGGCAGGCTGTTTCACATATTTTTATCCCATTTTAGAGATGAAGAGACAGAGATCCTGTTTCTAGTTCTGTGTCTTCCATCATTAGCTATGTGAACCTGGTCAAATAACTTCACAAGCCCAGGGCCTTGATTAATTTACCCATAAAACAAGAAGCTGAATAAAGTTATAGAAGATGAGCCTTCCAGCTCAAGAATTCAGTAGTTCATAAAGTTACCAAATACTTATTTTATATTCGCCTAGAAAATCATTCCACTGGACCAATTTGTTTATATTTCCAACCACTGGGATTTAATAGACTCCACTGTGCTGAGCACATAATATATGGATCTGAGAGAAAAAACAATTGTAGCTTTGGATTTCAGTAGCTCTTCTGATTCCCTTCCACATGGTATTACCCAGGATCATCACTTACAGTTAACAGTGTCATGCTCTGTACAAGAGCACCTGGCCAAGATGGGTGAAGGAAATGGGGTCAAATATCAACCTCCCCTCTGGCATGAGGTTGGTGTTCCTGAGGCTGGACCCAAACCAAAAGTCCATTATGGGATCGTGGGTCCCTCTGAACTATCTATCAATGCTGAAGGGGAAGCCAGATAGTAAAGCTATGGCCAACTTTGCGTTCAAGTTGTTTCATACATAGGGCCTGTCAGTTCACCTTTGCTCAAAACATTTCCAGACACCTCCTTTCACATCCAATCTGCATATAAGACCCTAAATAAAACCAATCTTAGGTCAGGGAAGAAAAGATGGTGAAAAAGTAGGTGGATGTAGAGTACATCTCTCTCCACGGATGCATCAGGAAAAGGTCTTCAGATGCAGAAGATCTCACAGAACACCAGCTGACAGTTGGCAGGAGTCCCTGACCACCAAAAAGGAATATACAGATCCATGCAAAACTTGGTAGGATGAAGGAAGGAAGAGAAAAAGAGGAGAATGAGCAGGACTGGACCTGCACCTGGGGGTTGGGGAAACTGAAGCAGGGGCAAGATGCCCACATCAGGGAAAGTGTTTGGGACAGAGGGGAAGCACTGGACACTGTCCGAGAGTGAAGCAGCTGGTCTGTGACACACTCTGAATGGGGAGAACCACACAATCTGTGCCGCAACCCTACATACCCAAGACAGGGACTCAAGTCCCCTGAAGCATTCAGTGGCTGGGAGCTGGAGCATAGGGATTGGAAAGCAGAGTGAGGACTGCTGTTGACATGCCCAAGGGGACATGAGGGAGGAGGCCGTGGCAGGGAATGCCTTTGGAGGAGAGCCAGGAAGCCACGGAGG
>SJXQ01012358.1:321559-418523 GCA_006408695.1 Aepyceros melampus
CCGACAGAGAGAACACAGAGAGGCTGGCCATCTGAACGACTGATGTGCCGAGCGTTAGAGCAGGATGCCAGCCAGGGGGACCCTTCGAGCGCCTGCTGTCATAGGCTAGAAAAAGATTCTGATAGTGCCATAGCTCTTGCACCCGTGGTCACCAGCATCCCTGAGCACCTGAAACTGCCAGGATCACTGGCGATCCAAGCAGCTGTGCCACCTCCAAGCCTGGTCCTCACTGGGGCAGACCCAAGTCCTCCAGGGCAGCCTCAGGAGCAAACTCCTATAGATAACCCACAAGCAGAAGTGGGGATAAAACCACAATTGAACTCCACAGGCAATGTGGCTAAGAGAATCGAAAACCTCTCCACCAGTGTACAAACTGCAGATTAAATCCACATGATCAACTAGGTAGACTCTGTTCTATGGAATATATAAAAGGACAATGAGTGTTCCCACAAAAGAAAGTGCGCCAGCACCGGGAGCAAGGGAGGCAAGGACACTGGAGGACAGGACACGCAGGAGTAGGGCCCAGCTAGAGTGTGAGCCGTCCCGAAAGCAGGGCCAGAAACCCGCTCGCCCAGCATTGGAAGGTCTCCTGGAGAGGCAGAGGTAGCTATGAATCACAGAGGGGAAACGGACGCTGACAGCTGAGACCCAAGAAAAACATTTACTGTTCTTCTTACATTTTGATTCATTCTATAGTTGGTTCTGGATTTCTTTTCTTCTCTCTCTCTCTTTTTTCGTTGTTGCTCTAGTTGCTATTATTATTAACTCTAAGCTTCTTGCTCTACGTTGGCTTTTTTTGTGGTTCTGTAGGGTTTTTTTTCCCTTAAAAAATTTTTTTTTGTTTTTTTTTTTTTTGGTTGTTTTTCCTATGGTTATTCTCCTGCTGTCGTTATTCTTATTTAAGTAAATCTCTTTGATATACTTCTATTTAATATGCTTTTCTATTTTTTTCCTTTTCTTCCTTTTGTTGCTTTGCTTCATCATGTTTATTAGTGTGCTCTGTTTTCTTTGGTTTATTCCAAAGTTGGCACTCTGCTTTGGTCTTATTTTCTGATTTGTGTTTTAGCTAGTTTTGTTTTTAATTGGTCAATATAATTTTTGGTTTCCTTGGTGCACTCGGTCACTCTCTTGTACTTTGCTTTCTTTGGACTGCTTTTGGTTTTGTGTGTGTGTGTGTGTGTGTATGGTCCTTTGTTTTAGTATTTGTCTGATTTTATATTTACTCCTTGGGGTTCATTTTTTGTCCCTTGTTTCATATTTTGGTTTTGTGTGTTTGTTTTAATCCATTTTGATGCCATAACAAATGGCTTGTGGGGTCTCGGTTCTCTGGAGAGAGACTGGGCCTGAGCCTCTGAGGTGGGAGTGCTGAGCCCAGGACACTGCCAAAAACTCCTGACCTCAGGGCTTATTAGTTAGTGAGGACTCCCGTGAAGGCCTCCACCTATATACAAGACCCAGCATCACCCAACTGCCGGCAGCATCCAGTGAAGGATGCCTCACCCACACAACAAGGAAGACAAAAACATAAACCCAAACATCAGCAGACAGGCTTCCCATAGACACCCCAAACACACCACCTCACATAGCCCTGCCCATCAGAGAGGAATAAACTCACCTCCTCCCACTAGAATGCAAACATCAGTTCCTCCCAACACAAAGCCTACACAAACCACTGGACCAACCTCACACACGACGGCAGAGACCAGAAAGGAGAACCATGACCCTACAGCCTGGAGAAAAGAGACCTCAAACACAGTAAGTTAGAAAAAATGAAAAGACAGAGAAATATTGTGCAAATGAAGGAACAAGGCAAAAACTCACAAGCCCAAACAAATGAAGAAGAAATAGGCAAACTATATGAAAAAGAATTCAGAGAAATGATAATAAATATGGTCCAAAATAATAGTAAAGATCTCGAAAACAGAATGGAGAAAATGCAAGAATTAACACATTTAACAAGGATCAATGGCTCAAATGGTAAAGAACCTGTCTGCAATATAGGAGACCCGGGTTCAACCCCAGGTAGGGAAGATCTTCCCGGTGTGGGAAGACCCCTGGTGAAGGGAATGGCAACCCACTCCAGTATTCTTGCCTAGAGAATTCCATCAACAGAACAACCTGGCAGGCTACAATTCATGGGGTCACAAGGAGTCAGACACAACTGAGTGACTAATACTTTCACTTCGCTTTCAGAAGAAATAAAGAATAAACAAACAGAGATGAGAGATAAACAAAAAAAAATACTGAAATTAAAAATACTCTAGAAAGAATCAATAGCTAAATAGCTGAGGCCAAAGAATGGGCCTAAGTAAGCTGGAAGAGAGTATAGTCAAAATAATTGCTGAAGAGCAGAATAAAGAAAAAAGTATGAAAAGAATTGAAGATAGTCTCAGAGACCTCTGGGACAGTTTAAATGCACCAACATTCAAATTATAAGGGGCCCATAAGAAGATGAGAAAAAGAAAGGGTCTGAGGAAATTTCTAAAGAGATTATAATCAAAAACTTCCCTAACATGGGAAAGGAAATAGTCAATCAAGTCTAAGAAGTACAGAGACAACTATACAGGTTAAACCCAAAGAGAAACACACTGAGATATGTACTAATCATGCTAACAAAGACTGAACACAAAGAAAAAATAGTAAAAACAACAAGGGAAAAGCAATAACTAACATACAAGGGAAACACCATACAATTTAACATCTGATCTTTCAGCAGAAACTCTGCAGGCCAGAAGGGAATGGCAGGATGTGTTTACAGTGCTGAAAGGGAAAATCCTACAAACCAGATTACTCTACCCAGCAAGGATCTCATTCAAAATTGATGGGGAAATAAAAAGCTTTATAGCCAAGCAAAAGTTAAGAGAATTTAGCAACACCAAATCAGTTCTACAAAAAATGTTAAGAGGACTTCTCTAGGCAGGAAACAGAAGAGAACGAAAAGGCTTACAAAAACAAGCCTAATACAATTAAGAAAATGGTAATAGGAACACATATATCAATAATTTCTTTAAATATAAATGAATTAAATGTTCCAACCAAAAGAGACAGACTAGCTGAATGGATACAAAAACAAGACCCATGTATATCCTGTCTACAGGAGACCTACTTTAGACCTCGAGACACATACAGACTGAAAGTGAGAGGATGGAAAAAGATATTCCATGCAAATGGAAATCAAAATAAAGCCAGACTAGCAATTTTCATATCAGACAAAATAGACCTTAAAATAAAGAATATTACAATATATAAGGAAGGACACTACATAATGATCAAGTGATAAATCCAAGAAGACGTAACAATTGTAAATATTTATGCACCCAACATAGGAGCACCTCAATCAGAAGGTAAATACTAACAGACATAAAAGGAGAAATTGACAGTAACACAATAATAGTTGAGGACTTTAACATTCCACTCACAGCAATGGACATTCATCAAAACCGAAAATTAATAAGGAAACACAAGACTTATGTGACACATTAGACCAGATGGACCTAACTCACATCTTCAGGACATTCCATCCAAATGAAGAAGAATACACTTTCTTCTCAAGTGCACATGAAACATTCTCCAGGATAGACCATATCTTGGGTCACAAATCAAGCTTCAGTAAATTTAAGAGAATCAAAATTGTATCAAGTCTCTTTTCTGACCACAACACTATGAAACTAGATATCAATTACAGGAAAAAAAAAGCTGCAAAAAACACAAACGTATGGAGATTAAACAATAAACAATACATCTCTAAGTAACCAACAAGTTACTGAAGAAATAAAAGGGGAAATCAAAAAACTCCTAGAAATAAATGATAATGAAAACATGATGACTCAAAACGTATGGGATTCAGAGAAGCAGTTCTAAGAGCTAAGTTTATAGCAATACAATCCTACTTCAAAAAACAAGAAAAACATCAAACTGACTACCTCACTTTATATCTAAAACTGCAAAAAGAAGAAAAAAACCCCAAAGTTAGTAGAAGGAGACAAATATTAAGATCACAGCAGAAATATACGAAAAAAGAAATGAAGGAAATGATAGTAAAGATCAGTAAAACTAAAAGCTAGTTCTTTGAGAAGATAAACAAAATTGATAAACCATTAGCCATATTCATCATGAAAAAGGAGAAGGTTCAAATCAACAAAATCAGAAATGAAAAAGGATAGGTTAGAACAGACAATGCAGAATACAAAAGATCATAAGAGACTATTATGAACAACTATATGCCAATAAGGTGGACAACCTGGAAGACACAGACAAATTCTTAGAAAAGTTCAACCTTCCAAGACTGAAAGAGGAAGAAATAAAATTTATGAACAAGCCAATCACAAGCACCAAAATCAAAACTGATTAAAGTCTCCCAAAAAACAAAAGCCATGACCAGATGGCCTCACAGATAAATTGTATCAAACATTTAGAGAAAAGCTAATGCCTATCCTTCTCAAACTCTTCCAAAAATTGCAAAACGAACACTTTCAAGCTTTTTCTATGAAGCCACCATCACCCTGGTACCAAAACCAGGTAAAAACATCACACACAAAAAGAAAATTGCAAGCCAACACCACTGATGAACACAGATGCAAAAATCCTCAACAAAATTTTAGCAAACAGAATCCAACAACACATTAAAGGGATCACACATCATTATCAAATTGCTTTATCCCAGGGATGCAAGGATTCTTCAATATATGCAAATCAATCAATGTGTTATACCATATTAACAAACTAAAAGACAAAAATCATTTGAAAATCTCAATAGATACAGAAAAACTTTTGACAAAATTCAGCACCAATTTATGATAAAAACTTCAGAAAGTGGGCATGAAAGGAACCTATCTCAACCTATTAAGGGCAATATATGATAAACCCACAGTAAACATTATTCTCAATGGTGAAAAACTGAAAGCATTTCCTCTAAGATCAGGAACAAGGCAAGGGTGCCCATTCTTGCCACTATCATTCAACATAGTTTTGGAAGTCCTAGCCATGGCAATCAAAGAAGAAAAAGAATAAAAGGAATCCAGATTGGAAAAGAAGTAAAACTTTCACTGTTTGCAGATGACATGACACTATATCTAGAAAAACCTAAAGATACTATCAGAAAATTACTAGAGCTAACCACTGAATTTAGTAAAGTTACAGGACACAAAATCAATACACAGAAATCACTTGAATTCTTAGACACTAACAATGACAAACCAGAAAGAAAAATTAAGGAATCAACCCCATTTACCACTGCAACAAGAAGAATAAAATATCTAAGAATAAACCTACCTAAGGAGACAAAAGAGTTGTATACAGAAAACTGTAAGACACTGATGAAAAAAAGCAAGGATGACATAAACAGATGAAAAGATATACCATATTCCTGGATGGAAGAATTGATATTATGAAAATCACTTCTGATCCATGAACATGGTATATTTCTCCATCTATTAGTGTCCTCTTTGATTTCTTTCATCAGTGTTTTATAGTTTTAAATTATTTGTTCTAGCTCTGTGAAAAATATCGTTGGTAGCTTGATAGGGATTGCATTGAATCTATAGATTGCTTTGGGTATTATACTCATTTTCACTGTATTGATTCTTGCAATCCATGAACATGGTATATTTCTCCATCTCTTGGTGTCCTCTTTGATTTCTTTCACCAATGTTATTATAGTTTTCTATATATAGGTCTTTTGTTTCTTTAGGCAGATATATTCCTAAGTATTTTATTCTTTTCATTGCAATGGTGAATGGAATTATTTCCTTAATTTCTCTTTCTATTTTCTCATTATTAGTGTATAGGAATGCAAGAGATTTCTGTGTGTTGATTTTATATCCTGCAACTTTACTATATTCATTGATTAGCTCTAGTAATTTTCTGGTGGAGTCTTTAGGGTTTTCTATGTAGAGGATCATGTCATCTGCAAACACTGAGAGTTTTACTTCTTCTTTTCCAATTTGGATTCCTTTTATTTCTTTTTCTGCTCTGATTGCTGTGGCCAAAACTTCCAGAACTATGTTGAATAGTAGTGGTGAAAGTGGGCACCCTTGTCTTGTTCCTGACTTTAGAGGAAATGCTTTCAATCTTTCACCACTGAGGATAATGTTTGCTGTTGGTTTGTCATATATAGCTTTTATTACATTGAGGTATGTTCCTTCTATTCCTGCTTTCTGGAAAGTTTTTATGTAGAAGTGTTTTAAAGACCCATTTAGTACAGATGGGTAGAAATGGATATACTATAAGAGTTCTAGCAAAATAACATACACATGCACATCTAATAATGAGTGTTTTTTTCTGCTATGTTCCATGAGGCAGGGTTCCCTAGTTTATACAGCACAGGGATCATGAAAGTGAGAAGTGAGATAATGTTTGCTGTTGGTTTGTCATATATAGCTTTTATTACATTGAGGTATGTTCCTTCTATTCCTGCTTTCTGGAAAGTTTTTATGTAGAAGTGTTTTAAAGACCCATTTAGTACAGATGGGTAGAAATGGATATACTATAAGAGTTCTAGCAAAATAACATACACATGCACATCTAATAATGAGTGTTTTTTTCTGCTATGTTCCATGAGGCAGGGTTCCCTAGTTTATACAGCACAGGGATCATGAAAGTGAGAAGTGAGATCAAATTCCTCATACAAAGAAATTTTATGGACTAGAAAAGGTATCATAATGTGAATTTGTCAGAGGGAATAAAACAGAGGCTAACTGTGAGGATCTGGAGAAGGCAATGGCACCCCACTCCAGTACTCTTGCCTGGAAAATCCCATGGACAGAGGAGCCTGGTAGGCTGCAGTCCATGGAGTCACGAAGAGTCAGACACTTACTGAGCGACTTCCCTTTCATTCTTTCATGCATTGGAGAAAGAAATGGCAACCCACTCCAGTGTTCTTGCCTGGAGATCCCAGGTACGGGGGAGCCTGGTGGGCTGCCGTCTATGGGGTCGCACAGAGTCGGACACGACTGAAGAGACTTAGCAGCAGCTGCAGCAACTGTGAGGATCTACCTGGTACCATAAATTTCTGAGCTCAATTTTTAGTGTCTTTAGATACAAATTGGGCTTCCCAGATGGCACTAGTGGTAAAGAACCAGTCTGCCAATGCAGAAGACATAAGAGACATGGGTTCAATCCCTGGGTTGGGAAGATCCTCAGGATGAGGGCATGGAAACCCACTCCAGTATTCTTGCCTGGAGAATCTCATGGACTGAGGAGCCTGGTGGGCTACAGTCCATAGAGTTGCAAAGAGTCAGACACAACTGAAGTGGCTTAGTGTGCACACACGCACACATCTTCTATGTTGGCAAGAACCAACACTTGTGAATTACTGCAACTGTTAGATGACCGTCAGGGCAATAGCAACCGTATTACTGGTGGAAATGGCCCAATCACAAGGTCTGAATTAGATTTGCTAGACTTACTTAAGGCATTGAACTAGGACCACAAATATTGTAACATTTCACATGTGTGATACACAGCATACTTGGCAAGCTTATCTATATGGAGCATTGATTTAAAAAAAAAAAAAAGAAGGAGCAAGTAAAGCAAAACAAGTTCTGAGGAACAAAACTGATACCCCATCTCGTCCGCCTTCCTCCCAGACATTCCCTTATGCTGGGGAGAGGGAAGATCTCCTTTTGTCCAAATCTACACTCATACAATCTAGAGAGGCTTCAGCTAACTTAAGTTTTGGCATACCTGGGTCAGTTTTCTATAGATTTTTCTGTCTGAATAGTATGTTCTTTACCTTTATGCTATTTCCAAAAAAATATCGTGCACCAAGGTTGCTCCTCTTTGCTTCAATCAATCTATGGAGTTCAGTTAGTCATTTATTCCGGACCCCCAGCAGATTTCAAAGATGATATCAGGATGGGTTGCAGAAGGAAATGGCAACTCACTCCAGTATTCTTGCCTGGAAAATCGCAAGACAGAGGAGCCTGGTGGGCTACAGTTCACGGGGTCACAGTGTCGGACACGACTGAGCGACTGAGCGCATTAGGATGGGTGCAGAGCATCTACTTAAAAGAGGAAAGCTTTTGTAACATAAGTGGACAGCAAAGAATTTGCAATAATAGAAGAAAGAGAAAATCTATTTCAAAACAAGCCAGAAACTCAGAGGTCACAATGAAGTCTATTTAGTGTAAGTACAGAAAGCCTTGTGCTTCTTAATAAGCCAAGAGGCATTGCTTTATTACAGAGTAGTGTAATAACAGCTGTTCATAACTGTGTTCCGGAGTCTCTAAGCCAAGCACCGTAGCACCCTTTACTCTCTGATTATCTCAGTCCTTCACAAGCAGAACAATAAAGATATCTCTCTATGTGCTTTCCCTTATTACGTCGTGAGGTGGCTGTTTACATCCATGGTCACCTAGCACAATGCCTGGTTCGTGGCAGCCACTTGTAATTGCTTGTACAGTAAATGGCTTAACAAAATGGCTAGCAGTGTAGAAAGATAGGTAGGTAGGTAGATAGACAGAAACAATTAAATGAAAAGGTGACCTAAGACCAGAGAAATACTTACAAAAACATGTAAATACAAATTCTGCTAATTCTCACAGAAATGGGAGAGGTGGAAAAAAGCCAAAGAGAACAGAGTAAACAGGAAGATGTTTTTGGGTTTAAAGAGTGTCAGCTGAGACCATAAACTACTAACGTCTGTGAAGTCAGAAGAAAAGCATCTAAAATATTTTGTTGTTACAGCTCTAGTTTACAGATTAGTGGCAAACCTTAGTTTTTCTTTGAATGACTCCAACTTATTTCTGAACTTAAGATAATCCCAAATAATTCTATAGAAAAGAAGCCAACTCTTCAGTTAAAAAGGATGCCACCTTCCTTATCCAGGTAATTAGGCAGATTTCAACAGGACTTTTACTCATAGAGGCCATGAGATGACAAATAATCACAGTCATTATTTATTTAGCTTTATGTAAATGAGCATGACACTGTGAGTTCACTGAATCATCTGTTTTTCACTAAAAGTCAAACTGTATACCTTTGGATTATATCTTGTTTTTCGCTTAGGCAAATGACTTCGTGGCCATCAAAATATTAGCTAGTATGAATGACCCAATAATCCTCAAATATGAAGGTGATGCCTGCATGGAAAAGAGAACTATTTTAGAAAATATAGAAAATAGAAATTGAGGAGCACATAAGTAGTACATGGAATCCCATGATTAAGGCTAAATATTCATAAATTAAGCAGGCTTTAATCTGATTCAATTATTTTAAATTTTGTTGAAGTATGTTTTTAATAATACAGTGATAAAATGAAAGTTTTGTTGAGCGTGCTTTTCATATTTTATGATACATCTTTATTTTAAAAAGTTCCAGTCTGGGCTACAAAACGATCCTGGAGGGACTTCCCTGGTGCTCCACTGGCTGAGACTCTGTGCTCCCAGTGCAGGGGGCTGGATTCAATCCCTGGTCAGGGAACTAGATTCCATCTGATACAACTAAGACCTGGCATGGCCAAAGAAATAAATTAATTTTAGGAACTATCCTGAAACATATCTCATTTAAATACAGTTATTTGACCTTCCATCCCATACCTGTTATGGATATAGTCCCTGACATTTCATAATAGCATGTGTGTATTTCATTCTGGGGCCTGATTGCTTATAAAAGTTGAGAGGTGGTACTTAATCCCCTCCCTGAAGAGACCAGGCTTACTTCTGTCTTTCCTGTGTGGCTTTCACATATTTTGTCTCTTCTTAGAAATGTTTATGAAGAAATAAAATGTACACTTTAAAAATATTTCTCATATTTTGCTCCCTTCTTGTCCTCTATTGACCTAAGAAGTCTAGGTTGTCATGCTAACCCAGTTACTTTTATTTTTTTCTTTCTTTCTCTATTATGGGAGCACATCAAAACCAGGAAGTTGACTAGGTCACTGTTGGGGATTATCCATATTCTTAGCAGAGATCTCGGGGCAAACACAGGAATTTTCTGCCTGCATGTGTTTGCCTACTCATTTCTTCATCTTCCTTTCCTGGCTCCCCATGGCTACCCTCTCTGCCCAGTTCATATTCTGGTAATGTACACTTTCTAGACCTCAGCATTTCTCTACATGAAGAATCGGATCCCATTTCTCACTTTCATGATCCCTCTACAAATCAGGAAATCTTGCCTCGCTGAATCGAGTTGAAATAATTATTAGATGAACAAGTGTACCATTTATAGAGCTCTTACAATTGCAGTCATCTCTACTCATCTGTCCTAACTTGGCCTTTGTGTGTGTGTGTGTTCATTGCTCAGTCCTGTCTGACTCTTTGTGACCCTATGGACTGTAGCCTGCCAGGCTCCTCTGTCCATGGAATTCTCCCAGGCAACAACACTGGAGTGGGTTGCCAGGCCATTTTCCAGAGGATCTTCTTGATCTTTATACCACTTCTATGCTAACGAGATGGAGAAGACAATGGCACCTCACTCCAGTACTCTCGCCTGGAAAATCTCATGGACAGAGGAGCCCAGCAGGCTGCAGTCCATGGGGTCGCACAGAGTCGGACACGACTGAGTGACTTCACTTTCACTTTTCACTTTCATGCATTGGAGAAGGAAATGGCAACCCAGTCCAGTGTTCTTGCCTGGGGACTCCTAGGGACAGGGGAGCCTAGTGGGCTGCCGTTTATGGGGTCGCACAGAGTCGGACACGACTGAAGTGACTTAGCAGCAGCAGCAGCAGCATGCTAACGAGAAGCTCTAAACATAGGCTTAATAACCATGTACTTTGTTTTTCTTCATGACAGCATCTCCAAGCCTATTTAACTTTTTGGTAAGGCTGCAAACAGAATTCATAAGTAGAGAAATATATGCATTTAGAAGCTTCCATATGTCTTTAGACTGTTCCTACTGAAAGATCTGTAATACTCTCTAAATGTGTTGAGCATGAGGAGTGATAAGGTCTTGATCCTGACTTTGCCTAAACACATAAAAACGTCCACATTCATTTGCAACATGCAGATCACTTTTCTAACCAAAAATCTCTCCCTGAAATGATAGGGGTAAGGGGTGCTGGCTGGCCAGGGGTTTGTATAAGAAAGATAAAATGCAACAACCATGTAGTTTTATGAATTTTTTCCCTGGGAGATTAAGTAAGAATAATGGTCTACAGCAGGAAACAATTATTGAAATACATGCTTTAGAATATCTCACTATAAGAAAAATATTTGATGTTAAGAAGCTCCTCACTTATTTAAAAAAAAAAATGAAAAAATAAAGGTCTATGTATTTTAGGCTGATTTACTTAAGAGAAGTTGTTTAGCACCTGACTGTTTTCAGGTAAAGGGGACTAAAATGGAGGTTAGGAAGAAAGAAGGTAAATTGTAGAGCTGGAGGGCTGGCATGAAGGAGTAAGAGCTTTAAATGACTGCAGGTGATTGATTCCTCCAGAGAACAAAGGCATAGGAGAGACACATAGAGGCAGATAGATGTTGCCTACCTGGAGGTGTTAGCTGGGTCCTTGATGAAAACCAGAGCAGAGTTCCAAACACTGGCCAGGTGTAGCCTTCCAAACCAATGCAGACATCTTAACTCAGAACTTGATCACAAGCTAGGGCAATTCAGTCCAATTCCCCCTTGTTTAAATTCATTTAGTCCAGTGCCTATAATTTCTATCAGATATTCCCTTGCTTGAGTCCCATCCTTCACCTCTCCTGACTCTCCCATATTGAGAAAAGAGAACCAAGAGCCAAAAAGAGAAGAAACAAGAGTGTTGATAACCATTTTACTCATTTTATGATTGGTAAGAGACTAAAAGATATTTGTAAGATTTTCATCTCTTAAGAAAGCATCCTGGGACTTCTTTGGCGATCCAGTGGTTAAGACTCTGAACTCCCCAGATGTGGAAGATGGACTTGTGGACACAGCTGGGGGAAGGAGAAGGTGGGATGAACTGAGAGAGTAGCACTGAAATATGTACATTACCATGTTTAAAACAGATAGCTAGTGGGAAGTTGCTGTACAACACAAGGAGCTCAGTCTGGTGCTCTGTGATGACCTAGAGGGGTGAGATGGGGATGGGCAGGAGGGTCAAGAGGAAGAGGATACGTGTATACATATGACTGATTGATGTTATACAGCAGAAACCAACACAAAATTGTAAAGAGATTATCCTCCAATTAAAGATACAAACAAACAAACTGCATTCTCAACCCAGGGGGCATGGGTTCTGTCCTGGTCAGAGAGCTAAGATCCCACATGCAGCATGTGCGCGCATGCTAAGTCGCTTCAGTCGTGTCCAACTCTTTGTGACCCTATGGACTGTAGCCCGCCAGGCTCCTCTGTCCATGGGATTTCCCAGGCGAGAATACTGGAGTGGGTTGCCATGCCCTCCCCCAGGGGATCTTCCTGATCCAGGGACTGGATCACGTCTCTTAAGTCTCCAGCCTTGTCACAGCGCAGACAAAAAAAAAAAAGCATCCTGATAATCTTCTATATTCCTAATAGTTTTCCTATTACTATTCTTTAAAAGATACTCATGGTCTGGTTTTCTGTTTGTGTGAATTTTCTCTTGTAAAGATTTTCCAGGTTCAGTTTCTTGAATGTGTATCTAAATATGTATACACTTTGACATATACACTCTTCTATACCTATATACTCCAATAGTGGAGTTAATTAACTATTTGTATCTGGTCCTTCAGTGAATAAACGATGTTTCCCAGGAGAGCTGGCTGGCATCATTACAACAGTCAGTTGAGATGTGACTCGATGACCCAAGGATGTTTTTCTGCTTCCTCCTGAAACTGATGAGTACACAGCTGTCATATTGATTGATATTCTCATGAGAAGTAATTACTGATCAGAGTGAGGAAGAAGTACAGACTAGGAAACAATGTGCTTTCACATTTTTAAAAAAATCTGTTTATCGACCTGAAGGTCTTTGTTGCAGCCTTATTCTCTTTCTAAAACCCAGCTAAGTCTGTTCTTCCCGTGCCTGTTGTTTCAATAGCTTCAGAAGCATTCTCCTTAGTAAGCCTTTAAATCCTTTATCAGAGCTGGGCAGATCGTCGGGTTCAAATATCCACAGTGAGTGAGTCCAGCTGCAAATGGGAGGCTGTCATGGCTCGTTGTACATGGTTGGTGATTTTCGGTGTGTTTTTCTGGAACTGATGAAACTTCTAATCTTTGTCTCTTCTGACATCTGATCCCACATTTGACTAATTAAAAAACAGAGCTGGGGCACTATAGTGTTAAGCCATAAGAATGGCAAGGCGTGTGTGCTTGAACAGTAAATGTGGTCTCTAGGGAACAAGTTTACCAGTAATCAGTTGTATTTACTTGAACTTAGTTTATTTTTTACAAGCTAACATATTTATTTTTCCTCTCGGATTAGGAAATGCGAGCACCTTGAGCCAGAATTTGTATGTTGATAGTAGGAGATCCCTTAACTTTACTAGTTTTTGCTCAAGATTGTGAATTTCAATTCCAATGTTTGGTGTCAAATGTGAACAACTGAAAGCGATGTGACTTGGATGTGACTGACATTCTACAGGACTCTCTGCTCATATATGGATTTTAAATGCTTTATGGCAACCATTCCAATATTTTTGCCTGGAGAATCCCATAGACAGAGGAGCCTGGCAGGCTACAGTCCATGGAATCACAAAGAGCCGGACACGACTGAAATGACTTAGCATACCTGAAGTCAACTTATGCCAAGTACAGTCTGTAGACCAGAATCTCACAGGATAGCTTCAGGAATGGGTTCCCTGGAGAAATGAGATTGGGAAATTCCTCATCCTCTAGCATGCTCAGTGCATGCTCAGTGATGTTCACATATTAAACCCCTAAGAATTGCAGCAGTGAAGAGTTCTGTTTAGACAGTTTAATCCCAGGACATTTCTCTCCTAGTTGACTCAGGATGATTTTTTTCAAAACAAAATGCTTATGAACAGACAGGAAGCATATGATTTGAAAAAATGTATCCTGGGATACATCCTAACTCGTTTAGCGGAAGACCTGTCAAAGGGCTGTGTGTTCTGTACTTCTGGAGGACATTTTGGACAGTATTTTCATTCTTTGTATAAGCCAAAAAAGGGTATGTGTGTGTGTGTGTGACACACGTGTGTGCCAGCACACAGGTGCATTTGAATAGGTAATATTTCTCTTTTCAACTACAAAAAAAAAAAGGAAAACAAGATGACCTGTGCCCCGCTTCACCCTCCTAAAATGTTTCGACTTCATACTCTCAACTCTCAGCTGTTTCTGGTGACGCCTCCTTTGCTGAGAAGCTCCTGATGGGAAATCACTGCCCACATCCGTGATTTCATACTAAAATCCGTCAAGCATACACTGTCACTTTGACGTAGTTTCTGCATTTCTTGAGACAGTCACGCCTAACTTCCCTGATCAGCCATAAATTTTGACTGAGTAGGTAAACTACTGGCTCAACTACTTCCTGAAACAAGAGAACACACTCTTTGTACGGGAAACTTTCCACATCAAGGATGGTTTTGAGAGTGTCTGCATATTCATGTGAAAAGAGAAAGCACGTTTATCATTCGACCACATGTACCATCAATTCATAAGAAAGCATGGAATTTATGGAGAAAAGTCAGATCATATATTTATGAGAGGTTATATATGTTGATATGTCAGAATATAGTAAGTTTTAGATGATGGACATTTGCGGCCAGGTAATTCTAATCCTTAATTTACAGTCTAATTCTGACTATAGGGTCCCTACCTCCCTGGCCTCTACCCGCTAGATACCAGTAACCTCCCCTCTTTCTCTGCCCCATTCATTAACCCTGTCTCCCTCACTGAGAACTATCAGTTTAGACTTGGTTCTGAGTTGCAAAGTCAATATATTGGCTTTCTAGTGAAAGTGAAAGTCGCTCAGTCATATCCGACTCTTTGCAACCCCATAAACCATACAGTCCATGAGATTCTCCAGGCCAGAATACTGGAGTAGGTAGCCTTTCCCTTCTCCAGGGGATCTTCCCAGCCCAGGGATCAAACCCAGATCTCCCGCATTGCAGGCAGATTGTTTATCAGATGAGCCATAAGGGAAGTCCATTGGCTTTCTAAGTCTGTCTTCAGAGAGTTTTCTGCAACCCATGAATTCTCTGCAGTCAGCTTGTCTCACATCCTCAGAATATTCAAATCATGCCACCAACATTGCATATTAACCAAGTGAAGAATATGTGGTTTTATCTTGGCCTGAAAGAGAATTTTGTCATACCGATTGTCATTTTAAGTAGAGAGAGGAATCAGAGAGAAACTTTTACCTGGGGCACTTTGGCAAAAAATCTATGTTAAATCTACCAGTTCTACAAGCGCATGACATTGGCTGTCCATGGTGGGTATTTTGGTTAGCCGTGTTATTTATTCTTGGGTAAATTTTAATATTTTAAGGACTCCTTTTTTATTGTAAGCAAAACATTTTTTTCTTATGGCAATATTTATATGCTTAGTTGTATCATATCGTCCACTGCCAGAAACCTAATATGGGGAATTCCCTGGTGGTCCAGTGGTTAGAGCTCTGATGGCTCATTGTGAGGTTGGGGGTTCAGTTCTGGGTCGGGGAACTAAGATCCCCACAAGCCAGGGTGGCCAAAAATAAATAAGTAAACAAATAAATAAATAAATAGCATTATTATAACATTGCTAATGATACCTTTGATTCCCAATCTCAATTCTAACAAGTCCTTGAATAATTTTACCAAATTAACATTTGTTAAAGCAGAATTCAGATTCTACCCTTCTCTACCCCAAATTTCCTTCTTCCGCTCCACCCTCCCCAACTTATCTCCTCCTCTCGAGTGCAATTTGGCGAACCCTACAAAGCTGGACTATTTTACTGATGCACATAACAGGCTCTCCTTCTGCACCTGTTTCCCTGGGATTTCTTCCTCTCGGAGTGGCACCATCCTTCTGCCCCTTCAAGGTGTCTCTTGTGCCAAGATCTTTGTGGTCCCAGTTGAATGTCCTCCTGCCCCTCCTCTGAGCCCAGGTACTGTATGTTCAGCATTTCACCTTACGTTTTTGCATTATAATTTACATATGGTTTTGGTTTGCCCTCCTTGCTAAAGTCTAAGTCTTAACAGAAGGGACTATCCATGAACCATCCTTACACTGCACAACCTGTGTGTTTATACAGGCTCTGATTAAACAAACACATTCGCTGGATGTTGTCTTATTTCCTTCCAAGGTCTGGTGCTTTAAACTATACCAACCTGTCTTTATACTTACTGTGTCTGTTGTCTTTTGGCAGCTATATATGACAGTAAAATTACCAAGGGTAGCTCCGGCATAATTTTAAAGGGATCAGAGCAACCACCAAAAAGTTTGATTAATTAAATAATGCACAAGTTGAGCACAAGAGCCAGCTTTGAAAAACTAATCTGAAATAAATGAAAAGAAAATGTGAAAACAGACATATGACATTGATGGTATCCTACTCCACTCTCTCCCGGCCTCCCCCGACCCTATCCCTCCTTCCTCTCTTCCCTCTCTCCTTTCATCCTAGATAGACATCAATGACAAGGCTTTTTTAGTTTGTCACAGGAGCCATAACTAGGTAACCAGTTGTGATACAATTCCATACACTTCTTTTTAATTTTCAGTCTAAAAATTTAAAATTTCCAAATCTTGATATTACTTCTGGCAACAACTAAAAACATGTTAATGACTCAGATTTAAAAACAATGACAGTAAGTTAACCTAAAGCTTGAATTTTCAGGGACTTCTCATGTAGCACTAACATCCTAGGACACTAAGTTAAAAATCATGTTTTATGGATAGAATGGCTTTTGTGTTGCCATACCACACTAATCCCTCCATCCTAGCCATCGAATTTAAATTGTGTGATAATACAAACAAGTTAGGTTAAAGAAAGTTTCTTTTTTAACGACCAGATTAAAGCACTTCTGGCAGGTTTTCCCCTCCCCTCTTCTAAATTTTTATCTCAAGGTAGATATAACACATTTTCAAAAGACAGTCCAAAATAGAACTCAGTGTGTAATCCTTGTTAATTGTTGTGGCTCTGTCTTATAGTAATGTGTATGGTCCTCTTATACAAATAGGAATTAGGGAGCCACCTCACTTCACAGGGAATTAACTAAATGGTGCTAAACCGGTTACTCCGAGAGGTACAGGAGAAAGAACGGTGGCTTTCATTTGCTGCAGAGTCTCCTTGGGGTTGGGGGGAGGTGTCTGGCGCCACAAAAGGAATTAGGCTCCAGTTTGAACAGAAACCTGAAGGCTATTAAGTTTATTTTAGGAATGTGTTGCCAGAGATCTAATAAATTTCTGCGTTGCCGCAGGCAGTGCATGCATGAAATCTCGCTACACCAGGTGTTTGTTTTGTATTTTTTTTCCTTTCCCCAAAAGCAGGAGAGGGCGTGAATCTTCTTGACAGACTTAACTAACACACTTTTGATGAAGTAGTTATTGTTTCTATGAAAGTATGGTGGTTTTTCAATTTTACTCCTATTTGTAAATGAGGAGGGGGGAGGAAATGATAGAACATTAATTATTCCTGGGTTGCTTTTAAAAGAAATAGAGTAAGTCTCCCCACATTTAAATATGTATTAATATTTGATCATTTTAAACACATGATTTTATGCTTTGGTGCTTAACCACAGTATTTGAGACCGCAGTCTCTTAAATGGAAAGACCAGTAGACTAGGAGTGAAAACCTCTGGGATTTATTCCTCTTCTGCAAATAGCTGCTTTGTAATCTTATTCAAATCACAGCCTTTCCGGATCTTGCAAAAACAGGGCCGTGAGAAAAGATGCAATCAAGAGTTCATTCTTGCTCTAAAGTGCTTGGAGTTTATACATGCCTTGTTCAACAACATAATTATTTCTTGAATTAGTTGATGCTCTTGATTCGAATACAGAATCCCACTTTCATTTTCAGAAAATAGTCTCCCTAGTTACTCGTGTTACCACTGGAAAATGATGGCACTAGTTTTTGATTTGAATGCACGTGATCTGCTTGGAACCTGCCTGTTGTAAATAAGAGTTCACCTTGAAATTACACTCTTGCCCTGTCCTCTGTCCTCTCTAGAGCTACCTCTGATCCATATCGTAGGCATACATACCAAGAGGGAAGACATTCATTCCACCAGGTTTAAAGTCCTAACTAAGAAAGCAAAGTATTGCACGATTAGGTTTGATTAAGGAAGTATTTTTAAGCCTAGGTTAGGAGATATAAGCTCATAGTTCTCCCCTTACTTTTTTCATTTTGTTACAGGGGCTGAAAATAAGCACATTCTTTTTTTCTCTAGAGATGGAGTTAGGGGAAGGGAACATGCTTGGAGAACTCTGGAGGACTCCTGCAGGTTGGGGCTTGCTGACTCTGACCCAGCCGTGGCCCTGATGGAGCACATGGGTCAACCTGGAAGAAGGGTTCTCCTCCCAGCATCCCTTGCTTTGGGCTATGGCCCCCAGTTCATTCATAAAACCAAAGGGTCCTATCCTTCTTAACTTTTCTGTGATTCAATCTCAGATATTTGAAAACTGACCTTCATACCCTTGTTTCCCCACTTAATTCTTAGTGTCAGCCTCACTCTGCATAACACAAGAGGGCTTCCTGATGGTCCGGGGAAGCACACTCAGACGATCAGTTTTGCTTCAGTCCACAGGCACTCATTTAGAAATTAGGTTAAAGCAAATTAAAATTCAGCTGGAGTCACCTATACATAGAATGGTGACCTAAAGGAAGTAATCTGATTACTCAAAAGAAGTGCAAAAGCAATACTAGCAGGCTGTATTTGAATCCTAGATCTATATCACACACTATTTGTTGTTGCTGTTATTGCCTAGTCGCTCAGCTGAGTCCGACTCTTGGCGACCCCGTGGACTGTAGCCCTCCAGGCTCCTCTGTCCATGGGATTTCCCAGCCAAGAATACTGGAGTGGATTGCCATTTCCTTTTCCAGGGGATCTTCCCAACCCAGGAATCGAACCCACATCTCCTGTGTCTCCTGCATTGCAGGTGGGTGGATTCTTTACCACTGTGCCATCTGGGAAGCCCATGTCTCAGTGGTAAAGAATTCGCCTGACAATGCGGGAGATGCAAGAGATGCGGGTTGGTCCCCAAGTCAGGAAGATCCCCTGGAGAAAGAAAGAGCAACCCACTTCAGTATTCTTGCCTGGAAAATCCCATGGACAGAGAAGCCCGCCGGGCTACAGTCCATAGGGTCACAAAAGAGTTGGAACAACTGAACTAACGCATGCTAAAGCTCAATTCCATGCAGTTTATGTGATAGTTACCCAGATACCACAGTGCACGTGTGCTTTTCTCTTAGGAAGGGTGTGCGTGGAAGTGCCTTTCCTAAAAATAGCCTAGAAGACCTCTGCACAAGCATAGGTATCCACAGAAGTCAACATGTGCTATGCTGATTTCTCTCCCCCTCTGGGTCTTGGTCATGGTGCTTGTTTTTCTATACATTTCTACCGATATTCTCTACGTGTCTCCATGGATCTGACCCCTTGTGCTCTGCAGCCTATTTTTTAGAACATGTTTCATAGTGGGAGGGCTCAGCAATAAGGAGTCTGCCTCTGAAAGATGCAAGTGCAGTCCCTGGGTCTGGAAGATCCCCTGGAGAAGGGCATGGCAACCCACTCCAGTATTTTTGCCTAGAGAATTCCATGAACCGAGAGCCTGGTGGGCCACAGTCTATGGGGTCGCAAAGAGTCGTATATGACTAAGTGACTAACACTTACTTACTTACTCCCTCTTTGTCTTTAATATCCAGTTACTTCAATAGAAAAAGGAGAAGGAAATAAATATTGAGTAAATGTCCTGAGCTCCTATCAAATTCTTTGAAGTTCCCCTTTTACAGAATTTCTTATCTCTGTTCTTATACTTAATCTTCCAGGAACACTTCACCTCCGCTCCCCACCATCTCCCTGAGTATCCAAATACCTGTGCTTAAGGCTGCACTTAAACGCTATCTCTGCCGTGAATTTGTCTTTGATCCCCCCAGGTTAGCACAATCTCTCACTCTTGCGAGCTCCCCCAGCTCTTATCAGTGCCTCTCTCCTAGCACTTGTCAGCCTCCAGCTTTATGCGCATTATCTATGTACTCGAGCCATCTTCCACAGTTGAGTGTCAACTCCTGGGGGCGGAGGGTGAATGTTAAGAGCCAGTTGGCTCCAGCTTTGCACCTGGTGGTTTTCCACAAACAGTAGAATCCACCTGACTATAAGGGCCAGAAACTGAGTTCCAGGAGCTCTAGAGGTTCTGTTATGGAAGATTCTAAGGTCAAGCTAACTTTTTGTTCTTTTTTTTTTTTTACTAATTAATTTTTCTTATTGG
The DNA here is from genome assembly GCA_006408695.1 of Aepyceros melampus. NCBI lineage: Eukaryota > Metazoa > Chordata > Mammalia > Artiodactyla > Bovidae > Aepyceros > Aepyceros melampus. The sequence continues at coordinate 341,816 of SJXQ01012358.1, forward strand.
ATTATAGTTGATTTGCAATGTTGTGTTAGTTTCTGTTTGTACAGCAAAATGAGTCACTATACTTACATCCACTCACTTTTAGATTCTATTCCCAAGTTGTTGTTCAGTCACTAAGTCATGCCCAGCTGTTTGCAACCCCATGGTCTGCAGCACACCAGGCTTCCCCATCCATCACCAACTTCTGGAACCTACTCAAACTCATGTCCATCTCATCGGTGATGCCATCCAGCCATCTCGTCCTCTGTCATCCCCTTGTCCTCCTGCCTTCAATCTTTACCAGCATCATGGCCATTATAAGTATTGAGTAGAGTTCCCTGTGCTATATGATAGGTTCTTATTAGTTATTTCTTTTATATATAATAGTGTGCATATGTCAATCCCAGTCTATCCCTCGCCCCACCTCCTTCCTGGTAACCATAAATTTGTTCTCCACATCTGTGACTCAATTTTTGTTTTATAAATAGGTTCATTTATACCATTTAATAAGATTCCACATATAGGTGATATCACACAATATTTGTCTTTTTCTGTCTGACTGACTTCATTCAGTATGACAGTCTCAAGCAAAGTTTAAAAGTTCATCCTAACACCAAAAGAGCAGTGAAATAAATCCCTTATTTTAATTTTCATTTTTGATTCTCACAATAACTAATAGCATTGATGCTGATGGTATTTGCATGGCTACTGCCCTTACTTTCTAAGAGAACAAGACTGCTTAAGAATCAAATTATATAATTTTTCCTATAAATTAGGTAATATTGTTATCTTAATCTTTTCTATATTAATATCTGTCTCTACTGCTGATTTAAAAGTTAATATCCAGCTTTTTAAAATAGCCATATATTTGATTTCCATTTCACTCCCAGGCTGAACTTTATTCTAAACAAATGGAACTGTAGCAAGCTAGAGTCAGACATGACTGAGTGACTGAACTGAGAACGAGCAAGCTAGAAAATCTTAGGGCTTCCCTGGTGGTTAAGATGGTAAAGAATCTACCTGCAATGCAGGAGACCCAGGTTCAATAAGAAAATCTTAGCAGGCTGGAAAAATATTACCAGTGGAATTATGTTCTATTGGAAGCTAACTTTTCTTCATGAAAAAAAAAAAGTCGTCAGAGTTTAAACAGGTACCAAGAAATGACCATTTATTTAAGCACAAGTCAAAGTCGAGACACCGGTTTTGTATTGAAAGCAGCGTGCTTTGTCTTTACAGAAATTAGGCAGCACTAAGTTCCTAGGGAGGGCTAATTGAAGGTTGTGACTGTTATTCTAAAAAAAATCTGTTGTGTTCCCATTGAGGAAGAAGCTGAAGATGACTAAAGACCAGCTGGAAAAGTTCAAAAGAGGTCTTTTCATCACAGACTTAATGGCTGTGGTGTCAGGGTTTGGGGACAAAGCATTTGGGAGTGTAGTTATCAGCTGTCAGACACCTGTTGTATGGATTTATGACACCGGTTTCGACTTTAATTTGTTTCCAATGGGAATAGCTTCTTGAGCATCATAGATGGCAGAATCTCTTAGAAAAGCAAAGAATTGATGTGGAAGTGAAATTTTGTTAGTTTTTTAGGTTGTTTAAATTCATCTAAAATTTCACATTCAGTAATCTGTGGCTATTATTATTAAAAGGGTCAACACTGATTATCCCTAAACGTTGAGGTTTTAGGGGAATCTACATGGTAGGTAACCTGTAACATGTAATAAATAACATGTCTTTACATTCTTTTTCTGTGGACTAGTTTTTGAGACTTTATTGAATTTGCCACAGTATTGCTCCTGTTCTTTGTTTTGGGGGTTTTTTTGGCCACAAGGCATGTGGGATCTTCACTCTCCAACCAGGGATCGAACCTGCACCCCCTGCAGTGGAAGGCAAGGTCTTAACCGCTGGACCTCCAGGGAAGTCCCTTTACATTCTTTAGATGAAGTACAGAGTTCCATGTGCAAGACCGATTTTATGTATTTTTTTTACCTTAAATCTTTTAATGTTGCAGAATTTCATCCCTTTGAACTAAAAATAGGAGCTGCATCAAAATGAACTTATGTGCAAGGTCAATTTTAATAATCAGAGTTACAATAAAGTTCAGTTTAGCTCTTCAGATCCTTATAGCACTCCTGCACAATAAGTAGTGCCTAAAATTTTGCAGATTCTGAGATGCAATATGATTCCCGTATGTAGAAATCAGAAGAGTTATGTAGTATTTAATTCTATTTAGAGTGAAGCTTTATACATTAACATTCTAGCCTCTAATAAGATATCTACTTTAAAATCCTCAATGTAGAGTGAACGCTGAGCATTTAAAACAATTACGTGGATTGAGTCTTGGTCTTGTGAAGCAAAGTTTCTCAGTGTTTCTTTTGAATTTTATTTCAAATAAAAGCTGAAAGTGGTGGACATGTGAAGTCCTTGGTGAACTTATCCAGCTGTCTGTCACTTGAAACCCCTGATTAACCAGTAACCTGGCACTCTGATCCTTCCAGGACATAAACACCAACCGGAAAATAAGCTTTATGAATCTGTAAGTAGAGGTGAAATTGGCCGTCCCTAAAACCATCTCTCCTACTTTATAATGCAACAGAAGGGTTAAACAGGGCTTTTGTCATCAATAACCTCTGGAGGTCTGATCTAGACAAATCCAAATTCCAGTAATTCGCATTCATAGGTAATCATTTAAAATCTTTACATAGTGTTCATATACATATGCAAGACACTTTAGAAAGAGTGCCATTAAAAATAATTTTATTTAGGAAATTCCCTGGTGGTCCTGTGGTTAGGACTTGGTACTTTCATTGCCAGGGCCCCAGTTTCAATTCCTGGTTGGGGAACTAAGATCCCGCAAGCAGCATGGCACAGTCAAAAAAGATTTTTTTTATTAAAATTTTTTTGTTGTTTTAAAAAGATACAGCACTAAAAGGGATATGTTATATTTATATAGGATATTTATATTGCACAATAAATGAAGCATTTCTGAACTTCTTTAAATCAAGATGTAGAGTGTCAAATTCATTAAATCAGCATTTTTCTAACAGTAAGCAAAATGAACTCCCTGCTCTCCTAGATCATGGGTTACAATGGGAGGAGACAGAGTGAACAAACAAAAACGAAAGCATAAATGGGGTACAAGTTTGTGGAAAGCACCTTAAGAAAAAATTACCAGAATAAAGGCACTAGAAAATACTGGGTTTTTTATTGGTGTTTGCCGTTTCGTATTGAATGTCAAGAAAAGGCCTCATTGACTTTAGATTCTTAAAACATACAATTTTTAGGAAAAGGGTAATATTTTCCAGAGTATTTCAGGAAAGAGACTCAGATCTTAGAATTAGCTAAAAATGATTAAAGAGAAATGGTATGCTTAATGATCTCATTCTTAGAGGAAAGAGACAGTCAGGAAGAAAGTATACAGAACCATAATAAAATTCATTTGTTGAACACATTAAACACAAGAGTTACTGAATAGGTCAGATGTGATTAATCACAGTCAAGTCAAACTGTAGTATGTGTTTTAGTTTTTTTTCGTACGCTGAGAACCGTTAAGAAATAAGGATTAAAACAGGAGTTGCAAAGTATCCACTTTATAACTGAAAATGGTATTTACTTCATAGGCCTTTTATCAACAGTCAAGGAAGAAGTTGGTAGACCTCATAGTGTCCCTGCCACTACGCTGGCTTTGGACACTAGCAGGATGAATTTGACCAGGGCCGGTCCTGGGGTGGGGGATTCCGGTGGGGGGGTGGTACTCAGGTAGATTAAGCATGAAGATAAAGAATTACAACTACCCTGATTAAAGATACAGAAGAAGCACCCACAGCATGCTAAGCCAGGCTTCCTGAGCTGGTGATTTGGCCTTAAGCAAATTAAGGAGTAGGAAGCTACAGGTATTCTGAGCCAAAGACTTCCCACATGCAAAAAATCACTCATCAAGTTCAGAAAACAGTGAGAAGCTGAGTATGAGAGGATGCTCCTCCCCATGGAGAAGCGATGGGACATGAAGCTGTAGGTATTCAGGTGGACTACTGGCTTGGTACAGCTGGACCAGAAGTTCGGAAGAAAGTCTAGGACTTGATGGAGCCCCAATCTGAATGAGAGGGAAGTGCAGCATAAAGTTGTTTTCAAGTAATAATGAGAAATCGGAAAGCTGTTAGGTATCAGCTTAGGCAATTAAATGCTATTTTATTCTTGTTGGGGTGACTTCCCTGGTGGCTCAGAGGTTAAAGCGTCTGCCTCCAATGCGGGAGATCCGGGTTTGATCCCTGGGTCGGGAAGATCCCCTGGAGAAGGAAATGGCAACCCACTCCAGTATTCTTGCTTGGAGAATCTCATGGACGGAGGAGCCTGGTGGGCTGCAGTCCATGGGGTCACAAAGAGTCGGACACGACTGAGTGACTTTACTTACTTACTTAAGACTCAGGCAGGGGGTGAGCTGGGTGGATTTGAGCATGCGTGGTGCGTCGCGAGGAGCCGGGGAACTTTTGTCAAAGGAGGCTACATTTGTATCACGCTGTGATGCATGCATATAAGGCTTATGTCACTTGACCCAGGCATTAATTAACATTACCCTCATTTGACTCTCCAGATGAGGAAACAGAGGTCTAGGAAAGAAACTTGCTCAAAATCAAACAGCAGATAGAAGTGAAGTGGGCTGTGGACTCCAGGCTGGGGAGCACTCACCCTGTGCCGCCCAGTCCCTCCAGAACAGTACCCAGTATCTAGGACATGGCAGGCACAATAAGAACAGAATGTGGAAGGAACTCCTGTTCTCCAATCTATTTATCTTATATATTAAAACTTCAATGAAAAGTTGAAACGTCTTCAACCCCACCCATTTAAGCACTAGGCAGCTCCCTATTTGTAACATCTCATGTTACATCCCTGCTTTGACAAGCATCAATATTGTTTCTGTATTTTAAGGGCTTTAAGTATTTCAACAAAACTTTCATATTTTTTAATGGTTGAATTCTCTTTCATCGATTTTTTATATACCATAAAAATAATAAATTTTTAAGATTTCTAAGATTTTCTCTTTGGAGGCTATCAAGAATGTATTGCAATGCACAGTCCCTTACAAATATATTTTTGTTTCTCCCACAGAAGGACTTATGAGATCACATGGTATGAACATCCTTTTGTCTGTTACATACATTGCCATGTAGCTGTCTAAATGGCTTGTGCTAATTTACGATTTAAACAGCAATAAACAAGAAACACAATTTCCTTACGTAATCTCAGCTGTACTGGGTGTTCTCTTTCATTTTTAGCACATGTCAATTCAAAGCTCAAAGATGCTGCAATTAAAAAAAAAATTTTTTTCCAGCAAAGATAAACATTTGTTTCACGTGTTTGTTCACTCACAATGTTTCTCCGTGTGCAGATTTTTTTACCCTCGGTTTATTAAAGCCTTGATGTTTTCCTGTCTCATTTCTTTCTCTCTAGCATAGCCCTGTGTGAACTCAGAAGGGAAGAAACTGAAATTAAAATTATGCCTCTAGCTGTGTTTAGTATTTGGGCTTTTTCCCACCCTTTTACAGAAAGACTTAAAAGCAATTATTGATGCCTTTGTTTATAAACCTCACCTTACTCTGAAATAATTGGTGTAGATCAAAGGAAATAGAAGGATACATGCATAGTGATCAGCTGATAACCACTTCTCTTTTCTTTTACCTAGCAGAACAGCTTTCACATTATAGAGATCACACACAAGGTTTATTTTCCCCGCATAGGAAGCCAGCTCCATTTTGGGGGATGGTGGGAGGAGAAAGCCTTATCTTCAGAGTAGAATGAAATCTATGAAAGGAGCTGTCTGTTTGCTCTAAGGAATGGAGTGGACTCTAGTGGGGAAGGGAGGCGGAGAAGGGATATTTGTTTTTCCTTAAGTGGTTATAATTAAAGCCTTCCACCCAATTGCTCAGTGAACCAGAAAAAGGTATTTGTGAAGCTGTTTGTGTGTGTATGCTTAACACCACAAAAACGACTTGCAGCATTCTTTTTGGCAAAACTTGCTCTCTAGCGGCACCTTGTGGGGAGTGACTCATCCTTCAGCCTGAATATTTTATTTTGTGAGAAACAATTGCTTTTGGTAGTCCTGTGCTCCTTCCTAGTAATCCATTTCCCCTGCTCAAGACTAAGGCATTTTGAGAAGATTTATGTCAGCTATTGTGTGTCTTCAGAACAGTTGGTGGACAGTAAGCTGGTTTTCCTTGGATATATTCTAGATTGTGAATCAAGCCAAGTAACTAGAGGGATTTCTAATGTTACATCATTTGAGTCATCTTTGGAATGTCTAAGGTCATTCATTAAAGAGAACACTAATCTGAAGCTTTACACTTTTGTTTTCCAGGTGGAAACAAATTAACCAAGCAGCATTTTCGTCTGAACTGGGCATGGATCTCCTTTGAAAAGGAATATTACTTGATCAACGAGGACTCCAAATTTCTAGATGTCGTGCTTAAGCGTAGAGGTTATTTGGGAGAGACCTCCTTTATAAGTAAGTTTAATTTGCACTTCTGTCCCCATATCCCTTTTTCTATCAAAAGTTAATGATTTTATAATAATTAAAAAATGTTTCATTTTTCTGGTCTAGGTTTAAAGCTTAGGGAGAGAATGACAATTAAAGGCTCTTTAAACTGCTAACGAAATATGCCGAAAGTTTTGTGTTGAGGCTAAATCAAAGAAACAAAGGCTGAAAAATAAGGAATATGTCATCAAAATATATATCTCTTCAAAATTTCTACCTACATATGATGTTGCCCTGGTATAAATTAACAACGAAATGGCAATAATCGCTCATATGTGGAAATAATTTAAATGTCACTAGATCTTAGAAGGTTGTTTAGTCACTCAGTCATGTCCGACTCTTTGCAACCCCAATACCCACTCCAGTATTCTTGCCTGGAGAATCCCATGGACAGAGGAGCTTGGCGGGCTACAGTCCATGAGGTCACAAAAGAGTCAGACACGGTTTAGTGACAAAACAAGATTAACAGTGTTATACAGACATCTAGGCTCATAGAGTTTTCATGGAGTGAAATAGCTTTCATTGAAAGTATCAACTAAGGTAAGAATCTAGGGAAATGTTGGCAAATAAAAAAGCTGATAACCCTGTGTTTGTTTCCAAAATGATTATTTGAAATTTTACTGGTCCACAAAATTAAAAAACCTTAAACAGTAGATCCATATCCATGTATGTGCACACACACAGACACACACACACACACACACACACAAGCCCACACATACACATTCCACACACTAAGTTTTTGCTAGGACCACTGTCCCCATCCACCTGCCATGATTCCTCCTGATGCTTGGATGCAGTATATTAATTACCCCTGATTTCAAAAACGCTTTTTGTTGTTTTAATTTTAGAGGAGGATTTTTCACACCGTGCTTTGGCAGTTCGTCAAGAGTGTTCTAGCTTCAGGAGTACTGGTCGACCCTTAGACCCATCCCCCAGCTTTGCTTTTAGCACATGCCTCTTTGTAGACAGTCATTTACAGTCTGTGTTTAACCTTCTAGAGCACAGTGAATGCTCTTATTGCCCTCGAAGAACTATGCTCTTTCCGTACACACACAATGTGACCTTTAGATCAGAAATCTGATTAATTCTGTCTTACATAGTCAGTGAGAGATGTGCCTTAACTGTGCCTTGTGATGAAAATATAGCAGATAAGTTGCAGGGAAAATAATAACTAAAAAATAGAGCATCTTAGCGATTCTTCAGCAAGCTTTCATCTATTTGCATGTTACCTAAATTCCCACTCCTAGTGTGTGAATTTAATTATTCACTCACTCAGTCACTTGATAGGAATGGGAAAGTTAATAGTTGAAAAATATTTTTTCAACTATCTTTTCAGGGACTTCCCTCAAGGTCCAGTGGTTAAGACTTCACCGCCCAGTGCAGAGGGTGTGGATCGGTCTCTGGTCGGGGAGCTGAAATCTCATGTGCCTTGCAGCCAAAATACCAAACGTAAAGCGGAAGCAATGTTATTACAAATTCAGTAAAGACTTTAAAAATGGCCCACATCAAACAAAATATTTTTTTTTTAAAAACTATCTTTTCAGATTTTTCTCTCTGTTACACTTTTAAGCTGAATGCTAAAAGATGAATCAGTGCTCTTTTTTTTCTCCTGCAGTTATTTTTTTTCAATGAGCCTGTATTTCCTTCTAGTATGGAAATCATTCACAATCCTATAAAGGCTCTATAGCTCTGCTAGGTTAGCCTCACCAGGTTACTTAGTAACCGGGGGTGATGGAAAGTTGGAAAGACTTCTGTGCACAGCCCTCACTCGTCAATCATTGAAGATGGTGATAGAATTTACATTAGGACTGGAATGGGAAAGTCAGGTTAATGTGAAGAGTGATCCCATGGGAGTTCTACAATGGATATTTTTTCATATTACTGTTCCCCTACAACCTCCAATTTCATGTATGGACATTTAGAATTGGATAGTTTTATTATAGCTCATGGGGCTTCCCAGGTGACTCGGTGATAAAGAATCCACTTGCCAATGCAGGAGACTCGGGTTTGATCTCTGGGTAAGGAAGATCCTCCTGGAGGAAGAAATGGCCACCAACTCCAGTATTCTTGCCTAGAGAATCTCATGGACAGAGGAGCCTGGTGGGCTACAGTCCATGGGGTCACAAAGAGTCAGACATGACTGAGAAACTGAGCACGTGTGCATTATAGCTAAAGATAGGATGTTACTTACCTAATGTTGCTGCTAAGTCGCTTCAGTCGTGTCTGACTCTGTGTGACCCCAGAGACAGCAGCTCACCAGGCTCCCCCATCCCTGGGGTTCTCCAGGCAAGAACACTGGAGTGGGTTGCCATTGCCTTCTCCAATGCATGAAAGGGAAGACTGAAAGTGAAGTCACTCAGTCGTGTCCGACTCTTAGCGACCCCATGGTCTGCAGGCCACCAGGCTCCTCCGTCCATGGTATTTTCCAGGCAAGAGTACTGGAGAGGGTTGCTACTGCCTTCTCTACTACCTACAGGCACAGTTAATAAATCATGAGTTTTATACATGTATTTCCCCAGAGATAATTGTTCATTTTATAACCACAATAACCCAGTAATAAATTAAATCTGTATTTGCATTTCACAGAAGAAATTCAATTTCAAACATAAATTGCTTCCAGTTATCAAACATTTACTAAATACAAGCTATTCAGCTAAGCGCATTAAGTACTTTACCCATCGCTTTTTACACTTTACAATCCTTTATTCACTAACTCAACTAGTATTTTCCTGAGTGCTTGGTAAGTGCCAGGCACTGTGTTAGAAAATGGACTATGAGATAATGACTGTAATTATGATGTTGTTGTTTAGTTGCTAAGTCATATTTGATTCTTTTGCAGCCCCATGGACTATAGCCCACTACGCTCCTCTCTCCATGGGATTTCCCAGGCAAGAATACTGGAGTGGGTTGCCATTCCCTTCTCCACAGGATCTTCTTGCCCCAGGGATCGAACCTGTGTCTCTTACATCTCCTGCTTTGACAGTCAGGTTCTTTACCACTAGCGCCACCTGGGAAGCCCAAAGTACCTTACTTAACCTCCATGCCATTTTTCCACACCACAGGAAGAGATGCAGTTGTAACTATTCAGTAAATCAGAGTAATATGTTTTCTTTAATAATTATCTTTGAAAAAAAAGAAGCCTAAGTTGTAAGCTTTTAATTTCCAGAATTCTTTTTGCCCCGTATAATAATATTTCTATAATAGGTATGGTTTACCAGCTGAGTATTTGTATCTCCAAGTAGGAGCAAAATTTTTGGACATTGACTATGTGACTGTCTTGTCTATTGTGTTCAAGCATGGACCATCTCCTCCACAATCCGTACGCCACTTCTTCACCCTTTATTAAAGTTAGGCACCTCTGTCTAGGGCTTCATGGAGGTATGACGTATTTAGTATGTCTACCCACCCATGTGAGTCTTACGCACATTATATGGGGATCTTGTTAAAATGATTCTGATTAAGTAAGTTTGGGGTATGGCTTGAAATTCTGAATTTCTAACGAGTGCCCAGATCTTGTTCAAGCTGCTGACCCATGGACCACACTTTAAATAACAAGGTAGACTAGCCCTGTGTTCAGAGTAGGTTCTATGTGTTAATTGGGCTTCCCTGGTGGCTCAGAGGTTAAAGCCTTGCCTGCAATGCGGGAGACCTGGGTTCAATCCCTGGGTCAGGAAGATCCCCTGGAGAAGAAAATGGCACCCCACTCCAGTATTCTTGCCTGGATAATCCCATGGACGGAGGAGCCTGGTGGGCTACAGTCCACGGGGTCACAAATAGTTGGACATGACTGACCAACTTCATTTTCACTTTCACTTATGTGTTAATTATGAAAAGGGAATCTTTATTTTTACTCTGCAAGTTTAATATTCCATCTGGCTCTTATTCAACCTTTTTAGAAAAATGACATGCCTTTCATTGTTTTCTCATGTTTGAGAAACATGTCAAACAGTTTAAGATGACAGTCTTTTCCACAAAATAGAAATCTATTTCTCTTCATTTGATAAATCAAAGATATTGTCTGTTTATACTTCACATTCAATTGAAAATCTCTTATAAAATCCACCAGAAAATTTCTGGATTTTTTTTGGCAGCAGCAACTGAGATTTGCTTTTGCAATTTATTTTTTATTAGGTTGCATGGCTTAATTATCAATTAGAAGGATGACTAGTTGGAACTAGTGGACATTCCTTGTGTTATACGGAATCCTTCTGGTTTTTCACTGCCTTTTGAATCTCTGGGAAGATAATGCATTGTTGATGAAACAAAACAAAACAGAAAAGTGGGCAGTAGCTATCAGAGGCAAAATAATAGATTCTTTTGCTGGTCGTACCACTGGGAATAAATGGGTCAATGAGCCGCGTGTGTGCTGGAACCTCAAAGAGAATGATTCCTTTCATCATCACCTTGGCAGTAAATTGCAGTGGATCTAAGAAGTGTTGACAGCCACTCTGTGTGTTCTAGGAACCAGAGAGCTAACAGGAAGTCTGAAATGCTCAACAAGATATGTAGTGCTGAAATTCCTGGTTCTGTGCCCCTTTTTCGTTGGCATTCAATAAACAATGCTTTACCTCTTATTGAACGATAGGCAATATTTCTGAGATCTATAAGAAGTGATATATTCAGTTGAAGAAATAATATTCAAATTGTTCTTGATAAGCACCACAAGGGCAGAGATTTTATCTGTTTTGTTTAGTGCACAGTAGGTACTCTATGTATATTGGTGGTTGAACAAATCTTACTCGGTCCTGTTTCATTTCCAGTTTGAAGAACAAAGGGACGTTTTTCTTTTCTGGAAATAAGATAATTTTTTTAATTAAGTGAGAAGTGATGCAAAGAATTTATTTTCAGACTTTTTAATTCCAGTAGGCTCAAAATTTTATTTTTCTCCTTTTCAATCTGTCTCTCTACCAACTTCTCTGAAAATGACCAATGTTTAAAGGAATATATTTGAAAATTATTCTGTTGACTTGAATCATTAAGAGGTTCTGATTCAGTACCGGTAGATAGAACAAGTACTAATTGCAATTTTGTAATTTTTCTGTGATGTTGATTTGTTGACTCTTATTCATTGCTTTATAGATAATATATTTTACTATTTGAGTATGTGGCATAGTAATGGCAAGTAAAGATTGTCTCATAATGTTCTTGGAGACTCAGAGATCCTTCAGCTTTCCCAACTAGTGGAACTTGACCTTGAGTGAACCAACAGAGTAAGCCAAACATACTGCTCACAAAAGTCGTATATATTTAGCTCTCCAGTTCTGTTCATTTGGCTTCGTGGAATTCTGGAGCGCTCCACAAAGAAAAACCTGGCAATGGTTATGTTGACAGTGAATTAGATTTTTTAAGGGTTCTAATGTTGAGTGAATATTGTAAATTTTTATTCTTATTCTTGGTCATTTACAGTTCAGATTATCAAAGAATTCACTGATTCACAGAGTCTCTTGTTGGCTTATATTTTCTAGTTAGAGAATTTGTCTCAAGTTTTAAAAATATGACACATATAATACAACCCATGTAAAAAAGTAAGTGTGAAGAGTTTTTAGATTACATGAATTTGTGGGTGTAAGACTGTTTCAGAGTGTGAGCATCAGTTTCCTCTATCTCACTTTACAAGCAGTTCTAATACAAACTTAACTCAAAAATATATGACAGAGGGACTTCCCTAGTGGTCAGTGGCTAAGACTCCATGCTCCCCATGCAGGGGGCCTGGGTTCAATCCCTAGTCAAGGAACTAGATCCCACATCCCTCAACTAAAATTCCTGCTTGCCACAGCTAAGACCTGGAGCAGCCAAATAAATATTTTTTTAAAGAAAAGAATATGTGAAAGAACCATACTTGGGCCACAGTAGAACAGAAATTATGGACTGTTAATACCTACAGCAGGACACTTAAAATTATCCATTTCATGGAATCAAAGCAGGATTTACTTTGCACTGCAGGATATTGTAACACAGAATGTTAACACAAGGAAAACCTTAATAACCCAACTGAAAATGACACTACGGCTATAATGTGTTTTTGTGAAGGTATTGGTACGAGAGATGGGACTGCAAAAAAAGACAAAGACTTCAAGGGCAAAGCACAGAAGCAAGTGCAGTTCAACCCAGGCCAGACCCGGGCCACGTGGAGAGTGCGGATTCTGAGCGATGGGGTGCACGAGCAGTCTGAGACCTTCCAGGTGGTTCTCTCAGAGCCCGTGCTGGCTGCCCTGGAGTTCCCCGCGGTGACCACAGTGGAGATCGTGGACCCAGGAGATGGTAAGAGCAGCAGTCAGCTTGCTCGCGTTGTCGCTGTCGGCTTTTTATGACAGAGCACTTTGTGAAGGAGGTTTTTATATGTAATGTCTGGATTTCCATAGTGCAGACTTTTCTAGATGAATGGTTCAGCATTCTTAGATATGCGGCTGGATTAGGGAACTCAAAAATGAGAGAAGAGAAGCTGTTCTTTTTTTAAGTCAGTGAACTACAAGTATGCATAGGATTATCATCATGTGCATCACTGATCTCATTTTTCTAGAATTATTTCACGACTTCATTGTTGTTGTTTAGTCACTCAGTCATCTCCGACTCTTTGCGACCCCTTGAACTGCAGCACACCAGGCCTCTTGTGTCCCTCACTATCTCCCAGAGTTTGCCCAAGCTCATGTCTGTTGCATTGGCGATGCCATCCAGTCATCTCATCCTCTGATGCCCCTTCGCCTTCTGCCCTCAATCTTTTCCAGCATTAGGGACTTTTTAAAGTCTTTTAAACGTAATTTAAACAAATACTTTAAGGATTAGACGATTTGGGGATTAATTTGTTCTCCATAATAACACTTAATTATTCTAATTTCTTCATATCTTCATCAGTCAAAACTTTTCATCCTGCCGTATGTTTCCATATTTCTTACACAACCGCCAACCCACCTCCACTCTTTGGTGAAAAATGTCTTGAATCATTGCTCTTAACTTCTATGAGATCACGTTTTCTTGTCATTGCACAGCCTTGGCTGATGTTGGTTAAAATGAACCTTACTGCTTTTGAGTGTAATTTGACCTTCCCTTCCCCTGCCACACTCCTACAGTCCTGACTTGTCTCAATGCAGCCAAGAAGGAAAAAAAGGTTGAATTGGCTTTTTGAAGGCTGGCATTTATACAAAACTTGGAGAGGCTCCGCTAAAGCTGAAATCCTGTCAGAAGACAGACATGACTTTCTTTTAAACTGCCAGCCTACTTTATTTCATCAGCCAGAAAACTCTTAAATGTTCTGTGAAGATACAATCTACTGAGTACATGAAATGGAGACGTATGTGGAAATCTCTGGGTTTAACAACGGAGCATAATTAAGGAGAGAGGATAGGAGAACCAGAGCTCTGGCTCTGTTTAACATCTTTGTCCTTAGTTGAAAATGAAGTTCAATTATGTTTAACATTTCCATTAAAGAACAGTTAACAATTTAATTACATTTCATTTTATCTGCATTATCTAGGAATAAACAAGTATATTTTCTTTTAGTCCTGAGTTTTGGGTAAGTTTTGGGTAAGCTAGCATAATAAAGCTTCTCTCTTTGGAACAAGCCTATGACAGCTTTACTACCTATAAACTGGCCCATTAGTTAGAGCATGTTTGAAGCCATTGCTTTGTATTTGCCCATTGGTATAATTGCTGTACTTGACCTTAAGGAATAAGACACTTAAATTCATGTGCTTTCCTGTTTATAAGCTTCCCTGGTGGCTGGAGGGTAAAGCATCTGCCTGGAATGCGGGAGACCCAGGTTCGATCCCTGGGTCAGGAAGATCCCCTGGAGAAGGAAATGGCAACCCACTCCAGTACTCTTGCCTGGAGAATCCCATGGAGGGAGGAGCCTGGTAGGCTACAGTCCATGGGGACGCAAAGAGTCGGACACAACTGAGCAACTTCACATGACTTTTATATTTATAAGCCCAGCATAACACAGAATACTCTCTACTCATAATAAGTCTGAGAAGTAGGATTTTAATAACAAATACACACATGCACAAACACACATACATGCATACTCTTTATATAATCTTAAAGGCTACCAAACAAAAACTTGCCATAATTTCATCTTATGTAATGGTCATCTAAGCTGTCTTGGCATTTTCTGGATGAAGTTCAGCCCCGTTCATTCCAGGCCGTGATCATCCCTGTGATGACTGACAAACGTTCTGGAACAGCAAATGCCTGGTATGTTCCATGTCTTGTAGAAGACCAGTGGCCTTGAAATTACAAGACCTGGCTTTGATTCCCAACTGTACCATCTCTAGTTGTCCAACCTTAATCAAGTCAAACAGCTTTTATTAATATTTTGCTTCCCAGTGAACAAAAAAGAAAAATTACTCTCTTGCTGCATTCTTATTTCCATAAAAACAAGAAGCACAATACAAATATGGTTGTTATTTCTCTTATCATAAATATAATGTTAGATTTCATATTCACAGATCAAACAATCTTTTTTTCTTTTCACAAAGGGTTGCTTTCCTAACCATTTCAAAAGTTTAATTGTTTTTTTCTACCCTCTCTTATCTTCCCCTATAAATTCACTAGCTCTAGGAATCATTGTGTCCATATGCTCCCTTGCTGCATATTAATTCTAGGACATGATATGAGACTATTTTTGCATGTATTAAAAATGTATCCAAGTCACACTGGTGCTGAGTACAACACTCTGTATTGGGGATGCAAAGATAATAGGATAAATCCCATCTATCAAAGAGCATATGGAGTAATGGGAAATGAGCTCTATGTATAAGTGATGGCAACAGAGTATGATGTGGTTATAACAAAGAATGATGGAGAACAACAAAGAATGTGCCTTATGGGAACCAGAAGGGGAGAACAGCAACTCTGCTTTGTCTTAGGCTGGGAACTGCTTTTACTTGTTAGCATTTAATATTATATAAACACACGCAAGTACACTTTTGGTGGTTCTTTACTTACCCATAACTGGCACTGATATTGATAATAACTGAAATTCATCGAGCACTTGCCGTGTGGCAGGCAGTCTCCTCAACACATTCTACACATTCTTTCATTCACTCCTTTACCTCACTACCTCTCAGGCTTCTGTACCAGTGTAGGCGTTTTACTTGATAAAGTTCTTCTTTTTAAATTCGATTGCTGTGAAGCTCCGGTCATTGTCTTAAGAGAAAAAAAAAAAAAAAAACTAAACACTTGTTCAAAGGACTGCACACATTTATACATTTCTGCTACCAAAAAGGTCAATAAGAAAAAAAAATGGTACAAAATAAAACTATTTCATGTGATGGAAAACTTTCCAAAAGTTTCCAAAATAAAAACATTTAATGATATGAATGAAGAATATCCAAAGATTCACTCTAACCAAAGTATTTACATAGTGCTGTAGAATAATTTTTGGACCTCATGGTATCCTAAGGCGAACTTACCGTACTTACCATGTGACTTAGATATGTTTTCATTATCCTTACTTTTTAAAGTTCCTATTAAATTAGCCTATTTATCTGTTTTGGAGTTTAAAAAAAAAAGAATCACGTTGAAATGTAAGAAAGCTTCCCATCCGTGTTAGACTGTCAGTGGCAGACTCCACATTCAGTGCCATCTGAGGGTAGGTGGGCAGCCTGAAGATGTCCCAGAATATCTTCTGGGTCATTTCTGAATATGCCAGACTTCTTAAAGACGATGGACACTCAGTACCTTCATCCAGGCACTGTATTTTTCTTTCCCTTCTTTGTTCTATTATAGCAAAGAGTTTTAGGAGATATTTTTTCTATCCTGTTTTAGCAGTCTCTCTTTTTCAATCTGCTCAATATAGCTGAGAAAAGGACATCTTTCAAATGTAGTTACAATTGTTTTATTTCTGAGAACAGAAGTCATTTTTTGCCTGAGTTACAGCACAGTCAAAACCTAAAAATAAAATTGCTGTTAAATGAATCAAAGTACTCCTTTCAACTTAGTCACATAGGCTAATAAAGAGTACATTCATTTTATTCGACTTCATCTTTCAAAACAAAGAATAGTGAGACCAATCTGAAGATATAAAGGTAGTACATGTTCCTTGTCAAGAATTCAGAGATTTAAAGAAATGAAAGTCACTTGTGGTCCTACCACGTGAGAATAACCAGTGCTTACATCTCAGAGGATGACCCTGCAGTCACTCTTTTCTGTGTCTCTGTTTACTTAGTAAGGGCTTCCCAGGTGGCACAGTGATAAAGAATCGCCTGCCGATGCAGGAGACAGGAGACACAAGAGACGCAGTTTCGATCCCTGGGTCAGGAAGATCCCCTAGAGTAGGAAATAGCAGCCCACTCCAGTATTCTTGCATGAAAATCCCATGGACAGAGGAGCCTGGCAGTCCAAGGGGTTGCAAAGAGTTGGACATGACTGAGCCCAGCTCACACATTTACTTAGCAGAGAGTTCAACTGTTTCTCCAGTATCACCCTTGCTTTGTCTCTCGGTGGATACAGTAGTGGGTATCTGTTAATCACAAACTCTTAATGTATTGCTCCCCCAAGCTTTCCCCATTGGTAACCACAAGTTTTATTCCATAATAAAACTTTCCCCCTCCTCTGACTGCTTTGGGTCTCAGCCAAATATAAGTAATGGTGGCTGACTCCCTTGTTATAGCAAAGCTCTGAATAAATCGCCTTTGCTTATTTCATCCCATAGGGTGGTCTTTGTTTCCACAGTATCTTGCTCTGAGTAATACCAAAGCGCTTCCAATGGACTTTAGTCCTGAAAGCTCCATGGATCCACCTACCACCCACCTCATCACCACTTCACTGGCCCCGTGTTCTGTCCTTCCTCCTAGCCCAGTTCACTTGAACCATGTTAGCATCCTGGCCATTCCTTGTATGGGCTTCCCTGGTGGCTCAGTGGTTAAGAATCTGCCTGCAATGCTGTAGGAGACATGGGTTGATCCGATCCCTGGGTCAGGAAGATCCCCTGGAGAAGGAAATGGCAACACCTCGCAGTATTCTTACCTGGGAAATTCCCTGGACAGAGGAGTCTGGTAGGCCACAGTCCTTGGGGTCGCAGAGTCGGATACCACCATTCCTTGTATATACCTGGCCTGGGGCCCTTTCCACGTGTTCATACCTTTGCCTGGAATTCTCTTCTCTGAGTTACTCATGTGGGGTATTTCATTATCACTTTATAATCTCAGCTCAAATGTGACTCCATCAAAGAGACTTTCCTGCTTTTTACAGACCTGCCATGGCATACACATGCCCCAGCCCTTTCTATACCCTCACCACACTCCATCTTCTCCATACCATTTGTCACCTCCGGATATACTATGTATTTTCTTGAATATTTGTGTATTTTCTTCTTCTTCACTCCCAACTAGAATGAAAACTCCATGGGACCAGGGATTTTTTTACTTCCATATCTCCTCTGCTTAGTTCAGTGTCTGGCAAGTTGAAGTCATCGCATCGTTTGATAAATGAATAATTAGTTGTAAAAGCTTATATCCACAGCTTTTTTAATGGTGCCATTTTTAAAACTTGTATATCAGAGTCCCAGGAGAAAACAAAAGGCACATTCAAAATTAGCAATTTTAAAATACTTGAATAACAAGACTATTTGCAAAGGTGAGGGCGAAAATTGGGAAACCACCAGGATTTCTCAGGTGGCACTGGTGGAAAAGAATCTCTGCCAGCGCAGGAGATGCAAGAGACATGGGTTCGATCCCCGGGTCAGGAAGATCCCCTGGAGAAGGAAATGGCAGCTCACCTCAGTATTCTGCCTGGAGAATCCCGTGGACAGCAGAGCCTGGTGGGCTATAGTCCATGGGGTCCCAAAGAGTTGGACGTGCCTGAGTAATGAGCACAACACAGGTAGTTAAGTGCCTCAGGCTGGTAAGAGCAGGTACCATCACACCTCTAGCCTGGGGAAGAAGAGAAGGAGTTAGCTCAGTCAGTGTGTGAGCTGTGGCAGCCAGTGAGCACAATGACCTTTATTTGTTGGGGTGCTGCCAGCTCTGGGACCTTGAGGGGAGGTGGAGGGAAGGTCCTGTCTGTGCTGCCCTTTAGCTGGCCCAGCCAGAAGCCAGAGAACAAGGGAAACCTTTGATATGGTTCACATTAGTCAGCCCTTGGAGTACAGGGGTACAGGAGAGGGGTGGAACGTGGACCTTGATGACCAGTGTCCATTATTCCAGTGCGTCTTTTATAATTATCCAAAGCAGTGTGGCTTACTGTTTTCAAAGTAACCAGGAGCATTTTCTGTGTATATGTGGGACTTCCAGTGAAACAGACTCCCAGGCAAATATCAAAGCATATGTTTAAGGGTTTATCATACCTAGCTATTGACCTAAGTGTTTTATTGAACGTTTTATTGGTAGATGGCTCAAGCAATAAAGAATCTGCCTGCAATGCAGGAGATTCCAGTTCAATCTCTGAGCCAGGAAGATCCCCTGGAGGAGGAAATGGCAACCGACTCCAGTATTCTTATCTGGGAAATCCCCTGGACAGAGGAGCCTGGCAACTATAGTCCATGGGGTCACAAAGAATTGGACCTGACTGAGCACATGACGGATAGACAGTTTTACATTGAACCATAATTTTCGACAACTTCATTATGCCATTTTTACTATTTACTGTACCTCTCCTCTACTTTAAAAAATGAATCATTGAGACTTACAGTATTGTATAAATATAATGTTGTATACTCAATATTATGGTTATTCCTCTAGGAGAGGAAGGAAATGATAGATGTATTCCTTACAGTCAATGCATAGATTTATCACTTCTACAGGGACTGCTATTTAGGAAGCAACAAACGAAATGATCAGGATGTCAAACAATGCATAATTATACTTTTAATCATTAATCATTTAGAAGGGAACGTGGGGTTAAAAAAATAATAGAATGGACATTACAAGATCTGAATTTTAATCTGAACTTGATCAGTAAGAGTTCTTGACAAGTAATTTCAACTCTGTGGGTCCAAGTTCCCTCATCAAAGTGAGAGGTGAGACAAGAGTACTTCTACCGTCTCTTCTACATCTAAAAGCCAAACTGCTCCATTGGAAGATGGTGATCTTCACCAAGAGAATAAAGTTGGATTTAAAGGAAATGTGTCAGCAGCACTTACTAACTGAGAAAAAAGCAATTACTGGAGTTGAGAGCAATGTTGTGTTCTATTTCTGGGTTAAGAATTCATTGGTGTGAATTCATTGGGTTAAGAATGCATATAATACATGCATTATAGCTGTTCCTTATCCCCTCTTTTCCCTCCTTCCCCTCACGCTGTGCTCTTCTGAAAGAGTATGTGTGTGGGGGTGCCTATATACAATGGAACATTCAGTTCAGTTCAGTCGCTCAGTCGTGTCTGACTCTTTGCAGCTCCATGAATCACAGCACGCCAGGCCTCCCTGTCCATCACCAACTCCCGGGGTTCACTCAAACTCATGTCCATCAAGTTGGTGATGCCATCCAACCATCTCATCCACGGTTGTCCCCTTCTCCTCCTACCCCCAATCCCTCCCAGCATCAGAGTCTTCCAATGAGTCAACTCTTCACATGAGGTGGCCAGAGTACTGGAGTTTCAGCTTTAGCATCATTCCTTCCAAAGAACACCCAGGACTGATCTCCTTTAGAATGGACTGGTTGGATCTCCTTGCAGTCCAAGGGACTCTCAAGAGTCTTCTCCAACATCACAGTTCAAAAGCATCAATTCTTTGGCGCTCAGGTTTCTTCACAGTCCAACTCTCACATCCATACATGACCACAGGAAAAACCATAGCCTTCACTAGATGGACCTTTGTTGGCAAAGTCATGTCTCTGCTTTTTAATATGCTATCTAGGTTGGTCATAACTTTCCTTCCAAGGAGTAAGCATCTTTTAATTTCATTGCTGCAGTCACTTCTGCAGTGATTTTGGAGCCTCCCAAAATAAAGTCTGACATTTTCCCACCGTTTCCCCATCTATTTCCCATGAAGTGATGGGACCGGATGCCATGATCTTTGTTTTCTGAATGTTGAGC
Source organism: Aepyceros melampus (assembly GCA_006408695.1). Lineage (NCBI taxonomy): Eukaryota > Metazoa > Chordata > Mammalia > Artiodactyla > Bovidae > Aepyceros > Aepyceros melampus. The sequence continues at coordinate 362,293 of SJXQ01012358.1, forward strand.
TTTAAGCCAACTTTTTCACTCTCCTCTTTCACTTTCATCAAGAGGCTTTTTAGTTCCTCTTCACTTTCTGCCATAAGGGTGGTGTCATCTGCATACCTGAGGCTATATTACTCAACCATAAAAAGGAATGAAATTGGGTCATTTTCAGAGACATGGAGACTGTCATACAGAGTAAGAAAGAGACAAGCAAATATTGTATATCAATGAATACATGTGGAATCTAGAAAATGGTAAAGATGGTCTTATTTGCAAAGCAGAAATAGAGACAGAAATGTAGATATGGTGGGGCATGCAGGGAGGGCGGGGCGGGGAGGATCAATGAACTGGGAGGTTTGGATTGACATATATGCACTACTGTGTATGAAGTAGGTAACTAATGAGAACCGATTGTATAGCACAGTGCTCTGTGTTGTGACCAAAATGGGAAGGAAATCCCCCCCCCAAAAAAAAAAAACGAGATGTATGTATACATACAGCTGATTCGCTTTACTGTGCAGCCGAAGTTGACAGAGCAGCACAGAGTAACTATACTCCAATTAAAAAAAACACTAAACCACAAATATAGAAATATCCCCTCACTCTTGAACCTTCTTCCCACCTCCCCCTGTCCCACCCATCTAGGTCATCACAGAGCACCAGGCTAACAATTATGCAAATAATGATAATGATGATAAAGAGGAGGGTAACAGTGAAGCAAAATAATAATGACATTAAGAAGAAGAATAAAACTGAGATGTATAACAAATAAGTAAATAAAATTGAGATCGTACATGAAGAAAAATTTTAAAATAAAAGAATATGCAAGGGGAAAGATCAGTCACAATAGCAGTTTTGATTTGCACAAGATCATTTCACATATAAAGGGCTCAGACAAAAACGATTTTATTTTCTCCTTAGAATCAATGTGTTCATCCCCCAGTCTGAATATTCCATTGAAGAGGACGTTGGCGAACTGTTCATTCCCATCAGGAGAAGTGGAGATGTGAGCCAGGAGTTGATGGTGATCTGTTATACGCGGCAAGGTAACTTGATTTGCAAATGAAATAAAATGTCCCCACAAAGACAGAAATAAGTCTCTTAACATATCAGAGCTATAACATTAAGCCATGAGGTTTATACTTTTTTAGTACAATTTTCAAAAAGAAAAAAAACCATGCATGCAGACATCCTCCTTCACTATGGCACCTTTGAGGGTCTGGAAGGACTCTGCTGCTTATTGAAAACATTTCTGATTTACTTGGTTTACTTACGCTAATACTCAAGGCCTTTGGGATTGCAGGAAATTGAAGTTCCCCTCCCCTACTCAAGCCTGCTCAAGTAGAAGGAGATTACTGTTAAAAACAACAACCAAAAAAAGAGGCAAAGAAATGCATACCCAAGGAAAAAAACTAATTTTAAACTAGTTTGAGACTCATTGCAACCAAATTTAAAAACGCTTGTCTTGCTCATTGAGTCAGCATGCTCTGAAAGGTGATTTTATGTAACACAAATTTAGATCAAAACATAATATAATTTTATAAACACCTTTCTAGGAAACAGGTAAATTGTTTCTAAGCATATAAAAGAAAAGGTCATAGATGCAGTTAATACCTTAGCAGACTTTCATTAAAATTTTCATTAATGTATATGAGTTGAAAGTTAATGAAGTATGGTGGCAAAATGCAAATTTCAGGATCTACTTTGAGCTCTGGGTCCCAGAGCAAGTGGTCTGACTTCTATAAACCTCAGTTACCAAATGTGTAAAGTCCAATAGACTGGTTAAGAGGATTAAGGAGGCAATGCATGGAAATCGCTTGGCACTTTTCCTGTACACCATAAGCATTTGAAGAGTAGGAGCTATTATATTATTGTGTTGCTTTAAAAAGACCACTGGCAGGAAGTAGAGGAGAAAACACTTGAAATGTAATATTTGTCATATGTTGGACCCATTATGAAGATGACTCATGATGCTGGAACAGTATTTAGGCGCTATTGCGATTTCCAGGAGTATTCATAGATACGATGGACCATGAAAATGCTACAGATGAAAATAATCATTTCTGGAAATACCCTTGTAGTATGTTTTATAATCTCTTCTTGGATCCTCCCTGCCTCCAGGAACAGCAAGAGGAACTGTGCCAACATCTGTGCTCTCCTATTCTGATTACATATCCCGGCCCGAGGACCACACCAGTGTTATCCGCTTTGACAAAGATGAGCGGGAGAAGATGTGTAGGGTCGTTATAATTGATGACTCCTTGTATGAAGAGGAGGAAACATTCCACGTTCTCCTGAGCATGCCGATGGGTGGGAGAATTGGATCAGAGTTCCCAGGGGCTCAGGTTACAATCAGACCTGACAAAGACGACGGTAAGTACTAATTTACCTATAAATTATTCCTCTTACCAGGCAGACCAGCCCTCTAAACCTTCTGGAGGCAAAGCTCTCTAAACAGAAAGAATGAGAGTGTGGAAGAATTTTCATGCGCACATTTATCTTATGCTTGACTTTATAGTGATTAGGTTTCTAGGCTGACCGCATCAGTCCATTGTCTTTCTCGCTTTAGTGCTTTGGAAGGGTAAAGTCACGCCTATGTGTGTTTTCTCCTATGTATAGTTTCTTTGACAATGCCATGTCTCGTTAAGTGATTAAATTTAAAAATTTCATGGCGAAGAATTGAAGCAGTTTTAATAAATGATTTGTTATTTGTTTTGCTTCGATTGTAAAAGCTTATTTTTTGTAACTTGAATCTCTGTGTTTGAACTTTAACCAAGAAACTAGCAGACAATTCTATTAAATGAAGAACTAGGAAGGTGATAAGTATATGGGATATTAAGTCCAACAGGCTTCCAAAAAGGAGGAGAGTTTATCCCGACTCTTCTTCATGAGGGAAGCCTAATTACCATAAAATAATCCTTCTCCCAGGCTTCCCTGGTGGCTCAGATGATAAAGAATCTACCTGCAATGCGGAGACCCAGATTCGATCCTTGGGACGGGAAGACCCCCTGGAGAAGGGAATGATGACCCACTCCAATATTCTTGTCTGGAGAATCCCATGGATACAGGAACCTGACAGGTTACAGTCCATGGGGTCACAAAGAGTTAACATGACTGAGCAACTAACACACACAGGTTTGTTCATTAGGAAGAGTATATTAAGTCAGTGCTAGCAATATTTCACTAATCTTTGCTGTCAATCTTTGGAAGTTAATTAAGGAACATTTCAGCTGATTCCATTTTCTGCTTTTGTGTGCCAACCCAGGGGTTGGGGTTTTAGCTATAGTAGCTGAGGTTTCAGCTATAGTGGCTGGCTTCCTCAGCCACCCTGGAGAAATTATCACGCTGGTAGATATAAACCAGAGACAGGTGAAAGGTAGAACAATGCACCCTGTGGTAAATGTAAATCAAGTTGGTGCCATTCAAAAGCTTACTGACGTTAGCAAAGCTTTCTCAACAGCAGGAGTACCACACAGAAGAAAGTATTTCTAGTGCTAGAAAAATACATCATGGTATGGTGTGTGGGTGAAATATGGTTTATTCGTTTGAACTGAGCTGACAGGCCTGGTCACCATCCTTTTCATTCTTGAATACTATTATTTGCATTTGGGTAAACTCCAGGTGAGTAAGGGCTTCCCTGGTGGCTCAGCTGGTAAACAATCTGCCTGCAATGCAGGAGACCTGGGTCCGATCCCTGGGTTGGGAAGATCCCCTGGAGAAGGGAAAGGCTAACCACTCCAGTATTCTGGCCTGGAGAATTCCATGGACTGTGTAGTCCATGGGGTTGCAAGGAGTTGGACACAACTGAGCAACTTTCACCTTCACCTCACCAGTTAAGTAATGCCAGGTCAATATGTAAGGAATGGCCAAACTCAGTTAAACTAACAGCTTGATGAAGTGACATTCTGCCAAGAATGACATTCTTCATCTTAACCAAAAGGCCGAGAAATGATGACAAAGTTACATACTGTACTTAGTATGCTTGAGTTAGAAAATATTAAAAATCAAGAAATGGAAAAATGAGTTTCTAACTGCTCAGAATATTAATGCATTGAAGCTATTAACAGACTGTTTAATATAGTTGATAATGCTAAGGATTCAGTGAAAGCTAATGGATGTTTAATGAGTTTCTAGTCTGTGGGAGGCATTGCAAGAATGTGCTGAATAGTAAAGATTATACCAGTTTTTCCACATGGGAAAAATACTGGTTTAATGATGTAGATATTACACTCTTTGAAAACAAAAATAAGATAAAGGAAAACATATATGAAATGTCTTGCCTTTAAAAAAAATTTAATCTCACATACCACACACACAGTGAATATTTATTGTGTACTTATTAAGTGTAATGTGTGGGGACTATAGAGACATTTATCACGGAGGCCAAGATCTCACAAAGCTTAAAATCTGTTTGGGGAAAAAAAAAAACCTAACTACATAAAAAGTTAAAGGAGAATAATTTATAAATGATCATTTGGAACAGTAAAATGGAGATAAAAGATGGCAGTTCAGTTCAGTTCAGTCGCTCATTCGTGTCCGACTCTTTGCGACCCATGGACTGCAGCATGCCAGGCTTCCTTGTCCTTCACCATCTCCCAGAGCCTGCTCAAACTCATGTCGGTGATGCCATCCAACCATCTCATCCTCTGTCATCCCCTTCTCCTCCTGCCTTCAATCGTTCCCAGCACCGGGGTCTTTTCTAATGAGTCAGCTCTTTGCATCAGGTGGCCAAAGTACTGGAAAAGGGAATGGCAAGAAAACTGAGCAAGCGTACAAAATGAAGCACCTTATTGGAGTTCTCAGATAATAAATACACCTTTAGACCTTTAAAACAAACTGGTTTTAAATGTTGCCTCTTTTCAAAATGACTAAAAACTAAAATGGCGTGGTCTACTTCCCTCATTTTGTACCTCCTTTGGGTTAAACATAAACCATATTATGATAAAGAGTCACTTCATATCACTTTTTCAAATTTTAATAGTTTCAAGAGAGGAGTTGTGCAATTACAGGATCAATGATTTTTGACAAACTCATGAGTGGGAGAGGGCAGGAAGAAAAAGAGTGTTTGTGAATGTGAATGAGTGAGTCATTCCCTAAATATGATTAGGAGGGTCCAGAGAAGGGAGACTTTCCAGGCTTGACGATGGGAGGACCCACAGGGTCCCCAACCCCAGTCCTCTCTTAATTCTGGACCTGGCTGGACACAGAGCCTAGAAGGCCAGCTATTTATTGGGAACAGCTCCACGTGGAGCTGGGGGTACAGGGACATGCATTAAAATAAAGGCAAGTGAGCAAGGGTCTGAGGCTGCTGGAATGGGTTCAGTGGCTCAGAGGTTAAAGCGTCTGCCTGCAATGCAGGAGACCTGGGTTCGATCCCTGGGTTGGGAAGATCCCCTGGAGAAGGACATGGCAACCCACTCCAGTATTCTTGCCTGGAGAATCCCATGGACGGAGGAGCTTGGTGGGCTACAGTCCACAGGTCGCAAAGAGTCGGACACGACTGAGCGACTTCACTTTCACTTTCACCTTTGACTCAACCTGGTATGGTCATCAGCTCTAAAGGACTTTGCCACAATGCTGTTGTGAACTAGTTTTTTTGAAACTGTTGATACAGTGTACTGCTCACAGCAGGAAAGGCATTCAGAGCTTTGTTCCTTTGCGCATGCACGAACTTGGCAAGCAGCCACTTGAACCTCTTCTGCCAGTCGCATGAAAACATTCACCACTATTACCAGAAAAGGCAAAAGCTCCAGAGTTCTCTATGAGAACAGCTCACCATTTCACATAATTTGCATTGAAGAATGACCTTATGGCTCCCAAGAAAGTGAGCACAGGGAACCGTGCCAGGGCATGGGAACGGTTCACCCAGAAGTAAGCTCTCAAACTCATGGAGTGTAAGCTTACAGCTATGCTGTCTTCTAGAGTGATTCTAAGATATTAAGCTGCAGTATTGAATAGGATTGTACTGTTTACAGAATTAAGTCAACTCATATCTTTGTGTTTGAGGTCTCCATAGACAGCATATATGTCATATAATATAACAAGGAAACTGGAGTAGGTTGCCATTTCCAACCCAGAGATCAAACCTATGTCTCCTGCACTGACATTACAGGAGCCACCTGGGAAGCCCAATCACTATGATATATAGTCATTAATAGGGGCTTCTCGGGTGGCACCAGTAGTAAAGAACCCACCTACCAATGCAGGAGACATAAGAGATGCAGGTTCAATCCCTGAGTCAGGAAGATCCCCTGGAGGAGGGCATGGTGACCCACTCCAGAATTCTTGTCTGGAGAATCCGCATGGACAGAGGAGCCTGGGCTACAGTCCATGGGGGAGCAGAGAGTCAGACACGACTGAAGCGACTTAGCATGCATGCATAGTCATATATAACTATTGTAAGTGATAACAGTAGCTTAGCTGTGCTAAGCCTTTTACTTAAATAAATTCATTTAATACAGAGACACACAGACTATGAGCATGGTTCTGTTATACTCAGTTTTATTATCTTTGAGCAGCTAGGTAACCTGCTCAAGATCAAATAGCTAAGAAGAATTTGCCAGACTGACAACACAGAGTCCACGGCATGTGTACTGGCAGCATGTATATTTAACAGATATTATATAGTGTATATTTTACACTGTAATATTCAAAAATAGCATGAGGCATCCTAGAAGAGAGGAAACAAGCTGTTTACTTTTCTATGCATGCAGCACTTGATGATCCTAGAATACTTCAAATGTTAGCAGTTATGGATATTTGGCTAACTTGTGCATGAATTATTCTGGTTCACCTTTATCAATTAAAATTCCTCCAGGATCACTAGGAGAGCATATGAGTGGAGTCTGGCAGTTCAATTGCACAAAATAAAGTATTGCTTTTCCACATCATTTAGCACAGTGCCTAGTGGAAGTTTTTCCCATCTGAAGGACTGGATTTGAACTGTCTTGTCAAGCCCTTATGGATAAATGGTATCTTGTGTTTGTTTTGTCTTTTGCATGGTAATACTATCTGCCTCACTCCCATCTTTTCCACACGGGAGAATGCTGGCTATGTAATCCATCTTGTAGATGTTGAAGGATAAATATTGCTGATTTATTCTCACTAAATCCCTGAAGTCACTAAAGATATTAGAAACCTCAAGATCGCAGTCACAGGTGAATTCCATGTTAGTGCTAAAAATCACATAAACATGAGAAGCAACTTCTCAGATCCCAGACTTCAGATTTTAATAAGCCCAATTTCAATAAGCTTGAAATTATTATTAAAAGAGATATTACAATTAAAACATCAACAAACTTCATTAGAGATCAAACCATTAGAAAAGATCTCTTAGTAAATGTTAGTGTCAGCATCAGAAACTCCAAATGATTCTCCAACAACAGAGGTTTCATGTATCCTTTTGTCTAAATCATAAAACACAAAGAAAATGCCGATAAGCTGAAGCTACAGCTTAGCTGAAAACAGGACTTTTAAAGCCTTGACCTGCATGCTCCGTGAGGTAAACAGAAGTCAGAATCTTTGAAATACTACAGTGAAATCACAGAGGTCTGAGTGTTTATTTAGTAAGTCCAGACAGGGCACATATGTGTACCTGTGGTCTGTTGAATATATGCTTCATAACATCGATTACTAATTAGACAACAGCATCATCCTTAATTGTTTTAGAATGGAAAGTGAAGAAAGCATTTTGGAATTTATGTAGTGTTTTCTGAGATGTTTGGTTGAGCAACTGGTCACTGTAGAAATGTGACACTTGTTAGTTTGGTTTTCGACGACACTTGTCACCAAATGAAGGTAGATCTCAGATTAGAAGTCCTGAAGGGTCATCGTGTTCTCTGGATATCTTCCTTGCTCTGCACAGGTAGATGTTACCTTTCACAGGAGGCTCATGAATTTTATGATTTCCCTAAGAAGCAGGTCTTCATTCTGCCTTACTGAAGCAGATGCTTGCATCTCTTCTTCTCTCCCTTTATTCCTAGTTTATCAGTCATATACATACCTTTTTTGTCATTGGCTTTTTAAATCTTCCTTTAAATAAAGTCAAGAAACTTGCTACTGACCTCGAGAGATACAAAATTCCCAATAAAGAATACAGGTAAAATCATTTGATAAAACCAGTGAGCTCCGTCGTGCTACAAAGAATCACAATAATAATGTATGTTAGGATTATAAAGTGTAGCTAAAACTAAAAGAACCTCTTTTTTTGGGCCATTTGTAGCAATTTGAAGCACTTAAAATTATGGATAAAACTTTCCCCTTCACACTTTTAGAGACATAAAGCATCGCTTTATCCTTTTCCTAAGAAATAGGTCTTCATTCTGATGTAGTGAGACAGACGACTGAAATAATATATATTCAGACATTTGCTTATTTAAAATGTTTTCTGAGCATCTCTAATGCCCCAGATGCTCTGCTAGGGTGAAAGAGAGAAAGGATTTCTCCTGCCCTCACTCTCTCTCTCTCTCTCTCTATATATATATATATAGATAGATAGATAGATGTGTATTGCTTCAGTCATGTCCGACTTTGCATGACCCCATAGACAGCAGCCCACCAGGCTCTCCGTCCATGGGATTTTCCAGGCAAGAGTACTGGAGTGGGCTGCCATTGCCTTCTCCAAGAGAGCTTTACTAGTCAGTACTTAAAAGTCAGAAGAGTTAGATTATTGATACTGCGAGAGAAAAAGAGCTTTCTCTTTACACTTCATAGGGCTGAGATGTATCTCAGCTTCCATTTCCCTGAGGGTGTTTCACAAACAACCTGCTTTACCGTCTCAGGAAGGATGCCACAAACTTTACAGCAGCAGCAGTAAAGCTCTACCAGTCATTTGATTTCTTTCCCCGGGACTGTGTTTAACACGTGACTGCTGACCTGTTCTGTGATTTGGCTCATCTGGACGCTGTAGTGGTCTTCACGGTGATGAGCCTGTCACAGCCCAAGGGAACTCTGTGGTCAAAATGCCAACAAGAAACCGGTTCTTCTTTTGTTGTCATTGTTTGAGAATCACGCTTATGCAGAAGGGTGATTTTTCAGGATTGCACCCACCGCCAGGGAAAGCTTTAAAAAGCTTCGCATTCTCAGCGCTGCAAGGTGATCCTCTAGTACAGAAGAAAATTGTAGAGAGTATAGATGCCACTTTTACACTTTGTGGATCTGTGGTGTGTGGTCCGTAGCTCAGTAAACTGGTCAAATACTGTCTACACTACACAATGGGCTTCCCCAGTGGTTCAGTGGTCAAGAATCCACCTGCCAATGCAAGGAGCCACAGGAGATGCATGTTTGATCCCTGGGTCGGGAAGATCCCCTGGAGAAGGAAATGACCACCCACTCCAGTATTCTTGCCTGGAGAATCCCATGGACAAAGGAGCCTTGTGGGCTACAGTCCATTGGGTCACAAGAGGTGGGCATGACTGAAGTGACTTACCGTGCAAGCACACTCTGCACAACAGGGATGAACTCAGAGTTGTACCCACTTTCCAAGGGGTCATTATCCTCCCAACGCATCTAGCTTGCTTGCCTTAGCTGACATTGGCCCAGAATACATAAAGTTTTTTAAAATGTCAGCACATCTTAACAGCTCTATATACCAGACTTACTTCAATATACCAAGAGGACAAATAAACTATCAGCAGGAGAGGTTTGATTAATTCTCTGAGGACAATTTCATTACCGTGTTCAAAACGTGATATCCCTCGACATTTCTGTGAGGAGGGAAACTCCATTAAACTCTTGTGTTATCATTGTGGGGGACCCGATAATTGAGTTATGTGAGGAGTCTGTTTCTTATTTTTCTTTTGAAACAAGGAAAGTTCTAAAGGCATATGAGTCACCGTGGCCCTAGCGCCTTAGCTTCTGAAAGAAATCCATGCAAATCAAGAGGAAAAAATAGAGAACAGTAGCCCTTGCTCTAACCTGGTTTCCCTCCTGTATTTTTTTTTAATTACTTTATTTACTATTTATTTATTTGGCTGCACCAAGTCTTAGTCACAGCATGCGGGTTCTTTAGTTGCTGGTGTGTGGGATCTAGTTCCCTGACCAGGGATTGAAACTGGGACCCTGCATGGGGAATGTGGAGTCTTAGCCACTGGACCACCAGGGAAGTCCCTCCTCCTGAATTTTTAACTTTCTTCTTCCACTCTCCACCCCAAGTCCTTGATTCTGTTTCCTTTATGCCTCCAAATGTGATACGTTCGCCGTCTTTTACACCCATCGGAACTGCTACCATCTTGTGCTAGCCAGCTTCACGTGCGTGCATGCATCCCAAGTTGCTTCAGTCATCCGACTCTTTGTGACCCCACGGACTGTAGCCCATCAAGCTCTTCTGTCCATGGAATTCTCCAGGCAAGAATCCTGGAGTGGGTTCCCATGCCCTCCTCCAGTGGATCTTCCTGACTCAGGAATCAAACCTGAGGCTCCTGCATTGCAGGCGGATTCTTTACTGCTGAGCCACTGGGGAAGCACGCAGCCAGCTTCATTATCTGGCCTAAATTCCTGAGACTGCTCACTAGTCTCTCTGCTTCCAGTTTGACCACGTGACATGGGCATCCATCCTCTAGACCCTGTATGTGTGTTTCATCACATCCCTCCCCTTCTTGAAACTGAACCCACTTGTCATGGGATAACTTCTAGGGTAAGCTTCCAACCCCTTGGCATAGCACACGTGACCTGCCATTGCCTTCTTTTTTATTTGTATTTATTTGACTGCACTGGGTCTTAGTTGTGGCATGTGGGATCTAGTTCCCTGACTAGGGATTGAACCTGGGTCCCCTGCACTGGGAGCTCAGAATTTTCGCCACTGTACCACCAGGGAAGTCCCTGTCTGATGCCTTCTGTTTTCCCTTTTCCTCCATCTCCTCACCCCAAGTAGCATACCATCCATGCCAAATGCTTCCTAAGCCCCCAGACACTTGAAGCTGTTCCTTTTACCCCAAGAGGTTATATGGCTTTATTTTTTTAATCTCACTTTTTAAAAATATCAGACAGCTCTTCTCTATAAATTAAGACAAAGCACAGGTTGAAAGGGTGAAATACGATGTTATCTTGGGACCCAGATATATTACTGAGTATATTTTATCTAAATATGAGAAATCGTTTGAAAATCATAATGTCTATATTTTTACCTTCTGGGTTTATGGTTTCTCCTTCTGTGCCAACCATTTATAAGAAAGAATGATTTCCTGACTCCTATTTTTCCTTGAGAGGAAGCAACTTTTTTCCTTGCAATAAAGAATGGGGATAGTCAGCATAAACAGGTCACATGGATGTTAAATGAGAGAAATAGCTGCCAACTAGGATCATTATCAACAAGAAAAACACCAATCTGAGAAGGCCAGGAAGGGGATGTGCAGAGACCCGAAAGCTTAGTGACTTGACTTTGCACAGCTGGGCTGGATTTTCTCCATATTGCAGACCAGAAACCTAAGAACCAAAGAGGTTGACTTGCCCAGTGTCGGGCATTTCTGAAATGACTGAAAGGGGACTTCTTCACTCACAACTTGTAGGAGAGCTTCTTTTGGTTTGTGTGTGTGTGTGTGTGTTTTTCTCATCCCACTACAAGAGGATGGAAGAGTCCTGGACCACTTTTGAGGTTCTACACTAAGAAGCAATACAGCAGAATCACTCAGTGCTACTGAGTAATACAGGGAAAAACAGGGAAGGAGGATTCTTACAAAAAAGGAGCCCATTGTCTCAGCTGGAAATGGAATGGCTTTAGCTATTTATTCTAGAATCCCTTTCTTTGCTGCCTGCAGGCATGTTTCAAGTGTCAATTATTGAACAGTCTGTGGTCAAGGTTATTTATTTCTCCAGTGTCAGCCACATGCCTTTATTCCTGGGACCTCACACAGACTGTGTTTGATACCATGTTGGCCGTACTCTTTCTCCGTTCAGCTGTTGGGATTCCCACACAAATCATCCTGATGTCAAACTCTCTATGGATTCTGAAATCTTACTTATGAAATTCTCTTTAGTCCACAGGAATAAAAATGTACATACCTTGGGGAGCAGCAACAATTTTAAAGGAATGGAGAAATTAAGCATAACGTGACACCTTATTTTTCTTTCCTTTCTATAAAGGTTTGATCTTGTTTTTATTTTTAATAAAGACATTTTTCTTCATAACTGAGAATATTGATCTATAACATATTCTAGTTTTCCTCTTACATAGATATTCCGGCTCTGTCTTTACAGACTCTCATTAAGCTTCTCTTTAAAAAAATTTCTTAAAGTGCAAACATTTCCATTATTTACTCATTTTCAGAGACAACACTACATCATGAAAAGAAACACAGCTTTTGCAGTCTTAGAGACTTAGGCTTGAATCCTGATCTGCTACATCCTTAAGACAATTATTTAATCTAAGTCTACGTTTCATTTGGTTTGTAAACAGCAGATAAAAATAATGACCTTAGAAGCCTATTAACCTATAGGCTGTTGGGAGCACCATAGGTTAAAGTGACAAGATTCTAGAGATTCTGATGTGACCTAAAGAGGCAGACACTCAGCAAAAGTAGCAATTACATCATAATATTACTCTTACACTAACTGTAATATTTATTGGTGTGTTTTCACAAGATGAGATTTGGAAACATAATGATTACTTTGTGTTATTTCTATTTATTTATTTATAATTTATTTCGGCTGTGCTGGGTCTTCCTTGCTTTCTCCAGGTGCAGCAAGCTGGGCCTTCCTTGAGTTGCGGTGGCTCTTCTCCTTGCACTGGCTTTTCTTGCTGCGGAGCACAGGCTCTAGGGCATGCAGACGTCAGCAGCTGCAGCATGTGGGCTCAGTCATTGTTAGCCCACAGGCTTAGTTGCCCCGAGGTATGTGAGGTCTTCCCAGACCAGGGGTTGAACCAGTGTCCCCTGAATTGAAAGGCAGATTGGTAGCCACTGGACCACTAGGGAAGCCCTGAATGTGATGATTTCTACTGGTAACACTAGAAGCAGTCTGCACACTTTTTTTTTTGTTTAATCTCATGTGTCAGGCTCTGTGCTTCTCATTGGAGTTTACAGATGATTACGGATGAACAGTACTTGATTTCTGTCTTTGGGGGTGTCTCTGCCTAATGAGGGAGAGGAGTGAGTGAGTGAATAGAGTGTGAAAAGTGCAACGTGAGAAGTGTGAGCTGGCTGGACTTGCTTGACTGTCAACTGGGAGGAGGTTATATGTGAAAATGGAAAGACACCACTCTGTAGGGCCTTGCAAACTCTTAGATAGTGATTTTTTTGAAAAGCACTCAGTTCCCTGGAAAGCACATTCTTCTACAGCACTGCAAAATACTGCAGCAAGGTGGTTAAGAGGCCAGAATCTGTTAAGAGTTAAAAATGTTTCAGATCTTAACAAGAGAGAAGAAACTCTCTGCTTTGTCATAAATACTCAGATTTAATATTTTGAGGCTCTGTTTCATGGAGGTATGTTATACAGATTAACTCTTGCTTAGTATTAATATTTTTATTACAAAATTATTGCATGAGAACCAAATAGAAGTATATCAACTAAATGGTAGTGGACTTAGCTCCCTTGTCAAACCCATGCATCTCCCTTGAGGTCACTTGAGTACCATGTGTGGCTTTTCTGTATACACAGTCACATGCACACATTTCTTTTGACTTTGACTAGAATTAATTGTTGTTATAGCAAAGAAGCAATGAGTGCATATTTCCTAGAATATGGGAGACAGTCTATCTTCCTTCCCACTTACTGGCTATTGATCTTGAATTCCTGGACTTCAGTTTCTGTATTTGTATCTATATAGTAGAGATGATAACAAACCTACCTCAAAGGGTTATTAGTGCTTAAAACAATTCAGGCACTCTAAAAATATTCATGGATGTGAGTTTCAGTGAACTCCGGGAGTTGGTGATAGACAGGGAGGCCTGGTGTGCTGCAATTCATGGGGTCTCAAAGAGTCAGACATGACTGAGCAACTGAACTGAACTGAACTGAAAAATACTCGATGTTTGCTATTTTACTTGTCCTTCCCTTGCTGATTCAGATGGTAAAAGAATCTATTTGCAATGTGGGAGACCCAGGTTTGATCCCTAGGTTGGGAAGATCCCCTGGAGAAGGGGGATAGCACCCACTCTAGTATCCTTGCCTGGAGAAGACAGAGGAGCCTGGCGGGCTACAGTCCATGGGATCACAAAGAGTCAGACATGACTGAACAACTGTGTTATGAATATTATTTTATGTTATACTTACTTCACGTACAGTGTATCATGAAAAAGTTTATGATGGTACCCATAAACCCGACTTATTCTTTTCAGTGGCTACACACTATTTCACAGTGTGGCTGTAACGTGTTTTAAAAATTCCCTACTGATGAGCATTTAAGTTGTTTTCAGATCTTTCTTCTGTTACACACATGACATAGTAAATATCTTCTTCACATATGTAAAATATCTTTTATTTCTCTAGTGTTTATCATTATATTAGGTTTAGATGCCATAAAGAATAGTGGTTAGGGAATTATACACTGAATCTGAGTTGAGAACTCAATTAGTGAGTTATGATCAGCTTTCCTTCCTGTCCCTTGTTTATATGAAACAAATAATAAAAGTCTTAAAAACACTCTTCTAGAGGTGGGTTCTCAACAGTGTTTGTTGAATAAATAATATTCAGAAAGCCTTCTTCAGAGGCTACTGGATGGTAGAAAACTCTAATGACCTTGACATTTATTTTAAACTTATATCAACCCTAAAAATGACAAAATCGGAGTTTGGGAGTAAAATCAGATTGACAGTAGAATCTCTGATAACATTGTCTTTTCTGGAGAAAAACTCCCTACATATTCTCAGCTGAAATCTTGGAAAGACTCAGTCCTTAAGTTATAAGCATTTTTAGACATGTCTTGTCTTTTCTTTCTTCTTTCTGAGGCAATTATAGTTGGCAAGGGAAAATGTCAAAACATGCCTTTAAACTGATATATACTAAACCTATATTTGACCTTTATTTTTCCAACAGGAATTTTGAAAATGCTTGTTAAAGACTAAATATGAAGTCGTTCTTAAGAATGTTTATGTATTTTTTGAAAGAAAAGTACAGAAAGGCTCAGTCAAAATTATTTAACACTAGGTTTTTAAAATGTGTTATTTATAGAAGGAAGTTAACCTGATTTTGTTTTTTTTCCTATTTAACAAAAGTAATACATGCTACTTGGGGGAAAAAAAAAAGTAAACTGTGTAGCAAATTAGTCTGTGGAAGAAACACATAGCAAAGGAGGTAAAATTTCTCCTAATCCCATCTCTAGGAAATAACAAGTCAGCAGTTTGATATATATTTTATATATATTCTACACCACCTTGCTTTTTCCTTACTGGCTTCATATAGCCTCCTTGCATCCTTTCATTTTACCTATTTTCCTCCAGTTTTGTTTACAGCTATGTTTATAAGTCTTTTTGTTCTTTAATCCAGTCTATTGGTTTTAAATAAGAAATTACCTTATCTAATTAAGTAATAATTAAGTGCTTTTTATTTGGCATCTGTCTGTATGGGTTTTTCCTTTACAGCTTCTTCTTTTGTTAAGAAAGTTTTCTGTATCCTTTGTGACTGTTATTTTCTGCTGGTTTCTGTCTTATTGGTGGCAAATCATAAATTTAATGAAGATAAAATTTACTATCTGCCTAACAAAGTTTACTGTCTTGAAAAAGACACAGACGTGGAAGGGTTTAGAGGCCCACTGAACTCCTCCATTTGTAACTTCCTCTCTGTTGTTTCAAGTTCAGTTTTAGCACCAAGTTGAAAATATCATTTATGATGATCACTTATGCTTGCAATAAATAATTGAATTTACCAGCATATTTTATCACTTGCTCAGCTAAGTCTCTTTCATTCAGTTCTTCTCTTTGATTTTTTTCTGTACTTTTAGCAATTTCCCAATGTATATCTATAGGTGAGTAAAACTTTTGTCTTTGATCACTGAAAATATCTATATTTTGCCTTTGAATTCTGTTTTCATTTGGTTTCTTTGATTCCAGTATTGGTTCACAGCCTTAAAATACCAGCAGAATCATTCACGTTTGGCTCCACTCACCTCTATGAAGTCCTGTTGTTCTGTTACATTTTTAGTTCACAGAAATGCCTACCTTCTTTTGAGCACAGCTGTCCCATTCCTTATCAAGTATAATAATGATAAGTGAACATCTTCAAAGCTACCAAAAAGAAACGTCATGCTGTCTTTCATTTTTAATCTCTCATTACTGCTGATGAAGCCAAGTAGAGGGTGTAAAATCACAAAACTGTCTTTAACCAGACTCAGTGTCTTACTAGCTTTTGTATATACATATATACCTTTAAAAAAGGAGAGGAAAAAATCAACTTCCTAGCCTGGTGTTTCAGTTTATGAATGAACTTAATACAGTCAGTCTCCTTCTGGGGGATTTTGCGCTTGTTTTCAGTTGTACCCTAGTATAAATGAAGTACAACATGTACCTGTGTATGTGTCTTTGTACATTTATGTTAACATTTCTGCATGATAAACTCCCATTTATTGAATTGTGGGGTGAACGTTATGTTCGTTAAAATCTTGTGACCACCTTTTGTATTATGACATCTTTCTTGCCTTAAAATTAGTTAGCTTAAGGGCACACAGGGCTTCCCAGGTGTCTCCATGGTAAAGAATCCACCTGTCAATGCAAGAGACAAAGACTTGGGGTTGATCCCTGGGTCGGGAAGATCCCCTGGAGGAGGGCATGGCAACCCACTCCAGTATTCTTGCCTGAAGGATTCCATGGATGGAGGAGCTTGGCGGGCTACAGTCCATGGGGTCACAAAGAGTCTAACAGGACTGAGCATACACACAAGTACACACACATTTTCTTGGTGTGGATCGTAATCCACTGTTTCCCTGATGTGTGGTTTTAGGCAGATCTCTTAATTTCCCTAATCTTTAGTTTCCTTGTCTGTGAAAACAGGACTCACATACCTTATAGGGTGGCTGTAAGGATGAAGTAAGATAGTGTTGTATCTAACCACGAATCACTGTTTGCTAACTGACATAAGCAAAAACAACCTGCAGATTGCTGAGACCTGTAGAGGTTTTCAAAAACACTGGTGCGATGCATGGATGGAACGGGGGTATATGTAAATCGCTGTACCTTCTGCACAATTTTGCTGTGAACTGGAAACTACTCTAAAAAATATAGTCCACTGAAAAATGAGAAAGAAAAAGACAGTGCTAGTGCCTAGGGGTCACCCACCGGAAATTCTGATTCAATAAATGAGAGCTGAGACTGAGCCTCGGTATCTTTAAATCTCCTTGGATAAATCTGATGCACTCTAACCTGGAAAACCCTGCAGGTGAAGTATTTTAAAAGTGAAAGTGAAAGAATCTCTTGGAGTTCATGGTGGTGGCTTTCCCTCGCCCCTGTGAGATTGCTCCAGATTCAAATGGCTGCCCTCCACAGTCATTTTAGTGCAAAGACAACTTCTTCATCCTCCTGAGGCTTTGTAACCCCCACTGCCTGCTGCTAAGGACTATGGTCTTCTAACTCACCCACCACAAAGACACACAGTCAGTTCCCGACATACGAACGATTCCATTCTGACAGCACACCGGTGAGTCCAGTTTGTTCCTAAGTCCAACAAAGTTAACCTTGGTAAGCAGTGATGGCTCAGATGGTAAAGAAGTCACCTGCAATGCAGGAAACATAGGTTCAACCCCTGGGTTAGGAAGATCCTCTGGAGAAGGACATGGCAATCCTGAAAATTTTTTCTTGCCTGGAAAATTCTGTGGACAGAGGAGCCTGGTGGGCTACAGTCCATGGTGTCCCAAAGAGTCAGACATAACTGAGCAAATAACACTTTTCACCCAACTAACACAATTTGCCATATAGTACTATAATAGGTTTATAACTGTAACTGTGCTATAATAAGTTAATAATACATACAAAACACAAACACAAAAAATTAAAAAACATTTTTATTTATTTATTTTCCCACCCTTGCTTTCTCCCACAAAGTCCAAAAACTGTTCTATACATCTGTGTCTCTTTTGCTGTCTCGCATATAGGGTTGTCATTACCATCTTTCTAAATTCCATATATATGCGTTAGTATATTGTATTGGTGTTTTTCTTTCTGGCTTACTTCACCCTGTATAATAGGCTTCAGTTTCATCCACCTCATTAGAACTGACTCCAATGTATTATTTTTAATGGCTGGGTAATGTTCCATTGTGTATATGTACCACAGCTTTCTTATCCATTCGTCTGCTGATGGACATCTAGGTTGCTTCCATGTCCTGGCTATTATAAACAGTGCTGCAATGAACATTGGGGTACACGTGTCTCTTTCAATTCGGTTTCCTCAGTATGTATGCCCAGCAGTGGGATTGCTGGGTCATATGGCAGTTCTATTTCCAGAAGAAAACATTTTAAATTTTATAGTACAGTAATATCAGCTACATTACTGCTGCCTTTACACCTGCTTTGGGACATTCTGGGTTCAAAATAAAGATATTATATTACTGTACTCTATACAGTGTGTGTTTGCATGCTTAGTTGCTTGGTCATGTCTGACTCTTTTGTGACCCCATGGACTGTAGCCTGCCAGGCTCCTCTATCCATAGGATTTCCCAGGCAAGAATACTGGAGTGGGTTATCATTTCATCATCCAAGGAATCTTCCCCTGCCCAGAGACTGAACCTGTACTCCTGCACTGGCAGGCTGATTCATTAACACGGAGCCACCTGGAAAGCCCACTCCATATCGTACTGTATAATAAAGTACACAAAAGCACAACCAGTTGTAGTGTAT
The DNA here is from genome assembly GCA_006408695.1 of Aepyceros melampus. NCBI lineage: Eukaryota > Metazoa > Chordata > Mammalia > Artiodactyla > Bovidae > Aepyceros > Aepyceros melampus. The sequence continues at coordinate 381,026 of SJXQ01012358.1, forward strand.
GCACACACATGACAATTCAGACAGGTGAACTAATTTTTGTGTTTGAACAGACAAATGCACGTTCGCACCTTTGAAAGTTCGCAACTTGAAGGTTCGTATGTAGGGGACTTCCTGTATTTGTTCATTTGCTCTGGCAAATCAATGGTCCTATTTTACAGGATGTTCATTCATTCCACAAATGTTAATTGAGCAACCAGTTAGAACTGGACATGGAACAACAGACTGGTTCCAAATAGGAAAAGGAGTACGTCAAGGCTGTATATTGTCACCCTGCTTATTTAACTTAAATGCAGAGTACATCATGAGAAATGCTGGACTGGAAGAAATACAAGCTGGAATCAAGATTGCCGGGGGAAATATCAATAACCTCAGATATGCAAATGACACCACCCTTATGGCAGAAACTGAAGAGGAGCTAAAAAGCCTCTTGCTGAAAGTGAAAGAGGAGAGTGAAAAAGTTGGCTTAAAATTCAACATTCAGAAAACGAAGATCATGGCATCTGGCCCCATCACTTCATGGGAAATAGATGGGGAAACAGTAGAAACAGTGTCAGACTTTATTTTTTTGGGCTCCAAAATCACTGCAGATGGTGACTGCAGCCATGAAATTAAAAGACACTTACTCCTTAGAAGAAAAGTTATGACCAACCTAGATAGTATATTCAAAAGCAGAGACATGACTTTGCCAACTAAGGTCCATCTAGTCAAGGCTATGGTTTTTCCTGTGGTCATGTATGGATGTGAGAGTTGGACTGTGAAGAAGACTGAGCGCAGAAGAATTGATGCTTTTGAACTGTGGTGTTGGAGAAGACTCTTGAGAGTCCCTTGGACTGCAAGGAGATCCAACCAGTCCATTCTGAAGGAGATCAGCCCTGGGATTTCTTTGGAAGGAATGGTGCTAAAACTGAAGCTCCAGTACTTTGGGCACCTCATGTGAAGAGTTGACTCATTGGAAAAGACCCTGATGCTGGGAGGGATTAGGGGCAGAAGGAGAAGGGGACGACCGAGGATGAGATGGCTGGATGGCATCACAGACTCAATGACATGAGTCTGAATGAACTCTGGAAGTTGGTGATGGACAGGGAGGCCTGGCGTGCTGTGATTCATGGGGTTGCAAAGAGTTGGACAGGACTGAGCGACTGAACTGAACTGAACTGAATGCCAGGCATTGTTAGGAAAACATCAGTGAATAAAGGAGGTTGAATTCCTCCCCTTAGAGAGCTCAGAGCCTTTGGGAGATGCAAGCCTGCAGTGGCTGGAGGGAGGGAGGGCTCTGATGGAGGAGACAGGAGACTCCCTGGCACAAGTGACTTCTAAACTGAAACCCGAGAGGAGCAAGAGTCATCCCAATGAGGAGGAGTGAAGAGTGTTCAAGGCAATGGTGATGGCATAGTGAAGACTGGGCATGCCACATTTGACATTCAAGACACTGGATTATTGGATAGAAAGGCCAAAATGCAGTTTAAGAGGCAAATGTTTTTAAAACCAAATGTTTAGTGTTTTACAAACCAGCGTTTTTGATTAATGAAAAGATGATTAGAGAGTTTGGGATGGACATGTATACACTGCTATATGTAAACTGAATAACCAGCAAGATCCTATTATATAGCACAGGGAACTCTGCTCGGTGTTGTGTGGCAGCCTGGATGGGAGAGGAATTTGACAGAGAATGGACACGTGTATGTGCATGCTGAGTCTCTCTGCTGTCCACCTGAAACTATCACAGCATTGTTAAGTGGCTATTGATCAGTCACTAAGTGTGTCCTACTCTGCAACCCTGTGGACTGCAGCACGCCCAGCTTTCCTGTCCACTGCCTTCCGGAGTTTGCTCAAATTCATGCCCATTAAGTTGATGATGCTCTCTAATCATTTCATCCTCTGCCGCCCCTTCTCCTTTCCCTGCATCAGAGTCTTTTCCAGTGAGTCAGTTCTTCACATCAGGTGACCAAAGTACTGGAGCTTCACTTCAGCATCAGTCCTTCCAAAGAATATTCAAGGTTGATTTCCTTTGATATTAACTGGTTTGATCTCCTTGCTGTCCAAAGGGCTCTCAACAGCCTTCTCAGCACCACTGTTCAAAAGCATCAATTCTTCAGCATTTAACCTTCTTTATGGCCCAACTCTCACATCCATACACAATCATTCGAAAAACCATCACTTTGACTGGATAGATCTTTTTTGGTAAAGTAAGGTCTCTGCTTTTTAATACTCTGCCTAGGATGGGGCAGCCTGGTGGGCTGCCGTCTGTGGGGTCGCAGAGTCGAACACAGCTGAAGCGACTTAGCAGCAGCAGCAGCAGCAGCAGATTTGTCATAGCTTCCCTTACAAGGAGCAAGCATCTTTTAATTTCATGACTCCACAGTCATGGTCCATAGTGATTTTGGAGCACAAGAAAAGAAAATTTGTCACTGCTTCCATTTTTCCCCCATCTATTAACATGAAATGATGGGACTGGATGCCATGATCTTAGTTTTTTGAGTGTTGGGTTTTAAGCCAGCTCTCTCCTCTTTCACCCTCATCAGGAGGCTCTTTAGTTTCTCTTCAGCTTCTGCCATCAGAGTGTTATCACCTGCATATCTGAGGTTGTTGGTATTTCTTCCAGCTATATGCCAATATAAAATAAAATATTTAAAATAAAAAAAGCCTGTTTTCAATCCTAAGAGCGCTGAAACACTTAATAGGCTTTCCGCAAAGGCATCGCCATGATGAGCTTTTCTTTGGTGGATGGCTTCTGTTTAAGAACCTGGCTGAGTGGCTGCTAGAGGGGTTCACTGGTGGGTGGTGCTGGCTGCGTCTAGGGTAGCGGCAGTGACAGAGAGAGGTTGAATTGCTCCACCAGGGGCGGGGCAGTGGTGGTGAGTCTCCTGCGAGTTTGCCCGGAGGTGCCCATGGCACGGGACTGTGTAGGCAGCTGGTTATCAAGGTCCAAAACTCAGAAGAGAGATCTGAGTTGGAAATAATTTAGGGAGGTTCCTTTGTATTGTTTTCAGCACTGAACCAAGACGGCATAAAGGTTTTTGGGTTTTTTTTTTTTTTTTTTTTCCATTCAGTTCTAAGCAAACATCTTAGAGCTACAACGCCTACTTACTGATAGTCCAGGTACACGTGAGTAAATAAGATTTGGCTCCAGATAGCAATTACTCCAGGCACCTCTTCCTTTCATCTCCTGAGACACAAAGTAATTGTAAACATCAATCTAGACACCACAGACTCAGCAAGGGAAAAAAGTTCACTTTTTCCCTGTGGGGAAAAACTTGAGTTATTTTCCCTTTGTCTTCACTGCAGGTGTGTGTGTTGTGCGACTTGCTGAGCCGTCCTCATCAGCTTTGTTTGTAAGAAATAGACGTGATCCTGTCTGTGTTGTTTGTGTTGAAAGTCCCTCCAACCTTGAAAGGCATATTAATGTTTAATGAACGAAAACAGACTTTTCTGGAGTCAATGCCTTGATCTGTGCCCTTTATTTAGAAGTGTTAAGACCACAAAGGATACAGAGAGTCAAGTTTGGCTTCCCTTAATTTCACACTATGTCACGTGGCCAATTTAAAACTTTCCTTGTGGTGATCACACACTATTTGGATATAATTTATCTTTTGTCTCCAGAGGGAATAAACATGCGTTCTGCCGTGTTTTCTGTGGATGATGGAGTGGTGAAGAATGACTGTTTTATGGCATTTTGTGGGTGTGGGCTGTGGCATACATGACTTTAATTGATCATTCTCTCATTCCAGGTAGTAATATCAGCCGCTGACTTTTCTCTGTTAAGACTGTGAACTTACAAGACACAGCGTGTATTTCAGATTTGACTCTAGGGACTTTCCTAGTGGTCTAGTGGTTAAGACTCTGCTTCCAATGCAGGGGGCATGGATTCAATCCCTGGTTGGGGATCTAAGATCCATACCATGGGGCATGACCAAAAAAAATTTTTTTGTTCACAAAATTAAATGGGTCTTTTTTTCTGATTTGCTTGAAGTTGTAATGTGAATATTTATAAAACTAATAGACAAAGGTCTACAGTTTACTTAACTTTTTAAAGAAACCAAGTGCCCATTTAAAAACAAACAAGCACTGTACCAAAGAAAGGTGAGTTAAAATCTTATTTATAAATTATATAATTTGCAAGAACAAGCAATTTTTTTGGATTTTGCCCAGATGTCTTTCAACTGTTGATGGTTTTCATGCATCTATTCTTTCTTCCTTTCACTTGATTATTATCTATGCATTAAAATGTCCAGTAACCTCTTGCCAGTTATTTTGAGTGATTATTTATAACTCAACGCATTGCTTGAGAATGTTTAAGTCCTTCATATTACCTGAGATTCTGTCCATATGACAACAATTATAAATAGTATTTAAGTTTTAGAGACAGATGATGAGGTATTGAGAAATTGAAACTAAGCAGTTAACAAGAGTTATTTCTCTTCTAAAAATATTCAATTGTGTTTTAATTTCATTATAGGCATTTTATACTTTAATCACAAAGATTTCAAATTGATTAGTAGACCGATTTTCCAGTCATCATGAATAGAGCACAGAGAAGAAGTGAAATTACATAAATAACTCAAATCCATAGATATGCAAAAGTCCATCTTAAGGAAAGAAATCTTTCTTAATGCCTTCTATTACCTGCGGTAGTAAAGTTGAGAGATTTAGGATTAAAATTCTTCTTCCATCTTCCCTCTTCCTTTCTGCTGGAGGTAACTACATACTACACAATGGCGATATGATAATGTTGTTTGCATTTTTCCCATAAAACTTATTATGTATTGTTACATGCACCGTTACCTCCCACCTGTCTTTCTTTTCTTCTTCTCTCTTATTTCTCTCTCTCTCTCTCTCTCACACACACACACACACACACACAAAGAACATAGGTCAGACACATAATAAATGCCCTACATATGGTAACTGTTATCATTGCTCTTCATTCTTAACAACAATTAGGATTAAAATTTTTCAGAGTACTATGTAAAACATTTTTTCTTATTGAAGTGCACATTGAGCGATACCATAAAAACACGTGACCTACAGTTGACGGAGTGAGTCTCAACACACGCAGGCAGAACAAAGCTTTGGCTCTGTGGAGCCCATTTGGTGATTAATGATCACCTTCCCTCACATGATTTTATTCTGTCCCCCTCTAGTATGTGTCTGGGAGGCGTAGAGAGACAGGAGGACAGGAGGGATCATTCTTAAACAGGAGGTCTTCCTTATGGCACTTCCCAGATCTCCCCCATAACTAAAATCTAATCTGCACAATGGTGTGGTTTGTCAGGAATGTAAAGAGACTTAGGTTACTCGCTGGATGCCAGCGATCAGGGCTCTGCCATAATTATGTTAATAAAAGCCTTTTAAAAGACGTACAGATGTGCTTGGTGCCGCTGTCTGGTCCAAGTAAGCATTTTCAGGGTTCTGTCTTCACCTTTGCCCCCTATTCAGGTGTGAGAAATGTAAGGAATTTATTGGCTTGTAGTTGAGGTCCACCTTGGCTGAGGTGAAGAAGATAACACTTTCATCCCCACACATCCCCTGACATGCCCAGGCACCCTCCAAGTCTAAAGGATGAGAAGCCGGTGAAAGTATGCTATGGGCAGACTTATCGTTTCATGAACCAAAGCGTGCAGGCAAAATGTCCAAGGTCGGTTGTGTATTATTCAAGAGTCTAAGGAGCTCTATGCTTTTTTTATACACCCCTTAGGAAGAAACAAAGAAAACACCAGTTTCAATGAAGATGATTTATCTTGCAGACAGGAAAATAAAGAATCTTTACTCCACTTGAGCAGTGCCCCAAACTGGCTTTCCTGTGTGGCTGTGAGCCACGATTGTAGAGTTTTGTCTGATTTTTGTGTTTGGTAATTCAATTAGACGCTCTGAAATGGGATAGTCATCTCCCGAATGGCCATGCCTTTTAGGAAACACTGATGCGAGTGTGAGTTGTGTGACCTTTTAGACTTAGTCCTTTGGAGTCTTGTAAAACCAAACACAGATAACTAAAATGTCTTGAGCCAAAGGCTGTTTGCCTTATTATGTGTATATATGCAATTAATTTATCTTTGTTAATGGTTGCTTATAAAATAAGCTCACAGTGGGTAAAGTGTATGCTTTATATGCTATTTCTGCCTTTTCCCATGAGCCTATAAATATTTCAGAATAAGCTGGGGATTTTGTAAAGTAAGCTCAGAAATCATCTCTCTATTTTCTTCATTAGTCAGCTAACTGCAGTCTCTCAGGCTTCCGGCTGTTTTGCAAGGTAAACTGCTAGTCACAAGGGGAATTCATCACCAGTACTGGAGAAAAATATAAAAGTCTCCAATGTACATGTCTATTTTAATGACCTGAGTCACATAGTTTTCATACATGTTTAAGACAAATGTAAACTCCTTGGTATGAGATTATTTCTCTAGTGGAACCTCCATTGGTATAGACTACCCTCAAAACCTTATCAGTTCAGTTCAGATGCTCAGTCATGTCAGATTCTTTGCGACCTCATGAACTGCAGCACACCAGGCCTCCCTGTCCATCACCAACTCCCGGAGTTCACTCAAACTCATGTCCTTTGAGTCGGTAATGCCATCCAACCGTCTCATCCTCTGTCATCCCCTTCTCCTCCTGCCCTCAGTCTTTCCCAGCATCAGGGTCTTTTCCAATGAGTCAGTTCTTCGCATCAGGTAGCCAAAGGATTGGAGTTTCAGCTTCAGTGTCAGTCCTTCCAGTGAATATTCAAGACTGATTTCATTTAAGATGGACTGGTTGGATCTCCTTGCAGTCCAAGGGACTCTCAAGAGTCTTCTCCAACACCACACTTCAAAAGCATCAATTCTTCGGAGCTCAGCTTTCTTTATGGTCCAACTCTCACATCCATATATGACCACAGGAAAAACCATAGCCTTAAGTAGACAGATCTTTGTTGACAAAGTAATGTCTCTGCTTTTTAATATGCTATCTAGGTTGGTCATAACTTTCCTTTCAAGCAGTAAGCATCTCTTAATTTATGGCTGCAATCACCATCTGCAATGATTTTGGAGCCCAAAAAAATAGTTAGCCACTGTTTCCACTGTCTCCCCATCTATTTGCCATGAAGTGATGGGACTGGATGCCATGATCTTTGTTTTCTGAATGTTGAGCTTTAAGCCAACTTTTTCACTCTCCTCTTTTCACCTTCATCAAGAGGCTCTTTGTTCTTCTTCACTTTCTGCCATGAGGGTGGTGTCATCTGCATATCTGAGGTTATTGATATTTCTCCCGGCAATCTTGATTCCAGCTTGTGCTTCATCTAGCCCCGCATTTCTCATGATGTACTCTGCATATAAGTTAAACGAGCAGAATGACAATATACAGCCTTGATGTATATATACTCCTTTTCCTATTTGAAACCAGTCTGTTGTTCCATGTCCAGTTCTAACTGTTGCTTCCTGACCTGCATACAGGTTTCTTAAAGAAGCAGGTTAGGTGGTCTGGTATTCCCAACTCTTTCAGAATTTTCCACAGTTTATTGTGATCTACACAGTCAAAGGCTTTGGCATAGTCAATAAAGCAGAAATAGATGTTTTTTTGGAACTCTCTTGCTTTTTCAATGATCCAGCGAATGTTGGCAATTTGATTTCTGGTTCCTCTGCCTTTTCTAAAACCAGCTTGAACATCTGGAAGTTCATGGTTCATGTATTGATGAGACCCCAATTCAATTCCTGGATCAGGAAGATCCTCTGGAGAAGGGACAGGCTACCCACTCCAGTATTCTTGGGCTTCCCTGGTGGCTCAGCAGGTAAAGAATCCTCCTGCAATGCGGGAGACCTGAGTCTGATCCCTGGATTGGGAAGATCCCCTGGAGAAGGGAACAGTTACCCACTCCAGTATTCTGGCCTGGAGAATTGCATTGACTATAGTCCATGGGTTCACAAAGAAACAGGGCTGGGCGACTTTCACTTTCATTGGACTAGAAGATGTCATTATGTAAATAGTCTCCAAAGTGATAACTCAGTAGGACACATTTTGACCAGTTGGGCCAAATTTATAAAATTTCAGTCTTATTTGTGTTGTTTCATTTTGTTGCTATTTTACCAGCTAAATGTTTAGGAAATGCATTTAGGAGCCATTCATAATTCCATGTACAGGGGACAAAGTAACTCATATGCCTCAAAATAAGAATGTTCCATTAGAGGGACTTCCCTGGCAGTCCAGTGGTTAAGACTCGGAGCTTCCCTGCAGGGGGCACTGATTCGACCGCTGGTCTGGGAATTAAGCTCCAGCAAGCTGCAAGACACGACCAAATAAAAAACAAAAACAAACAAAAAAGTTCCATTAGACACTTTACTGTGTGTATTTTTGTTTTTCAACAGAGACATTTTGATCTGAAGCCCTGTATAAGTCTAGACATTAAAGAGATGTCATCAGGACCTTGCTGGTGATCCAGTGGCTAAGACGCAGTGCTCCCAAAGCAGAGGGCACTGGTTTGGTCCCTGGTCAGGGTTCTAGGACTCTTGTTTCGCATGGCATGGCCAAAATAAATTAATCAAATATAGAGGTGTTATCTTGCTAAAAGGAAATAATATGAGCTTGTAAGGAAGTCAATGAGATGAGGCTAAATGTTCTTTATAATTACGTGTGTAGACTTGGATGTGGAAAAGTAAACGTAACAGAAGTGGTTTCTGTTTCCTTCTTCACAGAACCTGTCTTCTACTTTGGTGACGTCGAGTACTCTGTGGATGAGAGTGCGGGCTCGGTGGAGGTGCGGGTGTGGAGGAGCGGCACTGACCTGTCCCAGGCTTCCAGTGTCACCGTGACATCGCAGAAAACAGACCCTCCCTCAGCCGATGGTGAGCAGTTTCCTACAATAATTCTTTCTGATTATTCTACAATTTTCAACTTCTTATGACAAAATACCTTAACGCCCAAATACTGCACTTCTGTTGAAGCAGTCTGATTGAATGTACTTTTTTCCTAACGTATAGTAGGCAAATGTACACTCTGTTTACTATTGTGAGAAAAGGCACCCCAGGGCCACAAATCGAAAGCTGTTATAAACATGTAAGTCAAGAACTCTAACTTTGAATGCCCTTTTTTTCCCCGAACGGGTTCTATCTATACTTGGCAAATCTACCATGGCTGAATCCTATGACGTCATCTGCACAACAGGAATAATCTTTCTGGCCACTCTTAGAGACTCTCATGACATTTAAGTATCATGCAGGTGTGGATCTCTGGCTTAGCTCTCTCTTTATTTAAACAAACATCCCCATAAGTACTTGAGCCACAAAGACTTTTTCTGCCTTTCATTATACAATCTGTCCTAGTTGACACGTGCTTACCTTTGATTCTGGAATCTACATGTGCAAAAAGCTGATTGTGAAACTTAGGACAAGCATAAGATATGAAATTTCCTTCTCTTTGTCTCATTTAAATGACCAATAAAGGACTTTCTTGGTGGCCCAGTGGCTAAGACTCCATGCTCCCAATGCAAGAGATCCAGTTATCAAACTGGTCAGGGAACTAGATCCCACGTGCTGAAACCCTGAGATCTGCAACTAAGACCCAGTGCAGCCCAATAATAAATAAATAAAAATACTTCAAAAAAATAACCAATAGTTCAATTTACCTCTTTCTCATTCATGCACACATGCACACATAAGACACACATCACACGCTCATCACACAAAGCAAGTAGAGGCCATTCCATTTTAAAAGTTACCCTTAAGTTTTCACTTTTTAAATGTCATAGAACCAGTAGAGTGCTTTGAATGTGGTCTGTGTCCAATAACCTTTGTTTAGCCAAATTAGTCAATTCTTTAGAGAAAATTCAAATCAAACAGAGAGATGAGAATAAAGATGTAGAAGCAGAGGACAAGAAAAATACAAAAGGAAACACAATGAGATACAGAGATTTTTAAAAATAAATTAAAGACATGTACTTAATTATAGTTGCATATTCAGAGGTAAATAGATAAAAAGTTAGAGTTAGAAGAGCATTAGATATGAAAACAAAGAGGTAATACTGAACTGTCTCCCCTATTCCCAGTCTTCATGGATGTCATGCCTAAAGATTAAGAGAATGTTTTGTTTCTTAAATACTTTAGACATATATGAAGGTGTCAACATTAGTATGCACCCCACAGTCTGAAAAATAATACACTAAAAGCGAAATATGTCTTTGAGAATAAAAGATTGCTCTCTTTGCCAGGGATGGGAATGGGTGACATGTGTTGGACAAAAGCTTATATCTGAAATATGTTGCTTTAACCAGCAGGCATCACACACCTAAATAAGATGTTCTGTAGTAGCTTCTGAAAATAAATAATGGTTTTTTAACTAAGGTTAACTATTTCCATGTTTATATTTCATAACTTATTATGATCAAATGATTGATATGCTGATTATTTTTAGACCTTATTTTTATTAGCTCTAATTGAGAATTCAAAAACAGATAAACTACAAGACAGAAAGCTAAAATAACAGAAAAGTAAAATAACCGTAGACATAAATAAGACAGAGTTAGGAACCTGATCTTTGAGCTACCATCTCAATAACCAATGTAAATGCTAATCTTTTACATTTCATTAAATATACTTCTCTGTAATGTTATGCTAGTCAATATATTTTTAAAAGAATTATAAACAAGTCTGCTGAATACATAGTTTGCATCTCGTAATTTTGTGTACATTTAGCCAGTCCCCAGCTGAAAAATTCTTTTGTTCCTGTCACAGCCGGAACAGACTACGTGGGAATCAGCCGTAATTTAGATTTTGCACCTGGAGTCAACATGCAAACTGTTCGTGTTATCATTTTGGATGATCTCGGACAACCAGTGCTGGAGGGTGTTGAGCAATTTGAGTTGGTGCTCCGAATGCCTATGAGTGCAGCCCTTGGGGACCCCAGCAAAGCCACGGTGACCATAAATGATTCTGTCTCAGATTGTGAGTGTTTATTAACTGATGACGATAAGTAAAAGGATAGGCTAGTGTTTACACAAATGTTAGGTAAAATGATAAACTAGGCTTTATATGGATGTGAATTTGAGCAAACCCCGGGAGACAGTGAAGGAGAGGGGAGCCTGGCGTGCGGCAGTCCACGGGGTCACAAAGAGTCAGACACAACTGAGCGACTAAATAACAGCAACAGCCTTTTCGAAGGGATGTGAGCGAAATACACCACCTTCTGTGTGTATCTGTGTGTTTAAATTTCCCCTTTTATATAAGGGCGCCGGTCATATTGAATTAAGGCCCACGCTGATGCCCTCATATTTCCCTCATTAGTTCTGTAAAGACCCTGTCTCACATAAAGTCATATTCTCAGGTATTGGGTGTTAGGACTTCACTCTATGAATGGGGGGCAAGGAAGGGGGCTGTGGACGGACAAGTTATCACATAATAATACCTTAGCTGACAAAGTCTTTCTTTCTTCTCCTGATTGTTTTCTTATTGTTTTGATAGAATTAGACAGTCTCAGAAGAAAAACTTTTAGTCTCCCTTTCAAATTAAAATAAAAGTGAGATCGTTATCATTACCTTGCTTGTGTGTCAAGAACTCCCTCCCACAGATGGTGCAACTACGTGGGATTGCACAAACCCTTGAGTATCAATGGTCTTTTCTCGCTTCTCAACATCAGACACTTTCTGTTATCTCCTTACAGACAGTCCTGAAATTACTCTTAATGATATGCCAAAAGCGAGGCTCTCTGACTCATCATCGAAAGGAAATTCTAAATAATCTTCTACCTTGATGATCTTGATATTACTTGGAGGGGTCTAACCTGTTGTCAATGAGATCTACAGTTAATTGACCTAGTATAGGTGTCACCTGTGTTTTCTATAAAGGCTTCCCTGGTGGCTCAGATGGTAAAGAATCTACCTGCAATGCAGGAGACTGGGGTTCAATCCGTGAGTCAGGAAGATCCCCTGGAGAAGGAAATGGCAACCCACTCCAGTATTCTTGCCTAGAGAATCCCATGGACGGAGAAGCCTGGTGGGCTACAGTCCATGGGGTTGCAAAGAGTCAGACATGACTGAGCGACTAACACTTCTTGATGCCATTCCACATGTATTATGTAATATAAATATTATAGTCATTGTCATCTCTTCCATTATGGTCTGGGTAACTATGCTTGTAATTATGTACACAATCTTTAATGTTTTTCATATGAAGAAATTCTGAAAGGCTCTTGATTAAGCAATATATATATATAGATGGTGGTGGTTTAGTCTCTAAGTCATGTCCAACTCTTGCAAACCCATGGACTGTAGCCCACCAGGCTTCTCTGTCCATGGGATTCTCCAGGCAAGAATAGTGGAGTGGGTTCCATTTCCTTCTGCAGGGGATCTTCCCGACCCAGAAATTGAATCCAGGTCTCCCGCATTACCAACTGAGCTATGAGGGAAACCCAATGTGTATAGATACAGATATCTTAAAGTCTCTGGTTGTATCTACTTTTTCCCATTTCACTGCATCTCCCTACTCCACAAAAGAGGCAGAGCAAAGTGTCAAGGATAAGGAAATCAGAACTCTGGGTTAAGTGGTTAGCTCAAGCCCAAAATACTGGCCAGTAACCAAGCAGAGACTGGGATCCAGTTCTTCTTGATGTTGTTCTGGTATTCTTCCCACTGAACCATCTTTTCTGAAATTCCATTTTCCTCAAATTTCTGTTCACTTTGATTCAGATATCTATGTTCTTGTGTTTTCTGCAGTACCTAAGATGCAATTCAAAGAACGGGTGTATACTGGCAATGAAAATGATGGGCAGATAGTCGCCATGATCCACCGGAGTGGGGATATCCAATACAGGTCTTCAGTGAGATGCTACACGCGACAGGGCTCCGCACAGGTGATGATGGACTTTGAAGAACGCCCCAATACGGACATCTCCATCATCACGTTCCTGCCTGGTATGTTTCAGCTTGAAGTTTTGAGCTTGCAGAAGCCAAGTTTTGGGTGTGAAGTGTCTAGCAAAGATACTTGATACTACAAGTTCTTGATTCCCTCAAGCTTCTGACATGGTTTAATGTACAGTACTCTTGCCTGGAAAATCCCATGGGCAGAGGAGCCTGGTAGGCTGCGGTCCATGGGGTCGCTAAGAGTCGGACACGACTGAACGACTTCACTTTGACTTTTCACTTTCATACATTGGAGAAGGAAATGGCAACCCACCCCAGTGTTCTTGCCTGGAGAATCCCAGGGACAGGGGAGCCTGGTGGGCTGCCGTCTATGAGGTCACACAGAATTGGACACGACTGAAGCGACTTAGCAGCAGCAGCAGATGATGATAATAAAGTGAGGTTGATTTTAACAGGTTGAATGCATTTTCCTTTGGTTTCTGTGTCAGTTATTGATTAGTTTCTAGTGATGATATTGTTTGGGCTTCACTCATGGATCAGTGGTTAAGAACCCACCTGCCAATGCAGGAGATACAAGTTTGATCCCTGGGTCAGGAAGATCCCCCTGGAGGAGGAAATGGCAACCCACTCCAGTATTCTTGCCTGGAGAATCCCATGGACAGAGGAGCCTGGCAGACTACAGTCCATGGGGTCACAAAAGAGTCAGACACTACTGAGCACACACGCTATATTGTTTATTCAAAACTTATTCAACAGAAAATGGCATGTACAGATTTTACAACAGTGGGAAAGACTTAGTGTTCAAATGATAGAAATGAAAAGAAATAGGTGTCACGTTTTAAATATGGATTCAATGTCTTAAAATACTTGACTACTTTGATCCAATAACTGTGTAAGAAACATGTGAAAAGTGAAAGTGAGAGCCGCTCAGTCATGTGTGACTCTTTGCGACCCCATGGACTATACTGTCCAAGAAACATGTACTGTGATCCATTTGACAATGAACAACTGGTGCAAATTTGCTAAATTTGCATCCTGATCATAATGTTAGAAATTTGCAAATGACATTGCCATTTGCTCTTTTCCCCTTGTTTTCAGACATGAGCAACAAAAGAAATTCCCTGTACAAATAGGAACCTGTCATTGCACACGTTCATTCGGCAAATAGTAACTGAAGGCTTATTACATGCCAGACATTGCTCTTTGCACTATTGATGCAGCAAGGGATAAAACAACATCCCTGCCCTCGTGGTGTTTACCTTCTAGCTGCGGAGGTATCCCTTATGGCTTAAGGGATGTGACTGACCTGCTTTAATGATTATTGTTCCAGGGGAGATCGAAAAGCCTTGCCTCCTGGAGCTGATGGATGACGTACTATACGAGGAGATAGAGGAGCTCCGACTGGTTCTTGGCACCCCACAAAGCAACTCTCCTTTTGGAGCTGCAGTTGGGGAACAAAATGAAACTCTGATAAGGATCCGAGACGATGCTGATAGTAAGAAGCCGTGTCTGTGCTCAGCTGTAAATCGGGAACTGAAATCCATCTGTGTTCAAGTTTTAGGTAGCTCAGAAAATAAGCCTCTCTTCCTGACTAGGCTTTTTAAGTGGATGAAAAATAGGAAAAAGGGGACTTCCCAGGCGGTCCAGTGGTTAAGTCTCCACCTTCCAATGCAAATGGTGCAGGTTCAAACGTTATTTGGAGAATCGAGATCCCACATGCTGTGTGGTGCAGCTAAATAAATAAAAAGAACTTTTAAAAAAATTGTTAAAAAGAAATAGGAAAAAGACTAAGATAAATAGAGAGTGCAGTAAACCATTTAAACTGTAAGTTGATGTTGAAGAACATTGTTTAAATGTAAATGCTGAGTCCAGAGCACTCATACCTGCTTGCTCCTCCTCCTGCCTTCAGTGCAGGTAGTTCTGGAACAACAGTTTCTTCCCTCCCCTCCCACAGTCAGTGGCCCACTCATGTAAAAATTTTTGGCACACAGAGACAGCCCAGAGCACGCAATTTCTGGGGGCTGGTTAATTTCCAAGAAAGGAGCTGGGTCACGCATGCCCAGTTTCTCCTGACACACTCACCAGTTATACTGAATGAGGGGACAGAGGGAAGCCCAGCATATGATATAATTAAGCTCCTCCCACATGGAAAAGGGGCTTCCCAGGAGGCACTAGTGGTAAAGAACCCATCTGCCAATGCAGGAGACGTGGGTTCAATCCCTGGGTCAGGAAGATCCCCTGAAGAAGGGCATGGCAACTCACTCCAGTATTCTTGCCTGGAGAATCCCATAGACAGAGGTGCCTGGCGGGCTGCAGTCCATAGGGTCCCAAAGAGTTGGATATGATTGAAACGACTTAACATGCACAAACATGGGGGAAAAAAAAAACCTGTCAGAAATGGAGGAAAAAGCATTCTCTTTGCAAACTAATTTGCCCATGTTTCCTACTGTTTCAGAGACAATTATTAAATTTGGAGAGACCAAATTCAGCGTCAGTGAACCCAAAGAACCAGGACAGTCAGTGGTTATAAAAATCCAGTGATTCGCCAAGGAGACACTTCAAAAGTTTCCATCGTGAGAGTTCACACCAAGGATGGCTCGGCCACTTCTGGAGAGGACTATCACCCTGTGTCGGAAGGTATGGGGGCTCTCGGGGCGTGTCCAGAGGAGTTGCGCTCACACTGCGTTGGTGCTGGTGTCCCTGAGAAAAAGAAGAGAAATATCCATTTGCCTGAAATGCAAATGCACACACTCCTTTAAGTTAACTCCCTGCAGAAAAACAAAGTCAATGGAACTTGTTTCCAGGCACTTCCTTTTTGATTTACAGAGTATATGTCTTAGGATTTAAGGAACTTTTGAGTAAAGTTGCTAGATGTTTTGAGTCTACTTTCATTTTCAACAATCTTTACCCTCATTATGGTCGTTCGATATTAAATAATAACGTTCCTGAATATTCTATTACATGGAAAATGTATGGCATAGCCAAGAAGATAGTCTTTTTTAGTTTATAGAATACCAACAATCCAAAACGTCAAGCTCGAAAATTTTGTGTTAATGGAAGGCAGTGAAAAGGGGAACAGATGACCAACTATAAAAACCATGACTTCTCTGGGCTTCAGGAGCTTGTCATAAATACATTTCATCCATCTCTTTTCTTCTTCAAACTTTTGGATCATTTCACCATTTATTTTTAGAAGCATAAAACAAAGCCATTGTTCTCTCTCTCTCTGGATTATTTACTGGCAAAATAGTCATAAAATGATGTCCAAAATTAAGTTTATGAATTATTTGTAGTTAGTTGTCCTTATCTACTTTGTTTCTAGTTTTCTACCTGCCACAGCCAACAGTTTTTGGTGATCATAGACTACAGGCATTCATCTTGGTCTGCTAACTTCAGAACAGTTTAGAAAGTGACTAGTAGTTACTATCAGTCATTAACTGAGTTAATGAGACAGTAGGGAAAAAATAGTATCTTCTACAAAGGAGCAGTTTGATGAACTGCTATAGAGCTTCAAAGTTATCTTCATATTATTTCCTATGTAAAGAATGATAATCTTTTGAAATAAATCACGTAAAACTGAAAAGGAAAGGAGAAAACTGATCAGCTATGAAATTATAAAATCTGAAATAAGTATTTCTAATATAAGCATGTTTTACATGAAGGAAGCATCTTCTAAATATGTACAATATGACCTTTAACAGAAAATATTTTCCTTAGAAATAAAAGTTATTTTTGCTAAAACAAAGCCAAAATCATATGTATATAGTAAATTGACAAATGAAGTCAGAAAAAACATAAAATGTTAAATCAACCTGTGTCTCTTTTATCCTATAAATATTAGCATGCCATTTATAAATGTTTATAATAAAGATTTAATCTTTCCTGAAACATAACATCTTCTTATGGACCAAATTGTGGTCAGTCCTTTACAATAAACAAAAAATTAAACATAGAATAAAAGTTGAAATATTTTTGTGTTACAAATGTCTGGAGACTTTTCTGGCAGTCCAGTGATTAAGACTTTGCCTTCCAATGCAAGGAGTGCAGGTTCAATCTCTGATCAGGCAGCTAAGATTCCACATGCCTTTTTGCCAAAAAACCAGTACATTACAGATGCAATATTATAACGAATTTAAAAAAGATTTTTTAAATGTTCCACATCAAAAAAAAAACTAAAAAAATGACTAAAGTGGCAGATAAAGATTATAAAGTGATTGAAGAAAGAGCTGTCATTTAGCACGTATATGTTAGAAGACAGTAATTTAAGCATTTAAAATACTTAAGTTCTCGACTTCTTAGAAACTGGGTTTGCATAATTCACAGCACTGCAGGGCTCAGATGCTTACAAGGCTGAGACAAGCAATGAAAATGAGTAGATCAAGGCGGGTGTGAGGGAAAGATGGAATAATGGAAATCTCCGACGAGAAAGTCCGTTCCCTGCTGAGCAAAACGTGTATGGTCATAGCCAGATGACAGTGTGCAGTCAGAAAAGTGCAAAAGATATGAAAACTCTGTATTTTCCTGTGAAATCCCCGGATATTGAAGGATTGGAAACGAACTTTCCATTGCAACATCACACGGGTCAGGCCAAACAAATTGGTGACCTGGAAGTGATCAGCCATTTTCACCCTCTGGAACAAGAAGCATAAGCCCTCCTGGGGTGGAAGAAATATAAGACTGATGGACTCAAATTACAGGCTAGGGCCAACGTGAGAAATGGCTGTACCGAGAAACAGAACTGATTTGAAAGATGAGTCTGGCTTACTAACACAATTTTAAAGAAAAAATCTTTTTCATAATTGATGGAAGTAGACAAAGAAAGATACATTAAAGACACATTTTCTTCTGTTACATTTTAAAAGACTTCTTAATTTAGAATTATAATGATCAAATACTGCAGCATCTGTTATTTTCTCAGATTGGAATGATTATGCATTATATTCTTTATTTTCTCTCCTGAACCAGTTTCTTTTTTTGTAGTTGTTTCTTTATTATTATTTTTTTATTTTACTTTACAATACTGTATTGGTTTTGCCATACATCAACATGAATCCACCACGGGTGTACATGAGTTCCCAATCCTGAACCCCCCTCCCACCTCCCTCCCCATACCATCTCTCTGGATCATCCCAGTGCACCAGCCCCAAACATCCTGTATCCTGCATCAAACCTAGACTGGCAATTCATTTCTTACATGATAGTATACATGTTTCAATGCCATTCTCTCAAATCATCCCACCCTCTCCCTCTCCCACAGAGTCCAAAAGTCTGTTCTATACATCTGTGTCTCTTTTGCTATATCGCATACAGGGTTATCATTACCATCTTTCTAAATTCCATATATATGTGTTAATATACTGTATTGGTGTTTTTCTTTCTGGCTTACTTCACTCTGTATAATCAGCTCCGGTTTCATCCACCTCATTAGAACTGATTCCAATGTATTCTTTTTAATGGCTGAGTAATACTCCATTGTGTATATGTACCACAGCTTTCTTATCCATTCGTCTGCTGATGGACATCTAGGTTGCTTCCATGTCCTGGCTATTATAAATAGTGCTGCAATGAACATTGGGGTACACGTGTCTCTTTCAATTCTGAATTCATTTCTTACATGATAGTATACATGTTTCAATGCCACTCTCCCAAATCATCCCACCCTCTCCCTCTCCCACAGAGTCCAAAAGTCTGTTCTATACATCTGTGTCTCTTTTGCTATATCGCATACAGGGTTATCATTACCATCTTTCTAAATTCCATATATATGTGTTAATATACTGTATTGGTGTTTTTCTTTCTGGCTTACTTCACTCTGTATAATCAGCTCCGGTTTCATCCACCTCATTAGAACTGATTCCAATGTATTCTTTTTAATGGCTGAGTAATACTCCATTGTGTATATGTACCACAGCTTTCTTATCCATTCGTCTGCTGATGGACATCTAGGTTGCTTCCATGTCCTGGCTATTATAAATAGTGCTGCAATGAACATTGGGGTACACGTGTCTCTTTCAATTCTGGTTTCCTCGGTGTGTATGCCCGGCAGTGGGATTGCTGGGTCATAAGACAGTTTTATTTCCAGTTTTTTAGGGAATCTCCACACTGTTCTCCATAGTGGCTGTACTAGTTTGCATTCCCACCAACAGTGTAAGAGGGCTGAACCAATTTCTTAAAAGGTATTGTAAAGCCCACAAAGTTGTTTATCCAAGTTTGGTCAGCTGCTTATTCATGAGTTCAATAAAATCAATTAATTTTTTAATATCTTGTGAATTTTAGAATAAATGATTAAAAAGGGATTATCATGATGGGTTTAATTTTCATAACAATGAAGGAATTATTTTTAGTGAGGAGGAACAGGGTGAGAGCAAAAACACCATTAACACTTTTGTTAATAAAATTTTCTGCATTTCTAAGATTAACATCAACAACCAAGAGAAGTCTTTTTAAATATAATTTGACATGATGTTAAAAATTGCAACCATTTTATGTCCAGCTTTTCTAGATACATACATAATGAAAATACTATTCACTCTCAGTAATACCTGTGTGATCATATATTTGACACATGTCCTATTGGTCTGGAAATTCTGGGAAATGAGAGGTGAGTTTGTCTGGTTGTTCCAGTATTAGAATTATGAATTGCCTATTCCATCACTCTGCATTTTTTCAAATGGTGGGTCAAAAAAATCAATTTAGTAGCTTATAATTAGAGTTTTGTTCTGGATAAAATGGAATGGAAAAATATTAGCATGCAAAGCATATAGTGAGAATAGATGATGTTTTAAAAACTTTATTCATTTTATTCACACTCACATGTGCACGCAAACATAGGTGAGTATGTTTACATAGTCTGAGTGAAGTCGCTCAGTCGTGTCCGACTCTTTGTGACCCCATGGACTGTAGCCTAACCAGGTTCCTCCATCCATGGGATTTTCCAGGCAAGGATACTGGAGTGGGTTGCCATTTCCTTCTCCAGGTATACCGGGCCACAATATAAAATGTATTCCTCATTGTGGGTCATTGTCAAACGTTACCAGAAACTTCTCATATTCCTATGTAAAGGATTTGAACTGTGATTTTGCATTTGTAGAAATTGAGTTTAAGGAGGGAGAAACCCAGCACATTGTTGAAATTGAAGTAATATTCGATGGCGTAAGAGAGATGAGAGAGGCCTTCACTGTCCACCTAAAACCTGATGAAAATATGATAGCAGAGACACAGGTAAGTAATCAGATATGGATATAAAATCATGGCCAGCATTTTATCAAGGAAAATGCATGTAACCATCCCAAGTATATAGCTAAGTCATGGACTTTAGACTTGTATAAAGAAGGTGTACATAATCTCTTTTCACCTCCTAAATAAATGTTCCTTCCATTGGAAAATAAGAGTGAAGAAATTCCTAAATTCCCTGGTGGTTCAGTGGTTAGGGTTGTACACCTTTACTGCCAAGGACCTGCATTCAATCCTGGTCAGAGAACTAAGATCCCATAAGACAAGTGACACAGCCAAAAAAAAAAAAAAAGATTCCTGTCTCTTTCTTGAAAAATCATGTTTGTAGGAAGTCAAGGACTAGAGTCTCTGAGTCCCACAGCAGGCCAGTTTACCCTTCCCATTTCAGTCAATAATGATTGAATCTGGGATTAACCTTTGTGCTTTGTAGTCTCAGCACAAAGATGAGGCTATTAGTTTCATGCCACAACTCATTAAAACACACATTTCTAACCCATGAAACTATTTTCTAACCCTTAAAATTCCCACGTGTTCATCATAACTATTAAATCGATATCCAGAGGCTCAAAGACTCAAATGTTATAGTCCTAACAATTCTGTTTTCATTTAATTTTATATTGTATCATCAACCAGATTCTCTTCAAGATAAACATAATTTCCATAGAATTTTGACCTTTAAACCTAAGTTTTAAAACTAAAGGGTTTTTAAATCTTTATTTTATATTGGAGAATAGTTGATTAACAATGTTGTGTGAGTTCCAGGTTTACAGGAAAGTGATTCAGTGATTCAGTTATGCACATAAGTGTATCTGTTCTTTTTCAAGTTCTTTACCCATTTAAGTTATTACAAAATATTGAGCAAAGTGCCCCATGCTATACAGTAAGTCTTTATTTTTTATCTATTTTAAATATAGCAGTTTGTACATGTCAGCCCCAAACTCCCGTTCTATCGCTCCCCACCACCCTTCCCCCCTAGTAACCATAAATTCATTCTCTAAATCTGTGAATCTGTTTCTGTTTTGTAAATAGGTTCATTTATATCATTGTTTTAAGATTTTTGCATATAAGTGATATCGTAAGATTTAAGAAACTGACCAATGTTTATATTATCTGTGCTTACATTTATTCTATTTCTTTTATATATTAGTGATTTCACTATTAGCATAAGATATTTTCCCCTTAAGTACAGGTATTTTTAATATTTTATAATTTTTGCTACTTGGCTTTTTGTTTCAAGTCATAGTTAAAATTAAAGAAGAGGAACAGCAAATCTTTTTCAAATATAAGTCTTGATCACCTAAGAAATGAGTCTTTAATTTTTATGGAGCATTGTATTAACCTCTCCTGAGTAAGGGGAACAGAGATCCATTCAAATGACGTTAAGTGATCAAAGCCTCTTTTAAGAGGACACCGGTAAGTATAGGCTTAGAAACTGTGAGGTGTCATCAGATATTGGAAGATGGTTCAGGAGCTAAAGCAAATTTATCAGCAAGTGTTCTTATCACCCTACCAGCAGTAGATATTCACAGGACCCTCTTCTGTCTGCGGCTTAGCTTCTCCCTCTGCCTTTGATCCACAGTGTGCTTCTGCTCTTCTGAAGCTTCACTTTGCACTGCCATCCACTTCAGCAGGCTCTACAATTTCATGTGACCCCTAGGGTCTACCTTCTCCCAGGTTGTCTTTCAGCTTTCCTCCCACTATTAATTGACTTTGTCATCATCTTCCACTTTACAACCCCAATACTTTAAACCAAGTTAGATTTAGCTAGTATCAATACCATTTGGAGACAAAATTACAAGCCCATACTTTGTGGACCTCTGGCCCACAGACTGCCCTGGGCTCAGGTACCCTCCCTTGTACACGCTAGGGTCATTAGGAACAAACCACATAGGGCCTGTCACACTGCAGGGTCGCTGGGTGTGACAGTTGCTGTTATATTGAAACCATGTACTTGCCACGTATTGTATTGGTCTGCAGAGTAGAAGCATCAGGAGTCTGATAATTCAATAAGCATGGATAACTATCTTTTCCTTCAAGGCAACCAAAGCCATCGTGTATATAGAAGAAACAAACAGCATGGCCGATGTCACTTTTCCTTCTGTCCCTCAAGTTGTGTCCTTGCTGATGTACGATGACACTTCCAGGGCCACAGAGAGTGCTGGACCTGTGTCTGGCTATCCTGTCGTCTGTATCACAGTGAGTAGGAAGTGGAGGAAAATTGTGAAATAGTAAAAATAGTTATGAACATTAACCAAGGTCGCATGGGCTTTGCCATGTTATACTCAAGTGAAGCTCCTGATTTTCTCTCTTCATCCGACAAAGGTTTACTAACTCATGTGCCCATAGTGTGTGTCTCATATTATCTCAGGATCTGTCACTGAGAGAAAAATTAATAAGATATAAACTTTGTGTGTGAGGAATTTAAAAATAAGGAAGAGGAAAATATGTAAGAATCCGTCACTCTACTATAAGGCACAAAGAGCATTATCATGATGCAAGCTAGGAAATAGAACAGCAGTTCCCCCTGTGAGGGAGAATTTGGGATGGTCTGATGGGGTGTCACTAGTTTGAGTCACATAAGGAAACATCATTCCAGAATAAAGTGGTTGCATTACAAATAGCATATTATCATTACTTTTTTTAGTTAACCCTCTCTTTGCTATAAATTGTAAGCACCTTGTGAGCAAAAATTAGGACACATTTACTTATTTTATATTGCTTTACAATGTTGTGTTAGTTTCTGCTGTACAACAAAATGAATCAGCTATAGGTCTGTATACATATATCTCCTCTCTCTAGTGCCTCCCTCCCACCTCTCTAAGTCATCATAGAGCACTGAGCTGAGCTCCCTGCACTCAACAGCAGCTTTCCACTAGCTATCTATTTTATACATGGTAGTGTATGTATGGGGCTTCCCTGGTGGCCGAGACAGTAAAGAATTTGCCTGCAATGCAGGAGATAGGAGCTTGATCCCTGGATTGGGAAGGTGCCCTGGAGAAGGAAATGGAAACCCACTCCAGCATTCTTGCCTGGAGAATCTCATAGACAGAGGAGCCTGGCAGGCTACAGTCCACGGGGTCACAAAGAGTCAGACACGACTGAGCGACTAACACACGCAGTGTATGTATGTCAATGATACTGTCCCAATTCGTCCAACCCTTCCTTCCTCTACTTATTTTTATATCGCAATTTCCCTGGTATAATGACCTATATATAATAGGTTTACAGTAAGTGTGTGTTGGATTATCAAGGCAAGAAATGATTGTGTGGTACAAGTAATAGAAGTCTTGAAATATATTAGGATGTGGACTTCACTTGTTGGGTAGCAGGGAGCTCTTGGGAGAAGACAATGGCACCCCACTCCAGTACTCTTGCCTGGAAAATCCCATGGACGGAGGAGCCTGGTGGGCTGCAGTCCATGGGGTCGCACAGAGTCGGACACGACTGAGCAACTTAGCAGCAGCAGCAGCAGCAGCAGCAGGGAGCTCTTGCCCAGAAGAGCGACATGAGCAGAGGGGTTGTATTGAAGTGTTAACCTGGCAGCAATGGTCCCCTGACAAGAAAGGCTCTGAATTAGATAGAAAGGTGATGCTGGGAATGGGAAGAAGGGACCAACTTACGAGACAGTGCACAAAAAGAATCAGCCAAGTTCACTGACCCACTGGACATGGGGGACAAAATAAAAAGGGGAAAGCGAGGGAGAGAGAAAGAACGGGGATGATCCGACAGCTCTAAGGATGCGAGAGATGATGAAATAAGTGTCACCTTTACTCAAGTTATCAAGTTAAAGGTGGAAAAGCCCCACAAGCTGTTTGAAATGCAAGATCAGAGTTCCTGAAAGCTAGCATGGCTAGGAAGAGGAATTTGAAAGTTGCATGAATAGCATTGTTGACTTGGGGTGGGGGGAAAGTAGCACTGAAGATACTAAAGTAGAGAGAATTTAAGAGGAATAATTTCCACCTTGTTCTATCCTGTGGCCCTAACACAGTTATTTGTTTCCCATAGGCTTGCAACCCTAAATATTCAGACTATGAAAAAACAGGCTCTATTTGTGCAAGTGAGAACATCAATGACACTTTGACCCGGTACCGATGGCTGATCAGCGCCCCCGCGGGCCCCGACGGTGTCACCAGCCCCATGAGAGAAGTGGACTTTGACACCTTTTTCACGTCGTCCAAGATGATCACTTTAGACTCCATATACTTCCAGCCTGGCTCCAGAGTGCAGTGTGCGGCTCGAGCTGTGAATGCTGACGGCAGTGAAGGCTTGGAGCTGACGAGTCCTATTGTGACCATCGGCAGAGAAGAAGGTAGTAATGGTTTTCCATCATGTTTGCTGGAATACCAAGGAATGTTATACATGTCTAATTTCTAGTTATTCATTCCTCCAAATGCCCCATGTATTCTGTGATACATTGATAATTTTAAATGATAAAGTGAAAGTGTTAGTCACTCAGTTGTGTCTGACTCTTTGCAACTTTATGGACTGTAGCCCACTAGGTTCCTCTGTCCATGGGATTTTCCAAGCAAGAATACTAGAGCAGGTTACCATTCCCTTCTCCAGGGGATCTTCCCAACTCAGGAATCGAACCCTGGTTTCCTCCATTGCAGGAGGATTCTTTACCATCTGAGCCATTGCTGCTCTTAAAATGATAGGTATTTTAAAATGATAATCTATCTTCACAAAAATAGTCATTAGAAAACAAATATATACTCACTGTGTATTTTTCAATCACTGTGCAAATGTCACAATTTTGCTGAAATATGAAAAAATAAGGCAGTATTCCTGCCCTCCCAGAGTTCACACTCAGGTTGAAGACAGACACATTTTAGTCTGGCCAGGGCACAGAAATGCAAAAGTGATAGTGATGAGTTCTAATCTAATGGATCACAAAGGTTTCATCAAAGAGGAGATGCTTAAGCTGAATCTTGAAAACAGGAGTCGGGGAAAGGCATGAGCAATGACTCATAGATGCACGGGGAAACCTAGAGTATTCTGGGAACTGCAAGCGGAGAAATTAGGCAGCATGTGGGGGAGAGGAGGGGCGAGCAGATGAAGCAGATGGTACACACGAGTCGGATCAGGCTCATGTGAAGGTGTGAAGCCAGGGCACTCCCAGCTGGTTGTTGGATGAGCAGGAGCTTGCTGGGGCAGGAGGGGAAGGACAATCCAAGAACAGAGGTATGTAAGAGTGTCTATACTTTATTATTACACGGGAGTTAATAAGGGAAATACATGCTGTAAGAAATCATATAGAGAGAGAAAACTATATATTTTGGTCTCTTTAAGATTCTCTGATTCTAGGTTTCATTTCTAAAATAAGTACATTTTTAGCTTTATTTTATTTAAAGAATGTATATTTTATGACTAGTCAAGTATTTAATTCTAGGATAACAATCTCGTTCATTTAGTTAAGCCACAGTTACTTTTTCCCTGTTATTTCTCAGTCATTTTTACTATGTCTGTTTATATTAAAATGATCATGTGAATTTGACTATAACTGATGATGAGGCAGGACTGGAGCCCAGACACAGTGGGGGTGGGAAATAGATGTGGCTAGAGACAACATTGAAAAGACAGGAAATCCACTTTATAAACTAACCCTCTACTCTGCAGAATTTCTAACCTAGAGTTTTAAAATAACTCTTTGTATAAGATTCTATTTCTAAAAATTCCATTTGTATACAATTCTTCAGAAATATGTTTGTTGCAGCAAGAAAGGTTATATGGACCGTCTCCCACCCTTATATATTCAGGGTCAATATGTATTGATAAACTGTGTAGCAAACGTGTTCTTTCATCAGGATTAAAATGTAAGATTTTTAAGTTTCTTTTAAAACCAAAGTATTGTGTTGGTGCCAAAAAAAAATAAATGACTTAAAATGAATCACCCTTAATTAATAAAATAGACATGCCCGATGCTAGGGCCTGATTCTGATTTTGTTGACATTCTCATAAATACTTTTTGGACTGTGGTGTTGGAGAAGACTCTTGAGAGTCTGTTGGGCTGCAAGGAGATCAAACCAGTTAAACCTAAAGGAAATCAACCCTGAATACTCATTGGAAGGACTGGTGCTGAAGCTGAAGCTTCAATACTTTGACCACATGATGCAAAGAGCCGACTCACTGGAAAAGAATCTGATGCTAGGAAAGATAGAGCACAGAAGGAATAGGGGAGGACAGAGGATGAGATGGTTGGATGGCATCACCAACTCGATGGACATGAGTTTGAATAAGCTCCAGGAGATGGCGATGGACAGGGACGCCTTGCATGCTGCAGTCCATGGGGTTGCAAAGTGTCAGACACAACTGAGCGACTGAGCAGCAATAAATACCTGTATATTTCCTCTGTTTTCTCCAAACAGAAATTATATATTGCCTAATTCTCTAATGATATTAAAATGAAGACATTACTGTGCTCTAAAAGCAAACATGGAATAAGATTTTCATGTCAAAATTCTTGATAGAAAATAAGTTATAATTTATAATACACATACTGTAAGAAATCCCATATATAGTGAGAACTATATATTTTGCTAGTTCTAAGATTCTCTGACCCTAGTTTTTGTCTCTAAAATGAGTATATTTTTAGCTTTATTATAAATAATGTAATTTTATGACTAGTCATAAGTATTTAATTCTAGGGTAACAATCTCATTCATTTAGTTACACTACACTTGCCTTCTTTATAGATAGTCCAACTCTCACATCCATACATGACTACTGGAAAAATCATAGTTTTGACTAGCCAGACCTTTGACTAGTTGTACTATAAAGAAAGCTGAGTACTAAAGAACTGATGCTTTTGTACTGTGTGGTGGAGAAGACTCTTGAGAGTCCCTTGGACTGCAAGGAGATCCAACCACTCCATCCTAAAGGAAATCAGACCTGAATATTCATTGGAAGGACTGATGCTGAAGCTGAAACTCCAATACTTTGGCCACCTGATACGAAGAACTGACTCCTTGAAAAAGACCCTGATGCTGGCAAAGATTGAAGGCAGGAGAAGGGGATGACAGAGGATGAGATGGTTGGATGGCATCACCAGCTCGATGGACATGAGTTTGAGCAAACTCTGAGAGTTGGTGATAGACAGGAAACCCTGACGTGCCGCAGTTCATGGGGTCGCAGAGTCAGACTCAACTAAGAAACTGAACTTACACTTACTTTTCTCCTGTTGTTTTTCAGTCATTTTTACTGTATCTGTTTATATTAAAATGATCTTGTGAATATGACCATAACCGATGATGTGCAGCACATGTTAAATCACATTGAACAATAACTATTTTTTCTCAAACTTTAGAAGATACTCCAAGTCTTAAGAAGTAGCCACTGTCTGCTGGAATTACTTCTCACACCCTGGTCTTTTGATTCCTCATAGTATCTACTCTCAGCAATGCCTTGGTCCACAGAGAATTTTAAAGTATATAGAAAAATAATAGTGCCTATTAAAAATGTATATATTTTAGGTGTCAACCATTATCTTCTTTTAGCATAAGTGTCTTCATTGTGCCTTAGGTCTTTGCCAGCCCCGAGTGCCAGGGATAGTGGGAGCAGAGCCCTTCTCAGCTAAACTGCGCTACACGGGCCCTGAGGACTCAGAGTACACGAACCTCATCAAGCTCACCGTCACGATGCCCCACATAGATGGTAGGTGACTTGGGAAAGCAAAGCCGTGGAGACAGTTTGGGCTTCTTTACCTGGTTTATTTTACTGAATACAGGCAGAGCTCATTTCATTGCACTTCGCAGATACTGCGGTTTCTACAAGTTGAAGGTGGGTGGCAACCCTGCTTCCAGCAACCTGTTGGCACCATTTTCCCAACAGCATCTGCTTGCTTCACATCTCTGTGCCACATTTTGGTAATTCTCTCTATATTTCAAACCCTCCGCCAGCAAAAAGATTTTGATTCACTGAAGGCTGGGTGATGGTGAGCATTTTTCAACAATAAAATATTTTTCAGTGAAGGTGGGTCCATTGCGTTTTAGACATGATGCAATTACACACTTTACAGTATAGTTGCCCTGGGAAACAAAAAAAATTCATGGAACTCACTTCATTTTTGTATTCACTTTACTGCAGTGATCTAGAACCAAACTCGCAGTATCTCTGAGGTCTGCCTGTTTTCCAAATAACCACGCGTACAGTTGGTGCTCAGTTTACATTAAGTTTCAAGGCTTGCTTCTTTTGACTGTTCTTTTGCTATCTGTCTGCCCAGTTTTATTTTTTCTGACAATTTCAGTGTTTAAAATTAGGTGAATGTCATACATGTCACAACACAATGAAACAAAGCTTTGGTTGATATGCTCTCTCTTATGAAATGGCATAGTGTGCCTTCAGAACTCTTAAACTTGGACTTACGTTAAAGCACATGGTATCTCAATCCCTACCTTCAGCATCTATTTGCTTCTTCATAGCAAGAATCTCATAAATCTCTGCCAATGTTTATTGCAACAACTAAGACATTTCTTATGCATTAAAATAAGATAAAAATGCCCCTAACAATAATTTTGTGTTCATTTTCTCTGGATAAGGAAGTGCGGCCAGAATTTCTGAGTCAGTAACTTTATCCACACTTTAGGAGCATTTCCCCATGTTCAGAAGACTTCACATTCGGTTCCTCTTAATTCACTTTATATCTGAAGTATATAAACATTAATTCTATTACTTGGTAAGTTAGTTATAGTTTAAGTAGCTAATGGCAATATTAGGCAATATATATCTATATATATACATGTATGCTGCTGCTGCTGCTAAGTCACTTCAGTCGTGTCCGACTCTGTGCGACCCCACAGATGACAGCCCACCAGGCTCCTCTGTTCCTGGGATTCTGCAGGCAGGAAACCCACTGGAGTGGGTTGCCATTTCCTTCTCCAATGCATTCTCCAATGCATGAAAGTGAAAAGTGAAAGTGAAGTCACTCAGTCATGTCCAACTCTTAGTGACCCCATGGACTGCAGCCCACCAGGCTCCTCCGCCCATGGGATTGGAGCCTGGCAGGCTACAGTCCATGGCATTGAAAAGGAGTCAGACACGACTTAGAGACTTAACAACAACAAATATATACATATGTATATGTATAAAGTAGAATTTATATATAAGGTAGAATTTACCTGCCTCATAAAAAAGGACATCATTTTGCCTTGTCTGCTTGTTGCATACCCAAATTTGTGCTATATGGACAGGAATCTGCCCCTCCTTTCTGTTCCTGGGATTCTGCAGGCAGGAAACCCACTGGAGTGGGTTGCCATTTCCTTCTCCAATGCATTCTCCAATGCATGAAAGTGAAAAGTGAAAGTGAAGTCACTCAGTCATGTCCAACTCTTAGTGACCCCATGGACTGCAGCCCACCAGGCTCCTCCGCCCATGGGATTGGAGCCTGGCAGGCTACAGTCCATGGCATTGAAAAGGAGTCAGACACGACTTAGAGACTTAACAACAACAAATATATACATATGTATATGTATAAAGTAGAATTTATATATAAGGTAGAATTTACCTGCCTCATAAAAAAGGACATCATTTTGCCTTGTCTGCTTGTTGCATACCCAAATTTGTGCTATATGGACAGGAATCTGCCCCTCCTTATTTCATAATGTAATGTTGGGTCCATATTTGACCACCCTACCTTTAGACCCATATGAGCTCTCACCACGTGAGATGTGTGACTCAGACATGCAGAGAGCGGAGGAGACCATCAGGGAAGGGCAGACCTATAATAGTCCTTCCTGATAGAAAGACTGGTCCCTCATGCATCTCCTAGAGCTTGACTCAGCATTTTCTAAGACAGTCAGTGCTCATAGCTCTACAGAAGCTGACCAGTCCTTTCATGGGGCCAGCATTTTGCTCTGGGAGAATCTAAGACGGAGAGGTAGAAAAGAGTCCAGGAGAAAACGTCTTTCATAGCCCTTTTTGCTGCATTGCTTACCCCAAGGTTCAACAAACTAGATCTCATGGGCTGAATCTAACCTGCTGCCTATTTTTGTGTGGTCTGCAAGCTAAGAATGCTTTTTACATTTTTAAGTGTTTGGAAGAAACCAAAAGAACATTTCATGATACATGAAAATTATTTAAAATTATAATCCCTAATAAAGTCTTCTTGCACACAGTTACGTGAAATCCTTTGCAAACCATCTTATGGTGATCTTGGCTCTGAAATGGCAACTCTAAACAGTTGCAGCAGATCCTTATGGCTCACAAATCCTAAAATAGTTACAATTTGGGTCTTTATAGAAGAAGTTGGGCAATTCTATCCAATACTGTAAGGTGGTAGTTTTCAAAATTTTTGGTCTTAGGACATACTCATAATTATTTATAGCCACAAAGACCTTTCATTTTTGTGGGTTATAGCCTTAAATATTAACTGTATTTAAAATTAAAATTGAAGAATTGTTAAATGCTTATTCATTAATGTTAAAAAATAACAAGAAATCCATTACATGTTAACATGAAAAATATACTTTTAAGAAAAAGAACTATACTTTATAAAACAAAACAAAAGAATGGCATTGTTTCACATTTTTAAAAATATCTTTAGTGTCTGGCTTAATAAAAGACAGCTGGATTCTTATATCTACTTCTACATTCAATCTATTATGATATATGATTTAGTTTAGATTGGAAAAATCCATTGTACACTACTGAGAAAATAAGCATGGAGAAGTCAAATAATACTTTAGCGTCATGAAAAGAAGACTAGTGTTACAGATTTCCTGAAAAATTCTCAGGATCCTCAGGGGTCCTAAATACCATTTTAATAATCACTGAAAAAGAAAGTGAAAGTGTTAGTCTCTTAGTGGTGTCTGACTCTTTGCAACCTCATGGACTGTATCCCTCCAGGCTCCTCTGTCCTTGGGAATTTCCAAGCAAGAATACTGGAGTGAGTTGCTATTCCCTTCTCCAGGGGATCTTCCCAAACCAGGAATCGAACCCTGGTTTCTTGCATTGCAGGCGACTCTTTAACATCTGAGCCATCACTGCTCACTTATCTTTTCAAGAGATAAGAGATTATAAAGCAAGTGTTCAAAGCCCTTTGCTGTTGGTGAAAATGTAACAGTGATTATCACAATTCCTTGTAGGCATGCTCCCTGTAATCTCTACCAAAGAGCTTTCCAACTTTGAACTCACTCTCAGCCCTGATGGCACCCGTGTTGGAAACCACAAGTGCTCCAATCTCTTGGATTACACCGAAGTAAAGACCCACCATGGTTTCTTGACTGATGCTACCAAAAATCCAGAGATAATTGGAGAGACTTATCCTTACCAGTACAGCTCATCTATCAGAGGTTCCAACACCTTACGCTTCTACCGAAACCTGAACCTAGAGGCCTGCTTATGGGAGTTTGTTAGCTACTACGACATGTCCGAGCTGCTCACTGACTGTGGAGGGACCATTGGAACCGATGGACAGGTATGGATGTTTAACATCTGAGCTTTGGTCACTCGACAAACCAGTTGGACCGAAGTCCCAGCTTCTGTTTTCCATCTTGGTGACATAGGTTATTGGGGACAAGAAAGAGTAGGTGATCAGCATGAGTGCTATAAAAATCCATGTCTGTTTCTAGAAATCTGTCTTTTTTTAAGCAGTGGGTCAGTAGCATTATCTTTGGATTGAAAGGACACCATATAACTATGCTGTAAGCTCCAAATCTACTCTGATATTATAAAACTGCAAATACTAATTTCTCTTCAAAGTATACATTTGCATTTTTTGTGTTGTTTCCAGATGCCTGGGATGTATCATGAACCATCTAAAATAAGGATTTAGTCCTCAGAGTCAGTCCAGTTTTTCTCTCTCCTTACTTTCCTCTTTACCTACTGTCTATCTTTCTCTCCTTCTACCTCCATTTTGCCTCCTTTATCTTTCTAGTTTCTCCCCTTTTCTTCCTTATCTGGGTCATCACTAACATAGTCCATCACTAACATAGTCAAAAGTATTTTCATTTAAAGCTTGCTATTATTTCTACTCTATAATTACTTATTCCTCCTCATACTACACAGGCAGACATTTACACATAAAAATACACACACATACACACAGTCCACCCCCCATCACCACCACCATCAGCAGCAAAGTTGTTAAAATGGTGGTGAAGCAAGGTCTTCATTAGCAGTTATAATAGAGAATCTAAAATATATAGGGTGTAGCTTAGATTTGCGGAGAAGGCAATGGCACCCCACTCCAGTACTCTTGCCTGGAAAATCCCATGGACAGAGGAGCCTGGTGGGCTGCAGTCTATGGGGTAGCTAAGAGTCAGACACGACTGAATGACTTCCCTTTCACTTTTCACTTTCATGCATTGGAGAAGGAAATGGCAGCCCACTCCAGGGTTCTTGCCTGGAGAATCCCAGGGACGGGGGAGCCTGGTGGGCTGCCATCTACGGGGTCGCACAGAGTCAGACACAACTGAAGCGACTTAGCAGCAGCAACAGCAGCAGCTTAAATTTGAAATGAGTATTTGAATTAAAACTCTTGCTCCATCCTACCTGGCTGAATAAAAAGTTTATATAAGTAGGCTTATACAGTAAACTAGGGCTTCCCAGGTGGTGCTAGTGGTAAAGACCTTGCCTGCTAATGCAGTAGACATAAGAGTGACTTCACTTTCACTTTTCACTTTCATGCATTGGAGAAGGAAATGGCAGCCCACTCCAGGGTTCTTGCCTGGAGAATCCCAGGGACGGGGGAGCCTGGTGGGCTGCCGTCTACGGGGTCGCCCAGAGTCAGACACAACTGAAGCGACTTAGCAGCAGCAACAGCAGCAGCTTAAATTTGAAATGAGTATTTGAATTAAAACTCTTGCTCCATCCTACCTGGCTGAATAAAAAGTTTATATAAGTAGGCTTATACAGTAAACTAGGGCTTCCCAGGTGGTGCTAGTGGTAAAGACCTTGCCTGCTAATGCAGTAGACATAAGAGATGGGGGTTCAATCCCTGGGTTGGGAAGATCCCCTGGAAGAGGGCACAGCAACCCACTCCAGTATTCTTGCCTGAAGAATCCCATGGACAGAGGAGCCTGGAAGGCTTAGCACATGTGCATACATTAAAGTGTCAAATGGTATCCAGAATATATCTTGTCTTTCAAAATTTAACCATGAGTCTATAGTTCTTTCTGTGCTATAATCCTGTGATGTTAAAATATAAGAAAACTAGAGTAGCAAGGGTAACGTGGATCATAACTGTGGGTTTACTCCCAGAGCAAAGCTGTAAATCTTGACCAGTTCTGCTGGTGTTGATGTCGAATGGCCATATATTTTATGTCTGGGATCTACTGGACTCCAAGGATGTGAGACTTTATCTCTACATCGTCTAAAAGCAACAAATACCCAGAAACTTGCTTGAATTACTAAAAATCCCCAGTAAGAACACCAACAGGAAGACAGTATCAGTTCAGTCGCTTAGTCATGCCCGACTCTTTGCGACCCCATGAATCGCAGCACGCCAGGCCTCCCTGTCCATCACCAACTCCCGGAGTTCACTCAGACTCATGTCCATCGAGTCAGTGATGCCATCCAGCCATCTCATCCTCTGTAAGAGCCTGCATATTGAAATTTAGCAAATACAGACCTAAAGTTGGCTCTGACATTTTCTAGCTCCGTCTTCTTGGGCAGGTTACTTAAACCCTCATAAGTGTTACCTTGTCAAATCCCTCTTTGCCACCTGGAAGAAGCATGAAAGAAACAAAGTCCTATCCCAGAATAAAGACTCACGTTAACACATCTACATCAGCCTTTTTCTTTAGAGGACAAGTATCTCCAGTCTTTTGATTGTTCCTTACAGAGCCTGTTTTCGATCCATTATTAAATCATTCCTGGATTCTGGCTGGATTCTCTTCTCTCAGGATCTTGCTAGAGTCGTGGGCTCTACTGGCATAAACACAATGGGACATAGTAATAGGATTCCCTTGTTGTTCTGGTTCTTGTTTGTTAAAAAGCTCTTCGTACCATGGAGCTTCTCTGTAGGTCTTATCTAGTCTATGGTCACTTTTTAAGTCTCAAGAATGTTCTCTATCTTCTCTGCAAAATGGCAGCACTTTTCTGTCTTTTATGCATGCAATGCAGACAGGCTTCCCTACTGAAAAGCCTGCAGTTACCCTCTGCTCAGTCACTTCAGTTGTGTCTGACTCTCTGGGATGCCATGGACTGTAGCCTCCCAGGCTCCTCTGTTCATGGGATTTTCCCAGCAAGAATATCAGAGTGGGTTATCATTTCATACTCCAGGGAATCTTCCTAAGCCATGGATCGACCCTGCATTGTAGGCGGATTCTTTACCAACTGAGCCGTCAGGGAAGACAATAATAGTATAGCTAACATCTGTTTAATGCTTACTATACACCTGTCATCATGTCTAAGTACCTTACATTTTTCCACTAAATCTGCCCTCACAACAACACTATGAGACAAATACGAATTTTTTTCCCTTTTTGGAGATACTGAAGCAAAGAGAATTCAAATAACTTATCCCAATTCAATTCGTTTCTAAGCCTCTGCTCTTAACCACATCGTGATACTTATCTGGACATTTAATTGAGTGAATTCAGTGTCATTTAGTTGGGTGAAAATGAGGAATGGTTATGGTCACAGATGAAATTCCAAGAAAGACAAATAAACTTTGTTCTCTTTTCCTGATACAAGAACAGAAATAACCCCAGGTCTGTTTGTCTTCTGCCAATACCACATCTTCCTGGCCAAGCAGCAAATAGATGTGCCTTTCTCTCTTCTAGTCCTTTTCTAGACTTGCCAACTTAGATCAAGGTAATCACTATGCAAACAAATTTTACTAAGTGGTAATTGCTTCTGCCAGGAACAACATGATGAAGGACCGATTTTTATCTTTAATGCTCTTAGTAGCAAAAGCTACTGCCTGGAAATATTGCCAGGTCTCTGCATTTTTCTTTGTGATTAAAAAGCTGTTTGTAGCACACTCTTAAAGGTTTCTGGCCTGTCTAAACTCCCAGCTTCAAATTATTTAACTTACAAGAGAGAGTTGCCAAACTGAAGGAATCACATGAAATATCCAAGACAGTTCTCTGATAACAGCAAATGAAGTTTTATTCAGTTTTATTCAGTTTGACTACAACTAGTTTTAGCTAATATTAAGACTGGTTCTGCTTTTTCTATCTTATTCATTGTGGCTCGGCAGTAAAAAAAAAAAATCCGCCTGCAGTGCAGGAGATGTGGGTTCAGTGGCTGGGATAGGAAGATCAACTGGAGTAAGAAATGGCAACCCACACCAGTATTCTTGCCTGAAAAATCCAATGGACAGGGGAGCCTAGCAGGCTACAACACAAAGAGTTGCAAAAAGTTGCAAAAAGTCAGACACAGCTGAGCACACACACACAGTAAGACTAGTTCTGCTTTTTCTATCTAATTTGTTGCCCGCTTACTCATTAAAGAAATATTCAATAAGCACCTACTCTGTACCAGGGTCTGTATAGGTATCCGGTGAGGACATCAAACACAGATTGTTAAACTCCCTCCAAGTCGAGTTACAGGAGTTAAATACTCACTCTTATATAAAAGTTAACAATTTACTTTCCAACAAAAAGAGATTTGGAATTTCTCTAATGATAGTCAACACCAAAATCCCTCATAATTGTTAGTTTCTAAAATGTAAAAGCAGATACAGCAGGAAGAGAGAAATAGAGATAAATTGAAAATTACTCTGCTCCATCGTTTTGTGTGACCTCTTTTATGAATAAACTTTTAAATTGTTTGGGTACACAATGAAAAACACTAGTGATGCAAAATAGTCATTTACAGTTGAACTAAAATTTTAAACTGTTGGATTCTTTTGGAGACTTTCTCTCGTAAACAACTTCTCTTAAGACTGAAAGATCTCAGTTCATTCCACCTTTCACAGCCTGGTCAGCAGTATTGAAAGGTCAGAGGTTTAACTCTCACCTTATTAGCAACAGATAACATTGTTCAAGGAGAATGAACAAGTTGCAGAAATTCAACCTCAATCACATGAAATGGCAGTTTACTCATGAAAAGACATAATATGATTCTGGAAAAGTAAGCATGTTTTTTCTTAGGTGTTTTGATTAGTGGAATAATTTTCCTTAAAAAAAAAAAAACTGATTTAGAAATATACACCTCTGGGTTAGAAGTCATCTCTTTCCATCCCATTATTTTCCACTTAGCACACCAATTTACTCTTAAAAAAAAAATGTGTAAGCCACTCTAAATCATTTTGCAAGAAATAGCAAGAAGAATCCAAAATGTATAACTTTCATGAAGTACATTGCTTCCTATGTTGTCAAGTTTGTCAATATTTTTAGTCATGTAGGTTTTTTTGGTTAGTGAAAGTAATGATACTACTATGGAAAGCTGGGAAACCAAAAGTTTACAAAAGAACTCACTCCTTATTCCACAATCACTGTACACAGGCATATTTTCTAGTCTCTTTTCAATATGTATATGCATTTTTAATAGTAACAGCATATTATTTATACTCTTTGGTTATGGCTTTTTAATTTAACATATTATAATCCTTTTCCCCCTTGACAAGGAAAATTCATCACATACATGATTTTTTCTATGTTTCTAAATTTTATTTATTTATTGGCTGTTCTGGGTCTTTGTTGCTTTTCTCTAGTTGCAGCAAGCAGGGCTACTCTCTTGTTGCGGAGCACAGGCTCTGGAGCATGCAGGCTTCAGTTGTCGTGACTCACTGGCTTAGTTGCTCCACAGCATGTGGGATCTTTCTGGACCAGGGATCAAACTCGTGTCTCCTGCATCGGCAGGCAGATTCTTTACCACTGAGTCCCCAGGGAAGCCTGTATATTTATTTATTTATTTTCGGCTGCACTGGGTCTTTGTTGCTGCACAAAGGCTTTCTCTTGTTGCAGCGAATGGGGGCTACTCTCTAGCTGCAGTGTGTGGGCTTCTCATTGCAGTGGCTTCTGTTGTTGCAGAGCACAGGCTCTAGGGTGTACAGGCTCAGTAGCTGCAGTGTGTGGGCTTAGCTGCCCTGTGGCATGTAGAATCTTCCTGAACCAGAAATCGAACTCATGTCACCTGCATTGGCAGGCTGATTCTTAACTACCAGATCACCAAGAGAGTCCTTCATAAACAGGACTTTTGGTTACTGTTTGATCTTTCATATTAAAAAGTAGAGACATTACTTTGCCAACAAAGGTCCCTCTAGTCAAAGCCATGGTTTTTCCAGTAGTCATGTATGGGTGTGAGAGTTGGACTATAAAGAAAGCTGAGCGCAGGAGAATTCATGCTTTTGAACTGTGGTGTTGGAGAAGACTCTCCAAGTCCCTTGGACTGCAAGGAGAGCCAACCAGTCCATCCTAAAGGAGATCAATCCTGGGTGCTCATTGGAAGGACTGATGTTGAAGCTGAAACTCCAATACTTTGGCCATTTGATGCAAAGAGCTGACTTCATTGGAAAAGACCTTGATGCTGGGAAAGATTGAGGGTGGGAGGAGAAGGGACAAC
>SJXQ01012362.1:0-44465 GCA_006408695.1 Aepyceros melampus
CAGTAATCAGAAGATTACTGTTAAGGAAAAGCTGGACATCTCAAGTTAATGACTTTTTAGCACCTTCCTGTGTGAGGGAAGATGCAAGGGTCTGGCCTCATTGAAATTATTCCTTTGATATGCACTTTGACTATCTGGATCCAGTATCCTGACTTTCTTTTTTCCATCTTGAATCCCCTCAGGGTGCACAGTGGCTGATGGCTTGAAGGCCACAACATCCTTTGTTTACTGATACAACAGATGATGATAGTAAATATTTTAGGTTTTGTGGGCCATAACATCTCTGATGCAACCACTGAGCCCTGTCACAATGTGAACATAGCCATAGACACTATAGAAACAAATGAGCATGACTGTGTTGCAATA
Organism: Aepyceros melampus; assembly: GCA_006408695.1. NCBI lineage: Eukaryota > Metazoa > Chordata > Mammalia > Artiodactyla > Bovidae > Aepyceros > Aepyceros melampus. The sequence goes on from SJXQ01012362.1 coordinate 367, forward strand.
AAACTTTATTTGCAAAATCAGGTGGTAGGCTAGATTTGGCTCACAGGATGTAGTTTGCCAAGCTTGGCCCTGGATTTCATAAAACCCTGGCTCTGGGCCTGCTAGGTCTACCAAAATTTGATCCTTTCCGCACTGACAGTAACTGGGGAAAAAAAAATTAAAAGTTTCTGTACTCGATTAGCCAAGTTGCCTTTGCCTAAGAGTAGCTTCTTTTTCAAATGAAAGGACCAGGAGATCTATAAACAAACAGGAATCAACAGATCCCTCCCCTCTCCTCCTAACTTCTTCTGGTCTCTCTTTAGAGCCCCGAATTGGTAAAGCCTAACTGGAACTCAGATGACCAAGCTGGCAGGGAAGCCTGCTGTGCTGCAGTCCATGAGGTCACGAGAGTCGGACACAACTGAGCAACTGAACGACAGTAAGGCGCAGCCCCACAGAACAGAGTATAGGATGGTGGCTTTGATGCTGAGAGCCAGTGGCTGGATGACTGGCCAAGACTTCAGCAAGGGTATCAAGGCTGTTGACATGACATGAGGTTAACAGTAAAATCCAATGCAGTTAACAGGGAAATGGGATCTCTCTGAGTTAGACAGGTAAAGCCTACATACACTATGGCTTTGCTGATCCAGCTGTTGTGCTGCAGTCCATGAGGTCACAAGAGTCAGACACAACTGAGCAACTGAACAACAGTAAGGCGCAGCCCCACAGAACAGAGTATAGGATGGTGGCTTTGATGCTGAGAGCCAGTGGCTGGATGACTGGCCAAGACTTCAGCAAGGGTATCAAGGCTGTTGACATGACATGAGGTTAACAGTAAAATCCAATGCAGTTACCAGGGAAATGGGATCTCTCTGAGTTAGACAGGTAAAGCCTACATACATTATGGCTTTGCTGATCCAGCTGTAAGATGATAAACTGATTCCACCCCTAACTCTGGCACTGCAGACTTTGCGGACACACAGAACTTTATATAAGATCATCTGAGCTTATTCCCAGAGAGATAAGGTGGACATGTCATCATAAGCCATTAAGCAGAAACTTAATTGTTGTGACAGTGTTGAGAAAGAGACTACATGAGCAGAAGGGAACAGATCAACCTAGAAAAGTGAGTGTACTCAGTTATGACTGTAGGCCTGAGGTTTACAGATTTCTCTGAAGTACTTATTTAAACTATGGCTTGGCAGAAATCGAACATTCAAGGTAATGAGTCTGATTATAAGAAAGTGTTCCTTTTAATAAGATGTAGTAACTGCTAAGGGCAGGTTGGCGCTTGGAGGGCAAACTAGAGAGAAGTATTTAAAGTTTGAAGTAATAAGAAACATTGAAGTATTTTTTTTAATTAATTTTTTAGCTGTGTCATGTTGCTTGTGGGATCTTAGTTCCCTGAACAAGGGTCAAACCCATGCCCCCTGCATCAGAAGGGTAGAGTATTACACACTGGACCACCAGAGAAGTCCAAGGTTGGAGTATTTAAATATGTTAAAGTGATTGACTTCTTCTACAACCCAGGTGTGGCCTCCATCCTCATCCCCAAAAGGTATATATGGTAATGCCCCGCCCTCTGCCCCTGTTACTAAGAGCAGTTGTTTTTGCTTGATGAGATGGGAGGTTTCAGGCATTAGTAGAGGCTTGTGAGAGTCAAAACCCTATATCTAAAGAACATTTGCTGACGGGGCTGGGGCCCTGGGAGCCCAAGAAGGCCAGAAGCTACAGTTTTCCAGTTTTCTCTACTTGCTGTACCTACACTGAGGAAATGGGATTGGGTGGCTGAAACTTTCTTGGGTTGCTATGGTGCTAAACAGCCTTCCTCGCAGGAAGGCTAGCATTCAACTGTATGGACACTGGCAACAAAAAGTGAATGTGCTTGATAATTTATTTTCCTGCATTGTTTAGTAAGAGATTTATTCCTCAGTCTCTCATTGGGGTATCCTTTGACACTGCACATGGATTTGTCTACAGGCAGAGAATGCTTTCATCATATCTGCTTGAGAGTTGTGGTTCTCGTGACATTTCTGTTTCTTATCACATTAACAAATTGTTTGGCCTTCTGGCTTTGACATCAGCCTCTCTACTTGGGCTAACATGAGTCAACTCCAGATCACTGAGCTCACTCTTGCAGTGCTGACAAAAATCTCAGTGCTCGAGATTCTGAGATTTTAGAGGAAGCGCCAGAGGTGAGCCACAGTGGATTCATAAGGCAAATGGCGTCTTCAGAGTCCTCTGAGCAGCTAGCTAAAGGAGTCTTCTTGACCTTGCTGGGCAATGTTCTGCTCGAGCTATAACAGATCTTAAAAGTTCATTTGAAGGCAGCCTTTCTACAGAGAAAAATGATGATACTTTCTGGAGGCTTTGTCCCTGACAATAATGTTCAAGTCTTTATGGCTTTATTGCTACTCTTCTGGAAATAAATAAGTGGTTTTCTGTTAAAAAAAAAAAGAAAGAAAGAAAGAAAGAAAGAAATGGAAAAAAAAAATCACAAAACAGTAGATCTCTTGAAAAAATGTACTTACAGGTAGAATGTTTCTACATGAAACATACAAGCTGCTCTTTGGAGCAAGGCTAAAACAGATGACATGACCCACTAGGACTCATTGGGCTTCTGTTTGAAAGTCATATCTAATCTATTGAACAGGTTTGGGTGGGAGGTGGTAAGGTTATTATTCAAAGCTTCTACAGTTCTCAGTCCTTAATGTTGGCAGAATGTGAATATGGAACTAGCTATGTTGTTGCCTTAATTCAGACTGAATGCTATACACTCTGAAAAGTTCATGAAAAGATCTATAGCTGACATTTTGTAATTAGTGATTTTTAATCAATGCTATGACTTCAAGAATAATCACTCTGCAATCACTTTCTGAATTTCTTGACTCCTCCCTGACTCTCCATCTTGTAGGATCTGATCTCAGAGCCCATCTTTGTCTTCTCTGCTGTGTCTTTATTTTTTAGGGGGCCATTTTAAAAGTCTTTATTGAATTCGTTACAGTATTGCTTCTATATTTTGTGTTTTTTGTTTTTTGTTTTTGGCGCCATGTGACATGTGGGATCTTAACTCCCCAATCAGGGATTGAATCCTCACTCCCGAATTGGAAGGCAAAGTCTTCACCACTGGACCACTAAGGAAGTCCCTCTGCTGTGTCTTATAATTTCTCTTTCTATTAACGGCCTTAAGACCAAATTCTAAGTTTTCTCCATACTGTGCAATGTCATTTCTACACTGTTCTCTACAATTTATATCATGTAATATTTTCTGTACTAAATTATTTAACTTTTAGGAATAGCAGATGACACACATTGCCAGTGAGGACCATGCAAAAGTAAACTGTGGCCAAAGTGCAGTTTATTTCATTTTGTAGCAGTTGAGGCCAAGGCAGAATGCTGGGGCCAGCTCCGCTTTGCCTTAAGTCCTGCTGCCTTTAAACATCTTCTCAAGTTCCAGTAAAAGAGGGAGACCCTACGACCAATGGGGTGGCATAGGTTTTTAAAAATCAGCTTCTGGGAAGAAAGAGAGCAAGATTGGCCTTTAAGACAGAGGCCTTAATGTAAAAATGGGTTCTAGTCCCCTTAAATCTCTTGTAAGGTCATTACTAAAATGTTTTTCTCCTCACAATGAATATGTATGCTTGCTTTCAACAGCAAAGAAACACAGCCTCCTTTTTTGCCTTGTTACTAGGGAGCTCAGCATGAAAGTTAGCGTCATGCATATTTCAGCTCACATGTCACTTCTTGAGAAAGGTCATTTAATTCATCCAGTCTAATTAATTAGCTTGCTTTGCTTCTGATCACTCCTACTGTATGTATTTCCTTCGGTTCAGTTCAGTCGCTCAGTCGTGTTCGACTCTTTGCGACCCCATGAATCGCAGCATGCCAGGCCTCCCTGTCCACCACCAACTCCTGGAGTTCACTCAGACTCACGTCCATCGAGTCAGTGATGCCATCCAGCCATCTCATCCTCTGTTGTTCCTTCTTCTCCTGCCCCCAATCCCTCCAAGCATCAGGGTCTTTTCCAGTGAGTCAACTCTTCACATGAGGTGGCCAAAGTACTACAGTTTCAGCTTTAGCATCATTCCTTCCAAAGAAATCCCAGGGCTGATCTCCTTCAGAATGGACTGGTTGGATCTCCTTGCAGTCCAAGGGACTCTCAAGAGTCTTCTCCAACACCACAGTTCAAAAGCATCAATTCTTCGGCGCTCAGCCTTCTTCACAGTCCAACTCTCCCATCCATACATGACCACAGGAAAAACCATAGCCTTGACTAGATGGACCTTAGTTGGCAAAGTAATGTCTCTGCTTTTCAATATGCTGTCTAGGTTGGTCATAACTTTTCTTCCAAGGAGTAAGCGTCTTTTAATTTCATGGCTGCAGTCACCATCTGCAGTGATTTTGGAGCCAAAAAAATAAAGTCTGACACTGTGTCCACTATTTTCCCATCTATTTCCCATGAAGTGATGGGGCCAGATGCCATGATCTTAGTTTTCTGAATGTTGAACTTTAAGCCAACTTTTCACTCTCTTCTTTTACTTTCAACAAGAGGCTTTTGAGTTCCTCTTCACTTTCTGCCATAAGGATGGTGTCATCTGCATATCTGAGGTTATTGATATTTCTCCCGGCAATCTTGATTCCAGCTTGTGTTTCTTCCAGTCCAGTGTTTCTCATGATGTACTCTGCATATAAGTTAAATAAGCAGGGTGACAATATACAGCCTTGATGTACTCCTTTTTAAAGAGCCACAAACTGGGTGGCTTGAAACAAGAGAAATAATCTCATAATTCTGTAAGATAGAAATCTTTTTTTTTTTTTAAGATAGAAATCTTAAATCACAGTGTCAGCAGGGCTGTGCTCCCTCTGAAGGCTCTAGTGGAAAATCCTTTCATACCTGTTCCTAGCTTCTGATGGTTGCTGGAGATCCTTGGCCTTCCTCGGCTTAGAGCCTCATGGCTCCAATTTCTGACTCCCCTTCATGTGGCATTTTTCTCTCTGTGTATTCACATAGCCTTCTTATAAAGATAACAGTCATTGGTTTTAGTGCCCACCCTTATCCAGATGATCTCATCTTTCTTTAATTTTTTTTATTGTAGTTAAAGTCACATAATAATAAAGCATATTATTTTAACCATGTTTAACTCTACAATGGCACTAAGTACATGCACAGTGCTATGCAATTCTCAGCATCATCCATCTCCCCAATTTTTCACCTTCCTAAATTGGAACTCTTTTCCCATTAATCACTAACTCCCCATTGTCCCTACCCACCTTTTGGCCCCTGTCATCTACTAACGTGCTTTCTGACGCTATGAATTTGACTTTTCTAGGTACCTCCTATGAGTTTGTCTGCACCTAATGTATACTGGAATGCGTTTTTAAGGTTATCTCATCTTAACTATATCTACAAAGAGTCTACTTCAAAATAACGTTGTATCTTGAGATCCCAGTAGAAATGCATTTTGGGGGGATGCTATTCAACACACATCATTCATCATAATTCAGTTTGTCTTCACAGCACCTGCCACTGTCTGGAGTTTTTATTTCAGTCCTATTTGTGATGCTTGTTCACTGTTTGAATCCTTCCACTACACTTTATGACCTGCTCATCTTGGGTGGCCCCGCGGGCATGGCTTAGTTTCATTGGGTTAGACAAGGGTGTGGTTCGTGTGATCAGATTGGCTAGTTTTCTGTGAGTATGGTTTCAGTGTGTCTGCCCTCTGTTGCCCTCTCACAACATCTACTGTCTTACTTGGGTTTCTGTTACCTTGGACGTGGGATATGTTTTCACGGCTGCTCCATACCTTGGATGAGGGGTATCTCCTCATGGCTGCCCCTCTTGACCTTGGACGGATCTCCCACATTGTAGGCAGATACTTTACAGTCTGAGCCACCAGGGAAGTCTGCCATTTCCTTAGTGACTTGCAAGTTGAAATCTCCAGCTCAGACCCCTCCTCTGAGTTCCAGATATCTACAGATACCTACTCAACATTCTCACTTGGCTATCTCAAAGATAACACAGATTCTGCATGTCCAATACCCAGACCCAAACCAGGTCCTTTCATGCTTTCTACCTATTCAGTACTGGCATCCAAAAAGTTATTTAAGCCAGAGACCTCAGACTCTCTATGACCCTTTTCTTTTTCTCCTTCTCTGTAGCCAATCCATCTCCAAGTCTTCTCAATTTTATCTAGTTATCTCTCACATGTGTCCATTTTTCATTTAAAATTTTATTTATTTGTTTATTTATGACTGTGGTGGGTCATTGTTGCTGAGCGGGTTTTTCTCTAGTTGCAGCAAGCTGGGGCTGCTCTCTAGTTGTGATGCACGGGCTTCCCATTGGCTTCTCTTGTGGTGGGGCATGGGCTCTAGGGTGGGTAAGCTTCAGTAGTTGTGGTTCACAGTCTCTAGAGCACAGGCTCAATAGCTGCAGTGCATGGGCTTCATTGCTCTGCAGCATGTGGGATCTTCCCGGACCAAGGATTGAACCCACGTCTCCTGCATTGGCAGGCAGACTCTTTACCACTGAGCCCCCAGGGAAGCTATCCTCAAACTCTTCTCCCGGCCAAGCAGCCACATAACACTGAGCAGAACTCTCTGCACTAGACAGTAGCTCCTTCTTGGTTATCCATTTTAAACACAGCAGTGTGCACATATTGACCTCCAGCTCCCTAACTATCCCTTCTCCCTATCCTTCCCAAGGGTAACCGTAAGTTCATTCTCTAAGTCTGTAAGCCTGCTTTTGTTTTGTAAATAAGTTCATTCATATCATTTTTTGAAGGTTCTGCATATAAGGGATATTATACGATATTTCTTTTTTCTCTGTCTGACTTACTTCACTCCGTATGATGATCTCTAGGTCCATCCACCCCATAGTTGTTTTTAATGTAAAAAAATAAGGTGATATAACCATAAAAGTAAACATTTGTTTATAGGAACTCATATTTCTCTTAAGTAAACATCCAGATATTTTCCATAAGTTATCAAGTTGGGATTTTATCATCAAGAAAAGGAGCAAATTGCAAGGTAGACGCTCTTGTTGGAGGAGATGAAATTCCTTGCCCAAATCAGCAGAGAGCTGACTCAATGACAGGTGCTGAGAGGACTCATGAATATTTCCCCATTAAATGTAATTGCTAAAAAAACTGTGACTATTGGACAGTGGATGGGGAAGATGGAAACTTAATTTTAGTATGAAAATGGTCCAGTCAGATATGGCTAAAAGTGGCTGATATTCATATATCTCAGAACATTATCATGGTGATCTAAATAAAACTTATTGAGTGTAATCAAACTTAATAGCTTTTGCAGAGCAAAGGAAACAGTATACAAAACCAAAAGCTACTTATGGACTGGAAGAAAATATTTACAAATGATGCGAGTGACAAGGGCTTAATTTCCAAGATATGCAAACAGCTCATAGAACTTAGTAACAAAAAACCAAACAGCCCAATCAAAAAGTGGGCAGAAGACTTAAATAGACATTTCTCCAAAGAAGACATACAGTTGGCCAAGGACTATAAAAAGATGCTCAACATTGCTAATTACTAGTGAAATGCAAATTCAAAACTACAATAAGATATCACCTCATGCTAGTCAAAATGGCCATTATTAAAAAGTCTACAAATAATAAATTCTGGAAAGGGTGTGGAGAAAGGGGAACCCTCCTAGATTGTGGGTAAGAATGTAAATTGGTGCAGTACTATGAAGAACACTTTGGAGGTTCTTCAAAAAAATTAAAAATAGAGATGCCTTATGATCCAGCATCCCCATTCCTAGGTACATATCCAGAGAAAATTATGATTTGAAAAGATATATGCATTCCTGGGGCTTCTCCTCCTCCATGGGATCTTCCCTACCCAGAGAGCAAACCCATGTCTCTTACATCTCCTGCATTGGCAGACAAGTTCTTTATTACTAGTGGCACCTACGAAGCCCTATATGTAAGTATACATATTCATATATGTGTATACACACACACACACACACACACACACAATGGAATACTACTCAGCCATAAAAAAGAATGAAATAATGCCATTTGCAGCAACGTGGATGGATGGAACTAGAGATTATCATACTAAGTGAAGTCAGAAAGAAAAAGGTAAGTACCATATGATCTAAAATGTGACACAAACGAATATATATTTGAAACAGAAACAGACTCAAGAATAGAGAACAGATTTGTAGTTGCTAAGTGCGAGGAGGTGAGGAAAGGATGGGTAGTTTGGTATTAGCAGATGCCAAATGGATGGTGACTGCAGCCGTGAAATTAAAAGATGCTTACTCCTTGGAAGGAAAGTTATGAGCAACCTAGATAGTATATTCAAAAGCAGAGACATTACTTTGCCGACTAAGATCCGTCTAGTCAAGGCTATGGTTTTTCCAGGGGTCATGTATGGATGTGAGAGTTGGACTGTGAAGAAGGCTGAGCACCAAAGAATTGATGCGTTTGAACTGTGGTGTTGGAGAAGACTCTTGAGAGTCCCTTGGACTGCAAGGAGATCCAACCAATCCATTCTGAAGGAGATTAGCCCTGGGATTTCTTTGGAAGGAATGATGCTAAAACTGAAGCTCCAGTACTTTGGCCACCTCGCGCGAAGTGTTGACTCATTGGAAAAGACTCTGATGCTGGGAGGGAGTTGGGGCAGGAAGAAAAGGGGACGACAGAGGATGAGATGGCTGGATGGCATCACTGACTCGATGGACGTGAGTCTGAGTGAACTCCGCGAGTTGGTGATGGACAGGGAGGCCTGGCATGCTGCGATTCATGGGGTCGCAAAGAGTCACACATGACTGAGTGACTGAACTGAACTAAACTATTATCTTTAGGCTGGATAATCAACAAGGTCCTACCACACAGCACAGGGAATTATATTCAATATCCATAATGGAAAAGAATATGAAAAAGGATAAATCTTAACTGAATATCTATATGTATAACTGAATCACTCTGCTGCATAGCATAACTTAACACAACATTGTAAATCAATTTACTTTAATAAAACTTTTTAAAAATGTTATAATGACATAAACATACCATACAAACATAATATATCCTATAGATTTTCCTAGAGCCAATCTGATTTTAGAAAACTTTAAAAACTAGAGAAGCTAAAATTGGTAGGTATATTCTTCATGCTAAATCTAATAATTGTTAAATCCAATGCTCACACTTAAAAAAATGACAGATTTCTCTGGAAACAAGTCTGTTAAGAAAATGTGACATTTCAGTGAACTGTAGTTTTTATTACAAATGTACACTTTGTGCATTTTCCAAAAGTTCCTCATAGCTATGTTTATAAACACCAGCTTGGTGGGAACGTGTCATTTAATTTGTTCGGGCTACTTGTTAGCAGCTGGATATTTTAGAGAATTTACCATTTTGGTTGAATTCAACAATAAACAAGTGGGTTATTTCTTAAATTGACTTTTTTGAGGTAGAAATTCAACTGATCTTGCCTGGTGGCTCAGGGTAAAGAAAGTGCTTGACAATGCAGAAGACATGGGTTTGATCGCTGAGCCAGGAAGATCCCACATGCTTCAGAGCAAGTGGGCTCGTGTGCCACAGCTACTGAGCCCACATGCTGCAACTGCTGAAGCCCCTGTGCCCAACAGCGCATGCCCTGGAACAGAAGCAGCCACTCCAATGAGACGCCCACATGTTGCAACGAGCGAGTAGCCCCCGCTTGAGTCAACTTGTGAAAAGCCCGAGCAGCAGTGAAGACCCGGACAGCCAAAAATAAAATAAATAAACTTAAAATTACTTAAAACAAAAAATTCAACTGATCTCTTTTAAAGCCCTGACATATCCAAAAAAATTAATACCTAACCATAGACATAGAAACTTACAATGCATAATTTATCTTTTGCATTTACTTGTTATATTAATATAACACTCATAACTAAGAAAGTGAAATAAATATCATTTTTCTTTCTTATATACTGTAGTTCTGACTTGTGACTCATCTTCAAGACAAGCTGAGGACAAATACAAAATTTGAGAGATATATTTTTAAAGACAATTTTTTCTTCCATCTAATTTAGGATCTCTGGGATAAATAAGATATTTTACATAATCTGCTAGAAATAATTGATAGTTCAAGCTTCTATGTGTTATACTTGTTAAAATATTTGCATTCAAAAGCAAATTCAGAATTGCAGCTCAAGGCTATATGTATATCTTTCCTAGGAACATAAGACCTAAATAGCTTTTGAATTTTAATTGTTTTGAAATCATACATTTAAAGATACAAACCTGCATTAAAAAAAATAGGACATAGATTCCTTCATTCAAGCTTTTTCACTGAATATATGCCACACACTGGATATGAAGTATTGGATATGAAAAGAGAGTTGAATAGCTGGCCAAAGAAGCTTTGAATCTAGTGAGGGGACACGGACCATAATCAGGTAATTGCAATTGAGTATTTAACAAGTATTGCAATTGTGGTCATTACTGGATTCTGAGAGCAAATAGGAAGAGGTCTGTGTTGATTATCAGTGACATTTACTGAGATTCTGGGTCTCTGTGGCACAAGTTAGGATTGCACTTCTTTACCTCTTTAAAGTTTGTCATGACTTATTTTGTTTTTATTTTTTGGCCACATGCCTTGTGGGATCTTAGTTCTCTAGACCTGGGATTGAACCTGGGCCCTGGCAGTGAAAGCACTGAGTTCTAACCATTGGATATCCTGGGAATTCTCAACTTAATTTTGGCTAATGAAATATGGGTGGAAGTAACACAAATCATATCTAGGTGGAAAGCCTTTTTCCTTCATGGGGACTGGCATTATTGCATATCTGGGCTTAGACCCCAAAGGTGGATGATATGAAACTGAGCCCTATTTAGTCTGAAAGGACACACAGTATATATCAGAAATAAATGTTCATTTTTTAAATTAAGCCACTGAGATTTTAAGATGTTTGTCATTGCAGCACAGCCTAAGCTGTACAGACCACTATATGTTTTACTCCAGGTGTGGACAATTCAGTTTCCCAGGGTTCATAAGGCTAAGCTGAGACCTAAAGACTTGAAGAACTGAAAGGATCAGCATTCCAGAGGTAAAAGTATTTACATATGAAGGCTTGGAGCAGGATGAGAATTCAGCATGTTTGGGGAAGAGGTGTTTTGCTTGTTTACTTTTTTTTTTTTTTTTAAACAAATGGAGTGTAGCCATCCAACAGGGCTACTGGAGATTACCCTGAATAGGGCTAACAGTAATTGCTACTCAGGATAAGATTCCAAAGGATTTCTGCCTGGTTCATTTGGGCTTTTGGACGCAGAAAGGTGAAATCAAGAACCAAATTACTATGAACCAACATAATGGTAAAAGAAGTTGCCCAGTCATGTTCGACTCTTTGCAACCCCATGGACTGTAACATACCAGCCTCCTCCCTCTGGGGTTTTCTAGACAAAAGTAGTAGAGTGGGTTGCCATTTCCTTCTCCAGGGGATCTTCCTGTTAGATATGTAGAATAGGGAAAAGGAGTCCAAAATGGCGGTGGCTAAAAGAAACAAGGAAGGTCCGAGGATCAGAGTGAAGACTTAAGGTAGAACAAACAGTAGTCCTGGCTAAGCTCAATTTGCATAGGGCAGGCCCAGGTGGAGGCAAAAACATATAAGAGGAGGAGCCAAAGCCTTGTTCTCTCTCTCTTTCTCTCCCACATGCGTGTGCTCTTTCTCTCTCTCCCTCCCTCACGCGCTCCTCCACTCTCTTCTCTTCAAGTCTTTGGGTTGGCATGCCCTCACGCTTTGAGGATGGATTCTCCTGCTATCTTCTAAATAAAATAGAGCTGTAACACTGACTTGCCTAAGAGTTATAACACGGTTTGTCCAAGACCCGAGAGCTGTGACGCGCTGAGGCCTTTAATGTCCATCGCTCCAAATCTTTGTTGTGACGAGACAAAGAACCGAGGAACATACACTCCCGTGACATATCAAACCCGAGTCTCCTGCATTGCAGGCAGACTCTTTACTGTCTGAGCCACCAGAGAAGCCCTAACATAAAGGTTGCTGCTGCTGCTGCTACTGCTGCTGCTAAGTCGCTTCAGTCATGTCCGACCCTGTGCAGCCCCGTAGACAGTAGCCCACCAGGCTCCCCTGTCCCTGGGATTCTCCAGGCAAGAACACTGGAGTGGGTTGCCATTTCCTTCTCCAATGCATGAAAGTGAAAAGTGAAAGTGAAGTCACTCAGTCGTGTCTGACTCTTAGCGATCCCATGGGCTGCAGCCTACCAGGCTCCTCCATCCATGGGTTTTCCAGGCAAGAGTACTAGAGTTGGTTGCCATTGCCTTCTCTGAACATAATTGTAATTGTCCTTAAAAGAAAAGTCACCTGGAATGTACAAAGTGCCTCTTTCAGGGCAGAGTCTTTTTATTTCTCACTTGCTTACATCTTTGCCTCAAGTTTCTTTACATATAGACTCAAATGAATTTTTTGTTTTGTCGATGTCTGTTATATTTATGTCTTTCCATGTCTTGAAGGCAGGGCCAATCTCATTTTCATGTTTATGCATTGTAGGTATTCAAAAACTTCCTATTATCTTAGCTGCCATTATCTCAGGAATCTAAAAGCAGAACACAGCCTTGACTAGTTTCTAAAAGGCTGCTTCAAAAGAAATCTCCGTACACAGAAGGGGATCTGCCCATTTAAAAAGTGACCCAGAGATACACTGAGGTCTTGTGATGACAGTAAAGGCTGTGGGCCCATGGAATTTTCTCCCAAGACCTAGATTCTAGGGTCACCATTTCCTGATTGTGAGCCCTTGGGTTTAACTTTCAATCTTGATTTCCTAACTTGTGAACTGCAGGAAAGGCCTGCCCTACTTACCGCTTGGGGCGCTTAGGGGACTAAAATGACAACTCTGAGAACTTTTAAGTGTTGTACAAGTATGAGGCAATATTCATATTACTGCTGTTGGCAGCATGAATCTTGGATCATTAGAGGAAATGGGTATAATGCAAAGCCTGTACAGTTGATGAGAATGGCTTTGAATTCTTTCTTGATCTCTTAATAGTTGCATAATTTTGGTCAAGCAATAAAATTCTAGAATATCACCAGTGTCCTACTGGTTTGGACTAAAATACATTTCCTATACAAGTATCCTTAGTAAAGAACACTAGAAGTATGACATTGGAAGGCCACTGAGCTTAAAAAAATCACGAAGGTAGAATTCAAATCCCACTTCCACCATTCATTAACATGTGACGCTGGTTAAGTTAACTAACCTCCTAGAGTCTCAATTTACAGATCAATATAATGGGGATGATATTACCCAATTTCCAAAGGTTAACAGAAGCCACTTAAAGTAGAAAATGTTGCCTTATTAAGCCTTTGAAATGTTTACGTGCCTGTTTGCTGCTGCTGCTAAGTACGTGCCTGTTTAGCATTAAGCAAACTGCATCTCTAAAAATTCTGAATCAAGTCACGAAGGTAGAATTCAAATCCCACTTCCACCATTCATTAACATGTGACGCTGGTTAAGTTAACTAACCTCCTAGAGTCTCAATTTACAGATCAATATAATGGGGATGATATTACCCAATTTCCAAAGGTTAACAGAAGCCACTTAAAGTAGAAAATGTTGCCTTATTAAGCCTTTGAAATGTTTACGTGCCTGTTTGCTGCTGCTGCTAAGTACGTGCCTGTTTAGCATTAAGCAAACTGCATCTCTAAAAATTCTGAATCAAGGTTATTCACAGAAAAGACTAAGTCACACTCAACTCCTGTTAAAGAAGCACCTTCTCTTATTCCAACATTGAGAAAAATGACTGAATAAACTTATACCTAAACCTGGGGTCAATTTGTGGCTCATCCGACCAGACAAGTTTCCTATTAACCTTGAAGTGTCCAAGGTAGCTCCTGAGATTCCACAATTTCTCATCTTCCCTTTCCTAGGGATGGCAAGGACTTGCTTTCCCCAGGTTGTACAAGATGATTTGGGAGAACAATAAGAGATATGGGCCACATTCTAATGAAGACCACAGCACCAACAAGACAAATTGTTGTCTGTTTTCTTAAGTACACAAGCTTGGTCTAATAAATTTGTTCCCTGTGGCTGTTGTCATGGTCCACCCAGCTGGCCTCTGCACAAGTCCACTCTTGTGCAGGTGGATGAGTGAGGCTCCAGAGAGAGGCAGGTTCACCAATGTGTCAAGCCTCACACACAACTTCTGAGGTCCATTCCTGAAGAAACAGCATAAAGGGGCTGTTTGCTGGCTACTTGTTTTCACTGTGAGTGTGGTTTGTGCACAAGCACTATCGGCATCTTCTGGGATCTTGTTAGAAATGCAGATTCTAAGGCCCCAGCCCAGATTTGCTGAGCCAGATCTGCATTTTAACAAGATTCATATATACTTTAAAGTTAGTGAAGTTCTTGGCTACAAAGTCTAAATACTACCTGACATAGGCTTCCGTGGTGGTTCAGATGGTAAAGAATCTGCCTGAAATGCAGGACATGTGGGTTCAGTCTCTGGATAGGGAAGATCCCCTGGAGGAGGGAATGGCAACCCACTCCAGTATTCTTGCCTGGAGAACTCCATGGACAGAGGAGCCAGGTGGGCTACAATCCATGGGGTTGCAAGGCATAGTACACAACTGAATAACGAACACACACAAGGTGCCAAAGAGAGCTATTTTTTAGGGCTTACTGGGGATACACCCCATCCCCAAATCTCTTTGCCTAAGTTCTTAAACTAGACAAGACATTCAGTTAAAGCCATAATGGTCTCTCTGCCCTACTGCATATGTATACTCTGAGTGCAATAAGGATATTATTATTCACTCTCTAACAAAGGATCTACAGATTTCACAACTTGTGGAAAATCATACAGCTAGGCAGTTGCTAAAATGTAAAATAACCTTCCTTTTCTGTAACTATTGGTTTTGGATGATAGAAGTCATGCATACAGTCATATTTCAGAGAAATTACCATGCCTTAATGAGAACTTTAGGTTGAAGGAAGACATTTCAGTCAAATGATAGTGAAATTGATATGATCAAAATGAAATATGTGGCATATTTATCTAATCAGCTAGAGCTGCAATCTCGAACCAGAATCATTTACAGCTCAATCAACTCATCTAGTCATTATCAGCTAATGATACAATGAGTGATTACCCCCACTTTGAGATAATAAGTGAGTTCATGAAAATCAGCACTTCTATTATAAAGTGTGACAGGTAGGGCTGAAAATAAGGTCTTTGAATGCAGTGAGTGCCTGGCTTACCTGACAAAAATTTAATAGGAAAAAATGGAACTGCATACTTATAAGATGAGGTACATCCCTTTTGGAAAAGTAACTTAGCAATTTGTATGAAGAATCATTAAAATGCTCACACCTTTGCATCATGTAAATTTTCTTTTTCTTTCTTTTTTTAGTTTGAAACAATATCCAACTTTCAAAAACTGAAACTAGAATACAGAGAACTTTTCCTATCCTATTGGAGAGTAAGTTGCTGATATGAGCCAACTCACTGGAAAAAATCCTAATGCTGGGCAAGATTGGGGCAAAAGGAAAAGGCAGTGGCAGAGGATGAGATGGTTAGATAACATCACTGACTCAATGGACGTGAATTTGAACAAACTCTGGGAGATAGTGGAGGACAGAGGAGCCTGGAATGCTACAGTCCATGGGGCCACAAAGAGTCAGATATGACTTAAGTGGCTGAACAACAACAACAAATTATCATCCTTGGAATACATTACCGTGAATTTCTTACTGATGAATACATTTTTCTGCATAACCACAAAATAACCATCAAAATTAGGAAATTAACACTGATATATTACTACCATCTTGTCCTCACGCTACATTCATTTTGCCAAATGTCTTAATAATGTCTTTTTGGTAAAAGGATCCAGTTCAAAATTACATTTGTTTTGGTTGTCATGGCTCTTTAGTCTCCTTCAATATAAAACAATTCCCCTTTCTTCCCTTGCTTTTTACAGTCATTCTGCTTTTGAAGACTACAGACCAGTAACCTTGTATTAACACTGGATACCTCAACTTGGGTAGTCTGCTGTTCCCTTAAGATTGGATTCAGGTTATGTGACTTTGGTAAGAATATCACAGAAGTGATGGTGTGTTCTTTTCATTAAATCTAATTGTGTGGCACATACGTTTGACTAGTCTGTTTTTTTTCTTTTTCTTTTTCTGGCCACATAACATGGCTTGTGGGATCTTAGTTTTCCAATTTCCCTTGCTTTTTACAGTCATTCTGCTTTTGAAGACTACAGACCAGTAACCTTGTATTAACACTGGATACCTCAACTTGGGTAGTCTGCTGTTCCCTTAAGATTGGATTCAGGTTATGTGACTTTGGTAAGAATATCACAGAAGTGATGGTGTGTTCTTTTCATTAAATCTAATTGTGTGGCACATACGTTTGACTAGTCTGTTTTTTTTCTTTTTCTTTTTCTGGCCACATAACATGGCTTGTGGGATCTTAGTTTTCCAATTAGGGATCGAACCTGTGTCTTCTGCAGTAGAAGCACAATCTTCTCCACTGGACCACCAGGGAATTCCCAGTTTGATTAGTCTTATTAGTGTTTATATTAACTTTAATCACTTCACTGAGGTGGTACCCACCAGCTTTCTCCATTGTAGTCATTCGCTTTCCCTTTGTAATTAATACTGATTAGGCAAGAAACTGGAGAAGGCAATGGCCACCCACTCTAGTACTCTTGCCTGGAAAATCCCATGGTGGAGGAGCCTGGTAGGCTGCAGTCCATGTGGTAGCTAAGAGTCAGACACGACTGAGTGACTTCACTTTCACGCATTGAAGAATGAAATGGCAACCCACTCCAGTGTTCTTGCCTGCAGAATTCCAGGGATGGGGGAGCCTGGTGGGCTGCCATCTATGGGGTTGCACAGAGTTGGATATGACTGAAGTGACTTAGCAGCAGCAGGCAAAAAACTGCTTTGAGATGTTAGAAATATTCTGTACCTCAAAATTTCAATGTATTAATCTCAATGAATTAAGATTAATTTATTTAGGCTACCATAAACTTACATATTCCTATTTCATTTCATCTATTACTTCATTGCTTATTTTGCTGCTCAAATTGTCCTAGATTTGGGCAGGGTGCCATTTCCTACTCCAGGGGAATCTTCCTAACCCAGGGACTGAACCTGTTATCTCCTGCTTGGCAGGCAGATTTCTACCACAGAGCCATCTGGGAAGCCCTATTTTTTATGTTGAGACTAGTCTTAAGATTAATTTATTTAGGCTACCATAAACTTACATATTCCTATTTCATTTCATCTATTACTTCATTGCTTATTTTGCTGCTCAAATTGTCCTAGATTTGGGCAGGGTGCCATTTCCTACTCCAGGGGAATCTTCCTAACCCAGGGACTGAACCTGTTATCTCCTGCTTGGCAGGCAGATTTCTACCACAGAGCCATCTGGGAAGCCCTATTTTTTATGTTGAGACTAGTCCAAATGAAAAATCTATATTAAGGATGCCATTTCATGCATAAAATAAATTTAATATAGAATTATATTTAATAGGTGAAGATTGAAAGGAAGAAATGATTAAATAATGGTAAACATGTACATTATTAGGCAGTCCCTACAAATGTTGGTTGAGGACTTCTAGTGAAGAGAGTAACTTGAGCACTTATATTGAATCTAACTCAGAGCAACCATAGCTGGAGGCAGGGGTGTGTTGTGATTCCAGTGGCCATCTAGTCCAATTCAGCTGGAACAGTGCCAGTTTACCCTTGTTGTCTCATAATTATCAGTCTTCTTTTTCACTTTTAAAGTATCTCAATTTAGATGATAAATTATATGGCCAGAGGATGAAGGAATCAAAACTCAATCTCAGTAATTTTTCCAGGAAACATGCTAGAAGAGAAGACCACAAATAATAGGAGTCTTTCTAAAGTGTTTCTTCCCAATTTACATGTAAATAAGTCAGAACAGTGAGTGGCACAATATAAACATTCACAAATATTAGCCATTATGGTCCATTTGACTGGGCAAGCTGAGCAAATACAAGGCATTGCTGTGGCTGACTCTTCATGAGGGAAATCTTGCATTTGGGGTGATGACTGGAGTGCTCTGGGCTTTTCTGGTGGCTCAGATGGTAAAGAATCTGCCTGCAATGCAGAAGATCTGGGTTCAATCCCTGGGATAGGAGGAGTTCCAGGAGAAAGGAATGGCTACCCGCTGCAGGATTCTTGCCTGAAGAGTTCCATGAACAGAGGAGCCCTCCATGGTGCTTCAATGAAGTGGACACGACTGAGCAACTACACTTTCACTGGCATGCTCTGGTTGCCACAGTTGAGATGTAGAGAACACTCATAGGCATACAGGTGAAGCTCTCTGCTGTGACTACTCATGTTATCACCTCTACATTATTTTCCATCAATTTCTAGATGTAAATAAACGACAGCAAATTTAAGCTTTTTCTTTCTTTATTGTTTAGATGGAGATCTCAATAATTTGCAGACTCAAGTGAACTCATAAAAGCAGATAAGCCTGGATGTCATGAAAAGTCATGGAAAAGACAGAGCAATTCAAGAGAAGGGGACACATCTTTATCAGTCAAACCATCTCTTATTATCAAAGAAAGAGGATAGAACTAGAAGTTTTCAAATAAATGTTCATATCAAGACTCCAACAGAGAGGCAGGAGATGGTGGAGTAGAAGGACTTGAGTGCACTTATCATGAAAACACTGAAATCACAACTAACTTCTGAACAACCACTGACAAAAAAAAAAGACTCAAACCTACCAAAAAAGATGCTCAAACTGAACTGAACTGAACACCCAAAGACAAAAAAGAAGCCACAATGAGATGATGTGCTGCTGAAGTGTTGCTCAGTCATGTTCAACTCTTTGAGACACTATGGACTGTAGCTCACCAGGATCCTTTGTCCATGGGGATTCTCTAGGCAAGAATACTGGAATAGGTTGCCATGCTCTCCTCCAGGGGATCGTCCCAACCCAGGGATCAAATCTAGGTTTCTCACAATACAGGCAGATTCTTTATCATATGAGCCACCAGAGAGGGATGTTTTCATGGTATAATCATATTCCATACCTGTTACCCACAAACTGGAAAATAATTATATCACAGAGATTCTCCCATAGGAGTGAGAGTTTTGAGCCCCAAGTCAGGCTTCCTAGCCTGGGGACGTGGCATTGGGAGGAGGAGCCTCCAGAACATTTGGCTTTGAAGGCCAATGGGCTTGAGTGCAGGCACTCCACAGGGCTGGGTGAGACAGAGACTCCACTACTGGAGGGTGCACAAGAGGTTTCACATGCACTGGGACCCAGGACAAAGCAATGACACCATAGGAGCATGGTCCAAGCCTACCTTTGAGTAGGCCTGGGGAGGCAGAGAGTAGCTGTGTCTCATTTGGGAGAAGGACATTGGTGGCAGGAGCCCCAGGGAATATTCATTGGAGTGGGTGCGCCCAGAAGTCACCAATTTGCCATTGAGACCTGGCTCCAGTGCTGAGACACCTCAGGCAGAACCACCAACAGGGTGGGAACACAGCCCCATCCATCAGCAGATAGGCTGTATAAAGTTAGCCTGAACCCACAGCCACCTATAAACATACCCCTTGACACGGTCCTGCCCACCAGTGGGCAGGCACCAGTTCCTCTCACTTGGAAGCCTGCACAAGCCCCTGGACCAACCTCATCTACCAGGGGGCAAACACCAGAAGTAAGAAGAACTACAGTCCTGCAGCCTGAGGAATGGAGACCACAAACACAGAAAATCAGACAAAATGAGACAGCAGAGGAATATGTTCCGATGAAGAAACAAGATACAATCCCAGAATAACAACTAAGTGAAGTGGAGATAGGCAATCAACCTGAAAAAGAATCCAGAGTAATAACAGTAAAAATGATCCAAGATCTCAGAAAAAGAATGGAGGCACAGACTGAGAGGATATAAGAAACGTTTAATAAAGAGCTAAGTGCTTTAAAGAACAGAGGTAAACAATAACTGAAATGAAAAATACACTAGAAGGAATCAACAGCAGAATAAATACATCATGATGCTACCAGGTTATCAAATATTAGCCAGTTGTTAAAATATGTGATCAAGTAATTTTGAGTCACTTTGAGGAAATATTTATGATACCATGCTAAGAGACAAATATTGTCTATTAAGTTTTGTATAGTCCACTGTTTATATTCTATACATAATATATAGAAATGCATTGAAAAATACTGAAAGAGGGTGTACTATAAAATTTAATAGTGATTACTTGGGATAATCTTAAGCTTTCTTCACTATATGTCTTTGAATTATCCAAAACTTTTAAATAACAAGAATATATGAAAAAAATAGAATTGGAAAATGTGATTATGATAATCAGCAACATAAAGATTATGCAAGATGAATGGAAAGGGTAGGTGAAGTTAGAGTTACACTTAGGTTTTTGAAATGAGGATTTGTGAAGCCCTGACTGCCATTGTGGCTGTATTTGGAGATGGGGACTCTAGGTAAGTAATTATGTTTAAATGTGGTCATATGGTGGGGCTCTGATCAGACAGGACTAGTGTCCTTATAAAAAATTATCCCAGAATGCTCATTCTCTCTCTTTTCCTGAGCACACATTTAGAAAAAGGCATGTGAGGACATAACAACAAGGTGCCATATACAAGCCAGGAAAAGAGGTCCCAGCAGGAACCTCAGTTCAGTTGCTCAGTCTTGTCCCATTCTTTGTCACCCCATGGAGTGCAGCACACCAGGCTTCCCTGTCTATTAGCAACTCCTGGAGCTTACTCAAACTCATGTCCATCAAGTCAGTGATGCCATCCAATCACCTCATCCTCTGTCATCCCCTTCTCCTCCCACCTTCAATCTTTCCCAGCATCAGGGTCTTTTCAAATCAGTCAGTTCTTCAGAGGGCAGACAGAATGAAAACCACTGAAGAAGGGAATGGCAAACCACTTCAGTATTCTTGCCTTGAGAAACCCATGAACGGAATAGCAGGAACCTTGTCAGTCAGAATCTTGATCTTGACCTTCTCAGCCTCCAGAACTATGTGAAACAAATGTCTTCTGTTTAAACAACCCAGTTTATGGCATTATGTCATGGAAGCCCAGTGGAATAATACACTAATTAAAAAAAAAATTCTTTTTAAAGTGGAAGGTAACACTCCAGAGAGTAATATCAGCTGGGTTATTATCCCTGTCCTATTTCTAAATACAGCGGGAAGCCAGTGAGTTGTCAGGTAAAAAACTGTGGGTCAGGGGACAAGTCCTAACGTTTCTGGTGGAGGATAAGCTCAAGGTGGGCCACTAGAGTGTGGCTGCCCAATTCTTAGGATACTATGTTTAGGACTGGTGCCTGAAAAAGGAGGTCACTGGCTGAGTTACACATTCAGAGATTATATAGGTCTGTGAAGCCTCTTCCAGGAACAATTTCTGGGCTGGTGGGTAGAGAAGGAACAGTGTCTGCAAGTAATAACACAAACTTTTGGCATTCTCTTCCACCTCTGAGATGCTCTTAGAAGCTCTCTTTAAATAACAGATAGGAGGTTACCCTGGGAGTCCAGTGGTTGCTTGCCAATCAGGAGATGTGAGTTTGATTCCTGGTCTGGGAAGATCCCACATGCCTTGGAACAACTGAGCTTGTGTGCCACAAATACTGAACCTGTGCTCTGGAGCCAGCGGGCTGCAAATACTCAGTCCACTCTGAGTCATGCGACAGTCATGCGACTGTCAAAGCCCATGAACCCTAGAGCCTGTTCTCTGCAACGAGAGAAGCCACTGCACCAAGAAGCCTACGCATCATTCTTTTTAAAGTGGAAGGAAACACTCCAGAGAGTAATATCAGCTGGGTTTACCCCTCCCTGTCCTATTTCTAAATACAGCAGGAAGCCAGTGAGTTGTCAGGTAAAAAACTGTGGGTCAGGGGACAAGTCCTAATGTTTCTGGTGGAGGATAAGCTCAAGGTGGGCCACCAGAGTGTGGCTGCCCAATTCTTAGGATACTATGTTTAGGACTGGTGCCTGAAAAAGGAGGTCGCTGGCTGAGTTACACATTCAGAGATTATATAGGTCTGTGAAGCCTCTTCCAGGAACAATTTCTGGGCTGGTGGGTAGAGAAGGAACAGTGTCTGCAAGTAATAACACAAACTTTTGGCATTCTCTTCCACCTCTGAGATGCTCTTAGAAGCTCTCTTTAAATAACAGATAGGAGGTTACCCTGGGAGTCCAGTGGTTGCTTGCCAATCAGGAGATGTGGGTTTGATTCCTGGTCTGGGAAGATCCCACATGCCTTGGAACAACTGAGCTTGTGTGCCACAAATACTGAACCTGTGCTCTGGAGCCAGCGGGCTGCAAATACTCAGTCCACTCTGAGTCATTTCTGGGCTGGTGGGTAGAGAAGGAACAGTGTCTGCAAGTAATAACACAAACTTTTGGCATTCTCTTCCACCTCTGAGATGCTCTTAGAAGCTCTCTTTAAATAACAGATAGGAGGTTACCCTGGGAGTCCAGTGGTTGCTTGCCAATCAGGAGATGTGGGTTTGATTCCTGGTCTGGGAAGATCCCACATGCCTTGGAACAACTGAGCTTGTGTGCCACAAATACTGAACCTGTGCTCTGGAGCCAGCGGGCTGCAAATACTCAGTCCACTCTGAGTCATGCGACAGTCATGCGACTGTCGAAGCCCATGAACCCTAGAGCCTGTTCTCTGCAACGAGAGAAGCCACTGCACCAAGAAGCCTACGCATATCAACTAGAGAGTAGCTCTCTTCCCCCAACTAGAGAAAGTCCATGTGCAGCAGCCAAGACCCAGCACAATCAAAAATAAGCAACTTAATAACAGGAACTTCACCAATTATATGTTAGATTTCAATTTTCTTTATCCTGCTCTAAGGTAAAGAATACAGAGTTTCAGTATTCATTTTTGTAAAAAGGAGGTGTACAGTAGCAATAGTGTCACACTCAATCTTACTATCTAGCAGAACATGAAAGTCATTGTAAATAACAGATAGGAGGTTACCCTGGGAGTCCAGTGGTTGCTTGCCAATCAGGAGATGTGAGTTTGATTCCTGGTCTGGGAAGATCCCACATGCCTTGGAACAACTGAGCTTGTGTGCCACAAATACTGAACCTGTGCTCTGGAGCCAGCGGGCTGCAAATACTCAGTCCACTCTGAGTCATGCGACAGTCATGCGACTGTCAAAGCCCATGAACCCTAGAGCCTGTTCTCTGCAACGAGAGAAGCCACTGCACCAAGAAGCCTACGCATATCAACTAGAGAGTAGCTCTCTCCCCCCAACTAGAGAAAGTCCATGTGTAGCAGCCAAGACCCAGCACAATCAAAAATAAGCAACTTAATAACAGAAACTTCACCAATTATATGTTAGATTTCAATTTTATTTATCCTGCTCTAAGGTAAAGAATACAGAGTTTCAGTATCCATTTTTGTAAAAAGGAGGTGTACAGTAGCAATAGTGTCACACTCAATCTTACTATCTAGCAGAACATGAAAGTCATTGCTTATTTGAAGGCTCCAGTGAGCAAGCAAACAAGGGGGCGTGTCAAGGAGGGAAGATGGCAGATTTCTGCATGCTACAGAAGGGGCTGCGTACCATGGTATCAATGTTAATGTGTTCTTCAAAAAATCTCGAGACTCTTTCGTTAAGTGGTTAAAATCCAAATAACAATGTAATCTGTGCTTTTGCAAATTAGCCACAAACCATCTAGTTTCTCAGCAATTACTTGATGTTTTTTATCTACCTCTAAATGTTACTGACCTAAAAAAAAATATCTGATCAAAGGCTGTGGAAATTCTAACCCCTGCAGCAAGTATTAAATTGGTCCACTCTGTGTCCTATGCTGACAAATCGTTATACTCTAGAGCCTGACGACCCATGAGTGACTCAATTAGATGCACGGATGTGGCAGCAATGTTTTAAAGTTGTCTGCACTTGACTTCATTCCTTTAAAACAACAACCAACCTGCCCACCCCCTTAAAATCTTTCCCAACCGAATAAATAGAAATGTCTTTCCTTCTACAGGCTCCAGAGCAGACGTGAGGGCGACTGTACCTTCTGGTGGTCACATAAAATGAGCAAAAGCACCTTTGTGTAATAAATCTCTTTCTTGTAACCAGCGCTTCCTCTCATATTATGTTTCTCTTTATATTATGAAGATCCGTGCATTTACATGGAATCTTCTTCCTTACCTGTCCCACTCTTTCCTCCACCTCAGTCCACTGGTTGGTTCTCTAGAATAGGCACTGGTTCTCTAGAAGTTTATTGGTTGGGTTAAGGAGGACTTGATAGTGAGCAGTTTGACATCTGATGTCAAACCCAGCCCAACAAGGAGCCGTGGGAATCCCTGGTATCTCTTCCACCATGGAACTTACTGTTGAGGGAACAATGGAAGTGCAATATTCTGAGAATATAACATGGTATTTTTGGAAAATGTATTCCGTTATTGAGAAGTTACCTCTTGGATATGTCTAAACATTACCTTTCACAAAAGATCATTTTTTTTTCAACGTTAAAGGACATGTCACACAATCCTGTTGTACATACCATAGTACCCTGGTGGCTCAGATGGTAAAGCATCTGCCTGCAATACGAGAGACCCGGGTTTGATCCCTGGGTTGGGAAGATCTCCTGGAGAAGGAAATGGCAACCCACTCCAGTATTCCTGCCTGGAGAATCCCAAGGATGGAGGAGCCTAGTAGGCTACAGTCCATGGGGTCGTAGAGTCAGAAACGACTGAACGACTTCACTTCACACATTCCTGTTGTACATACTATAGTGCCAAGTACTGTATGAGACACAATATAAATACTGATGCAAATTAGGTTCAAAAGGCATATACCCAGAGGAAAATATGGTTCAAAGGATATATGCACCTCAACGTTCATTGCAGTACCACTAACAATAGCTAGGACATGGAAGCAATCTAAATGCCCATCAACAGATGAACAGATAAAGAAGACATGATACATACAATATATTACTCAGCCATTAAAAGAATGAAATGATGCCATTTGCAACAACACGGATGGACCCAGAGATTATCATACTAAGTGAAATAAGTCAGACAAAGACAAATTTCATGTAATATTGCTTATATGGGGAATCTAAAAAAATGATACAAATGAACTTATTAACAAAACAGAAACATATAGACTTAGATAAGGAATTTATGTTTACCAGGGGAAAGGGTGGTGGGGAGGGATAGCCTGAGAATTTGGGACTGACATATATACACACAGCTATGTTTAAAACAAAATCAACAAGGACCTACTGTAAAAAAAATTAATGAAAAATAAAGAAAAAAAGACTTTTCTGGTAAGATATACGATGTTACTATTTTTGTGCAGTGTATTCAGTGACAGAGAGAACTTGTTGTCTGGGGATAAGGCAGACTCTTCTTGTTTGCCTACTGTATTCTTATTAGAATAGTGTTCTGATGTGTGTGTGTGTTTGCACACATGGCAAACTCTCAGCCTACAGAACCAGTCTGACATCTAGCTTCCTGGACAGCTTACAATGGAAACAGCTGACTGCAACTTGCCTCAGTAACAGAGGTCTAACTGTTCGTTGTTTTAGTAATCACTGAGAGTGCGTTTGCTTGAACAAAAGTTAAACCATTTGCCTACTATTTATGGAATGCCTCCCTTGCGCACAGTGAGACCTGAAACACTTGTTAGTGCTCTGAACAATTTCTCCCTACTAAATAGTCTCTATAAAAAGTCTCCATGCCTGCCTTCCAGCACCATGTGACTTGTCCAGAGGGGAGGTAAACTGCTCTGATGTCTCCTTGTGCAGGTTCCAAGTAATCTTGCTGTCTTCCCATCTACTTCCTTTAGACCCATACTTTGTTTGCACTGTCTATCTGGCACATGACCAATATTTAGGTTTGGATTTTGTCTCTTAGAAGGACACTTCTTTCCATGAGCTCAGGATCAGAGCAGAGACCCAAGCATCCCACTTGTTCAGTGGGAAAAGGTCAGACCTCTGCATGTATTTTAGACTCGACTATGTCACACACCCACAAATGTGAAGATGGGCATCCTATGACTCCAAAAACTAATCATGCAAATGAAACCTGTTACATCCCCAAAGCACAAGCTTTTCAGTTCTCTAAGGCTTGTGGAGGAACTGTGGGAAGCACAGTGCCCATGATACTGAACAGGCAGGAGTCTCACTGAAATACAAAGATTGCAGTGCAAGCGAGAAGGGAAGTGTTTTGCTCCTTATCGGCCCTGCTGGATCAGTTATCTCTTCAGTGGTGTCTCCCACTTAGGGTATATACAGAAAAAGCCACACCTGAGAAAGTAGAAGCTAAGTCATTTCTTTTAGCATTTCTGGCAATTAAGAAAGTTTAGCCTTGATACACAACAATTTCTTAATGTATAGCACAGAGTTCTATGGTCAATACTGTTACTAAACCATAGTAGAAAAGAACATGAAGAATATGTATGCTGCTGCTGCTGCTGCTAAGTCACTTCAGTCGTGTCCAACTCTCTGCGACCCCATAGACGGCAACCCACCAGGCTCCCCTGTCCCTGGGATTCTCCAGGCAAGAACATTGGAGTGGGTTGCCATTTCCTTCTCCAATGCATGAAAGTGAAAAGTGAAAGTGAAGTCGCTCAGTTGGGTCTAATTCTTAGCGACCTCATGGACTGCAGCCTACCAGGCTCCTTCATCCATGGAATTTTCCAGGCAAGAGTACTGGAGTGGGTTGTCATTGCATAGATACAACCAAATCACTTTGTTGTACTTCAATAAAATGTTTTAAAAAGTCAAGCCTGACTCTCTGGCATAAGTATCCTGCCACTTATAAGCACAAACTCCACCTCATTTTGTAGGTTTCCCTGCTTCTTCTCTTTGCTTTGCCTGCTGCAGACTCCACAAGTAAAAGGCCCACATGACCCCTATATCTTATGGCAAATATCTGACAATTCACTGGGAGTAGAATTGATGATCAACAGCCTGGTGTGAGCTTTAAAGAAAACAGATATGAGAAAAACACCCAGCATATAATTTGCACATAGTGAGTACTCAACAAATACTGCTGCTTGCTTTTTCTTTAGTTCCAGAGAGGATTTAAAGCAATTTATGAAAATAATCAGAGTCTAACAGTGATGTAATTGATGGCTCTGGGCCCTAGAGAAAAATACAGAGCACTTTCTCCTTAAATTTTTCTCTCATCTTACCATCAGCAATATCAGGTATTGCACATAAATAAATCTTACAAGGCATTATTTATTTAAATAATACATCTATTTCTAAAAGTATTTTAGAAGCACTGTGCATACTGTATAACCTCTCCATTGAGTCTGCCACTGTTCCTGGGGTTTAGGTTCTTTGAGACAATGACCAACACCATGGGTTAAGCTGAATCAATGAAAGTTACAAGACTGTCAAAAAGATGGGTGTGTCCAATCAGACAGCATATGCCTTGACACATAGAAGATACGTATTGAGACAATGCAAGCAGCTTGATGGAAAACCAAACCAGAAGTAGGAAGCAAATCTTCCATGCATCTGAGCCAGCTCCTACTGGAGCTGTAGGAAGTCAGTTTTTCCTTTGTACTGTATTTTATGTGAGGTGGCTATGTGATCTGGGGACACTGATGAAGATTATGCCTCCCAGTTCCTTCCCACCTCCCAGTTTAAGCAGACATGGAAGTTTTTGGAAGGAGGTTGTCACTACCTAGTCAGTTCTCTGAAACAGGAAGACTTGGTGGTGAGAAGAATGCTGTTTTTTTTTAATGTAGATTTAAAAAAAATCTTTATTGAATTTATTACAATATTGTTTTACAATATTGATTCTGTTTTATGTTTTGGTTTTTTGGCAATGTGGCATATGGGATCTTAGCTCCCTGACCAGAGATTGAACTCATACCCCCTGCATTAGAGGGCAATGACTTAACCACTGGATCACCAGGGATATTCCAAGAGGACTTTCAGATTCACATCCATTTATGCCACAGCAGCTTCCATTTCTTGGGCAAAACAGACTTGCTATGCTATGCTATGCTAAGTCACTTCAGTCGTGTCTGACTCTGTGCGACCCCATAGACGGCAGCCCATCAGGCTCCCCTGTCCCTGAGATTCTCCAGGCAAGAACACTGGATTGGGTTGCCATTTCCTTCTCCAAAGCATGAAAGTGAAAAGTGAAAGGGAATTCACTCAGTCGTGTCCGACTTAGCGACCCCATGGACTGCAGCCTACCAGGCTCCTCCGTCCATGGGATTTTCCAGGCAAGTGTACTGGAGTAGGGTAAAACAGACTTAAGACTGAATAATAATGAAAAATCTCAAGTATCCTATTCTCCACTTTATTTCCTGGCCTGGCTATCTGGAATGGCTTCATATCAACTAAGTTTCCAATGAGGATCTAATTTTGCATTTATAGGTAAAACTGTGGTGTATGTTATCCCAGTACAGGTTGGTCAACATTAGAGTTCCTGAAAGGGGCCTTTGAATGTGATGTGGCATCAACTCTATTTAGTTATGAGTAGAGAGAACCACTGCAGCAGCTTCCTTCACTCCAGATCGAGAAATTACCAGTGAACAAATGATTTGGGAAAATCAGAATGAGGATAGTTGGGGTTCTCCTTACTGTGAAATCAAAACACCCCACAAGCACTTCTTTTAATCCTGAACACAGACTCCATTCTAATTACTTTACTAGCAAGAGCTGAACAGTATGAGATTCACTGTGAAATGAATATCCCACCATAAAAGCCCAGCATATTCATCTTTAAAAAATTTAGTATCTTAATGTGATTCATGACTTAGTCACCTTTTGTACCACTTTCTGTTTGATTATAATTTTATCTATTAATCATGTTAATCCAATAGACTCTGCCTTAATCAAATGTGAGTCAATTACCCAGTTCTTCAAATTATATTTTTTAATGAAAGACATTTTTTAAAATTGAATGCCAATTAGGGCCAAGCCAAACTTGTTCATAAAGTTTGGGTTATCACAGAACAGTATGAGCCCTTGACTATACCTGTATTTTCAGCTCTTTCTGATGAAAGCGTGCTGTGTGCTTTCAGATACAGCCATTAACCTCTCTGTAATTCCTGTTTTTCCACCTGTGAAATGAGGATAATGATACTCTGGCTTGGGAAATGATTTTATGACTCTTAGTTGAAAAATACAACCAGAATACCATTTAAAAAATGTTTTTTGTAATTTCACTCTTAATTTCTTACCATAAGTGGTTTTGTTTTTCCTTAGCACTGAACTGCTTTTTGACATCATTAGAGAACTATATATATAAATCCACTGAAAGGGAAGTGACTCAGAAGGGTTCCTCTGGAACAGTCTTAACTGTGGACAGTGATGGACAGAATGACAAGGATGTTTTATCCACAGGCCTCCAGAAATAAAGTCCAAGTGGACTTCTGGAGCTCTGTGTTGGGAAAAGTTGTAAGGCTTCCTCCTACAGCTCTATTCAGCAGAATAGAGCTCCCTGCTCCCATTCAGGAATGGGTAGTGGTGGTGTAAGGGCTGACAGAACTAGCTGACAGTGGAAGGGGCTCCACGGATGGGCCTCTGGTCGAGGTGGGTGTCCTTGTGCTCCACTGATACTATGTAGAAAGTAGCATGTGTACATTTCTCTAATGGGAGTGCATAGCTATTATTTTAATTTTCAGTAAGATTCTACAAACGAGTCTATCCTAAAGGAAATCAACCCTGAATATTCACCAGAAGGACTGTTGCTGAAACTTCAATACTTTGGCCACTTAATGCAAAGAGCCAGCTCATTGGAAATGACCCTGATGCTGGGAAAGATTGAAGGTGCCGACAGTGGAAGGGGCTCCACGGATGGGCCTCTGGTCGAGGTGGGTGTCCTTGTGCTCCACTGATACTATGTAGAAAGTAGCATGTGTACATTTCTCTAATGGGAGTGCATAGCTGTTATTTTAATTTTCAGTAAGAGCTACAAACGAGTCTATCCTAAAGGAAATCAACCCTGAATATTCACCAGAAGGACTGTTGCTGAAACTTCAATACTTTGGCCACTTAATGCAAAGAGCCAGCTCATTGGAAATGACCCTGATGCTGGGAAAGATTGAAGGCAAAAGGAGAAAGGGGAGAGAGAGGATGAGATGGTTAGATAGCATCCCTGACTCAGTGGACATGAATTTGAGCAAGCTCTGGGAGATAGTGGAGGACAGAGCAGCCTTGCATGCTACAGTCCATGGGGTTGCAAAAGAGACACAATTTAGTGACTGAACAACAATAAGATTGTACAAACCAATGTTTTAGGATCAAATGGATGATGAGGTCTGGGGCCCAGACCTTGGGCTGGGATTGAGGCCAGAGGATCACCTTCACCTGTTCAATGGGAAAGGAGAGAAATCTCATTGCAGACAACTGTTTCTGCTTCTGTCCTGCAAAGCTGGCTGCCTGCCATTACACCATCTGAAATTGGGGACCCGGGTTTCTCGGGAAGAGGGCTCTTTCACAGTTGTTGAAGTTAAGGAGGTAATGATAGTTATTTCATTCTCTTTCTTTTCTGCTCCAAGTGCCCTACTCCTCTGGTATTTAGCTCTGTTGTTGAGTTGAAATCACATTAGTGTATTACAGGCTAAGCCAGCTGAGTACATTCTGTGAAGAAATGACAAGTGAGCTGGTGGTGTAAAGCTCTCCTATGGCAGGTGGCAGCATGGCTCATTCGTGCTTCTTGATGGACAGCTAGGGACCTGTTGTCAATTTCCAGATGCTCTATCACTATGGTTCCAAGAAAAATCATTTGTGCTAATTATCACCAAGGAGGAGTGACCTGTGCAGAGAGCTTCTGTTCCATAAAGTGGCCTGGGCAGTTAGCTAGATAAACTGAGATGTCCCAACCCTTCTGCTAATAAGCTCCTGTGGCCATTCCACCTAGATCAAAGCCTTACATTTCCAAGGGGCTCAAGGCCATGGCAAATAGATGGGGAAAAAATGGAAATAGTGACAAATTTTTCTTGGGCTCCAAAATCAGTGCAGATGGTAACTGCAGCCATGAAATTAAAAGAAGCTTTGGTCCTTGGAAGAAAAGCTATGAAAAACCTAGATAGCATATTAAAAAGCAGAGACATCATTTTGCTGACAAAGGTCCCTATAGTCAAAGCTATGGTTTTTCCAGTAGTCATATAAGGATGTGAGAGCTGGACCATAAAGAAAGCTGAGCAATGAAGAATTGATGCTTTTGAACTGTGGTGCTGGAAAAGATGCTTGAGAGTCCCCTGGATGGCAAGGAGATCAAACCAATCAGTCTGAAAGGAAATCATTCCTGAATATTCATTAGAAGGTCTGATGCTGAACTGAAGCTTGAATACTTTGGCTACCTGATGTGTTGAGCCAACTCATTGGAAAAGACCCTAATGCTGGGAAAGATTGAGGGCAAGAGGAAAAGGGGCAAAGGAGAATGAGATGGTTGGATGGCATCACTAACCCAATGGACATGAGTTTGAGCAAACTCTGGGAGATAGTCAAGGACAGGGAAGCCTGGTGTGCTGCAGTGCATGAGGTTGCAGAGTGGGACACAATTGAGCGACTGAACAAGACCAATTGGAACCAAGACTTCACAGGAGTCACTGTCTCTGAGTTGTAAATCAGTGTTAAATGTGAGTGGGCAGAGCTTTTATTTGCATGTGATTAGAATGAAGACCTTTGAATTCCAATGTGTGTGTGGTCATCTGAGAATCTCACTCTTTGTTTCAGTGAGGGCCAGGTGTCAATGGCTGATACATGGGTGCAAGGTTATTCACACCCAAGGGGCAGCATAAAACTCCACAGCGGCCCCTGGGAAGCCTTTGGCAAGCATCCAGTGTCCTCTAATTGTCTAGCCATTTTCTTATTAACTCCGAATGCCTGGATTCTGATGCTCCTCCCACTCTAGCCCAGCAAGGATGACAAAGAACCTCTTGAGCGATAGAAAAAGAAAGACCTTACCATGCTTGCGTTAGATAAACTTTTCCCTCCAAAATTTCTAATTCTCTTACATAAATTTTTAGCCGTGGAATTACAAGGTCAAGTAAATTGAATATTATGAGGCTTCTGACTGCCAAGTTGGTTCCAATGTATTGTATTAGTTTAGGAGTTTATTTCTAGTTGTATTTTTTTGTCCTTTGAGGATTATCTTTTAGATACTTTACATATATTGTTTGGGGCTTTTCTGCATCTGGTGAACTCTACATATTAAAGATGATAGCTTTCTGCAATATCTGCTGCAGATGTTTTCCTAAGGTTATTGGGAATTTTCTCTTTTTGTTCATATCCTTTTTTCTTTTGTGACTTTCATGGTCATTCTATTTCAATGAATATTTATTTAAGTATAAGAACATCTTTAATCTATCATAAGTGATTTTTCTGAAATAAAGGCAAAAAAAGATAATTTTTATGAAATAAGTATATAATAACTTAAGAATTGTGTAAGTCCCTATTTCTCAGCCAGATCTCACTAAACTATCTAAAGGATACCCAGATTTGTACAATAATAATTTAATTTTAATTGTTTCTACTATTTTGTTTATCATTTATATGATTTTGAGTCATATAAAAGTTACAGTTTTATACATAATTCTCTGCTTGGTTGCATAAAGGTATAGTTCTCAAAGTAGGGAAGTGGAACAGATTTTGTGTACCAGGTTAATTTATAAGTTTTAAGCATTTAGAGATAAATATGGAGACATCTCATTTTAATTCCTACTCCAGCCACCATACATGCTAGGGGCAGACTTGCCTAAATTTTCAAGGGGGCTGAACTGTCCAGGTTTGGTGGCCTCTCTTGGATCAAACGTGAATTTATAAGATATTTTTAAATGTCATTACAAGAATTGTGAAAGTTATACATGTCAAATTTTCACTAGGATGCAGGAAAAGTGGTATTTTATATTAATACATTTAAGTTGCTTACAATAGAAAAGGATAAATGATAAAAATTCATGAAGGTATCCAACTAAAAAGTTTTACAAAGTAGAAAAGAATAAACCGAAAAATAGAGAAGATAAAGATGGGGGCTGAACTGTCCAGGTTTGGTGGCCTCTCCTGGATCAAACGTGAATTTATGAGATATTTTTAAATGTTATTACAAGAATTGTGAAAGTTATACATGTCAAACTTTCACTAGGAGGCAGGAAAAGTGGTATTTTATATTAATACATTTAAGTTGCTTACAATAGAAAAGGATAAATGATAAAAATTCATGAAGGTATCCAACTAAAAAGTTTTACAAAGTAGAAAAGAATAAACCGAAAAATAGAGAAGATAAAGATCAGGATAGTAATAAATGGAAAAAAAAATACAAAAGATAGACTAAGAGAGCCCAAAGTTACTTCTTTTAAAAGACTAATTAAATAGAGAAAATTTTGGTAACAGTGATTAAGAAAATAAAATAACAATTACCAATATAAAGAAGAAAAGAGAAATAATTATACATTCATTTCAACTCCTAGAATATAATTAAGAAATATGATGAATAATAATCCAATTCCAAAGAAGGGCAATGCAAAGAATGTTCAAACTAATGCACAATTGTGCTTATTTCACATGCTAGCAAGGCAATGCTAAAAATCCTTCAAGCTAGGCTTTAGCAGTATGTGAACTGAGAACCTCCAGATGCACAAGCTGGATTTAGAAAAAGCAGAGGAACCAAAGGTCAAACTGCCAACATCTGTTGGATTATATAAAAAGCAAGAGAATTCTAGAAAAAATCTACTTCTGCTTCCTTGACTATGCTAAAGCTTTTGACTTTGTGGATTACAGCAAACTGGAAACTTCAAGAGACGGGCATACCAGATGACCTTACCTGCCTCCCAGGAAACCTGTATGCAGGTCAAGAAGAAATAGTTAGAACTGAACATGAACTGAACAGAACTGAACAGACGTTCAAAATTGGGAAAGGAGTACGTCAAGGCTGTATATTGTCATCCTGCTTATTTAACTTATATGCAGAGCAATCATGCAAAATGCTGGGCTGGATGAAGGACAAGCTGGAATCAAGATTGCTGGGAGAAAAATCACTAAACTCAGATATACAGATGACACCACCATTATGGCAGAAAGCAAAGAGGAACTAAAGAGTCTCTTGATGAAAGTGAAAGACAAGCAAAAAAGCTGGCTTAAAACTCAAGATTCAGAATATTAAGATCATAGCATCTAGTCCTATCACTTCATGGCAAATAGAAAGGGGAAAAAATGGAAACAGTGACAGACGTTATTTTTTGGGGCTCCAAAATCACTGCAGATGGGGACCGCAGCCATGAAATTAAAAGATGCTTGCTCCTTGGAAAAAAAGCTATGACAAACCTAGACTGCATATTAAAAAGCAGAGACATCACTTTGCCAACAAATGTCTGTCTAGTCAAAGCTATGGTTTTTCCTGTGGTCATGTATGGATGTGAGAGCTGGACTGTGAAGAAGGCTGAGCACTGAAGAATTGATGCTTTTGAACTGTGGTGCTGGACAAGATTTTTCAGAGTCCCTTGGACAGCAAGGAGATCAAACCAGTGAATCCTAAAGGAAATCAGTCGTGAATATTCATTGGAAGGACTGATGCTGAAACTCCAATACTTTGGCTACCTGATGTGAAGAGCCAACTTAATGGAAAAGCCCCTAATGCTGGGAAAGACTGAGGGCCAGGGGAGAGATGGGCAACAGAGGGTGAGATGGTTGGATAGGATCACTGACACAATGCACATGAGTCTGAGCAAACTCTGGGAGGCAGTGAAGGACAGGGAAGCTTGTGTGCTGCAGTCCATGGGGTTGCAAAGAGTTGGACATGACTGAGCAACTGAACAACAGCAAATTAATAATTTTATGCCAACTGATTTAAACAATTAGATGTAATGGATAAATTCCTGGAAAAAATAACTCAGCAAAACTGACTCAATATGAAATAGAAAGCTTGAATTGTCCCATAATTGTAAAAGAAATCAGAATGTTAGTTAATAATGTCCCTATAAAGAAAACACCAATTGATTCTACTAGACCAACCCAACACTGAACAAACTCCTCTAGAAAATACAGGAAGAGGAAATACTTCTCAACTAATTCTGTAAAGCTTATATAACTTTAAACAAGACAGGACAGACTAAGAATGGAAGATTTCAGAATTTTTACAAAATTTCCAGTCCAGACTTTTTTTTCTTTTCAAGAGACCTGATATACAGTTGATCTTTGAACAACACAGGCCTGAACTGTACAAGTCACTTGTACTTGGATTTTTTTCAGTAGTAAATACTACAGTTCTAATGGGTTGAAATTGGTTGAATCTAAGGAAATGAAGGAAACTTGAACATGGAGGGATGACTAGAAATGATACTCAGGTGTGTGACGTAGAAGAGGGCCAGCACCCCAACCTAGAACTGTTCAAGCATCAACTGTATATTCAAGAAGATATTTTGGAAACTCTATGTTCAGTTAAAAATGTTTAACTAGAGATCTATCCACAATTTGTTTATATATGCGATGTGAGATGAACATACATACACGTTTCAAACAGCTAAAGCACAGTTCTCTCACTATAAATAATTTTTCATTTAGTAAAAGTGAAGATTTTTATTACCAGGAGTTTTCATAATTCGGAACTTTAATTGATGCTGATTCAGGTTACTTTACTTTAGGTGTATCCCCAGTAAACACTGATAAAAACATCTCTTGATGCTGCTACTTAAAAAAAAAGAGAGAGCGAGGCAGACTATTATTCAAGTTAAATTTACTTTTAAAATTAGCCCACTTTATTTGAAGAGCTTGTGTCAATAACTTATCTCCACCTATCTTTTTAATTACCACAGTGACAGTTTAATTACCATGAACAATTAAAACAGTTAGTATTATTCTGAGTTTTTTATGTTACAGTAGATTATTTCACATTAAATGTTAAATACCTATCACTTTTCATTTCCTGTTAATAAATTCTCACATTCATCAATCTCAAATACAATAATATTTTTTAAGACACACACACACAGAGGGAAAGAGAACAGGGGTGGAGGGGGTTAGGGAGAGAGCCCAAGTAAACTGTTTGAGGTCTTTGCAGAAAAATTATTCGGGCAGCTGCTTATTGGCTTGGGGTTCTGACTGATGACAGACAACATAATAAATAATCTATTTACTAACTCCTAACAGTTAAATAATGCCCCTATTTTTCACCATAACTGAATTGCCAATACTGTATTGACAAAGTGTCATAGGGCTGGAGTTAAACTGACCTCGTGTCACCATTTTTCTTTCTATAGCATCAATGAAGACCCTGGAAAAGACCCCCTATTACTCTGATTAATGGAAGGCACTAAAGGTTATCAGTGAACTTGGTTGCATTTATTTATTTACACGTAATTCACTGGTAAGGGGGTGGATGGATGGGACTCATTGGGTAATGGAAAACATAGTAATTTTTTTCTTGTCTCCCACACTGTCTACATACATGACTGCTTTGCATAATGCAGGTTGCTTCTGGGTGCAAGCAGATTCCATTCCCCATTCCACAGAGCTGGAACAGGGTGTGTATGGCACAGAAACTTCTCAGGGTTGAGAGCAGCCACACTCCAGAAACATTTGTCCATTTGGCTTGGAGATCCCAGAACCCAGAAAATAGATGGTGGCTGGGAGTAATTATCTATGATTCTGAAGAAAGTAATCACTTATGTTCTCTCTCTGACTATGCCTCCAAAATTAACTGTTTGATACCAGTTAACAATGTATTTAGGTATTTTGTAATAAACTACAATGGAAAAGAATCTGAAAAAAAAATACACACACACACACATATATATATCAGAATCACTTTGCTGTACAGAAGAAACACAACAGTGTAAATCAACTGTATTTCCATTAAAAAAGTGTTTAGCCTGTGTCTACACAGCTGTAAGGTGATCTCCTAACCTTCTCTGCATCTCCTTTACTTCAGGTCTTGCCAGGTGTGATGGCTTTGACGTCATCTCCCGATTCTCTAACATAATCCTCCTCTGGATTCCTGGAGCAGAAGGTCTGACCATGACCTGCTCTCATTTAAAGACTCTTTGAGGCACCAATAACTTAAATACACCACGGGGTCACCGCTCACATGTCTGTCTGCTTCCTCTAGTCTTCACAGTTCTGATTCTTCCTAGAAACCCCTGGTATTTTGATCCCCAATTCAGTTCTGTCTTAATTCTCTGGTTTGTATTTTCAAAGTCTTTTCTTGCAATTAAATCATAAACTCATAGAATTTCTATTATATTTTTTGCCTACCAGGTTCTTGGACTCAGAATAGTTGTTTATGAGTCTGAAATGGAGTAAAACTTAGATGAGAAGAAATCTAACTCTAAAATGTGTATGTGTGTGTTTGTGTGTATGAGAGAAATTCTTATTTACCAATGTGTGGTCCTTAGAAATGTACATTATTGTCTGCAGATTGTACTGCAGCAGAAAAACGATTCATAAGAATGACAAGCTCTTTGAAGCACTGGGGAATAATCCCTTATCAAAGTGGCTCAATTACATTTCTTGGTACTAAGATTAATCTAAACCTTTGTATGACCAAAAATTTGTTTGCTGGGATAGGATTTTATAGCTTTATCACTATAAATTTATACCCATATAAAAATTGTCAATGTATATAATTAACTGCCAAAATATTCCCTGGGGTTAACTGTCAACTGAATTAACCAAGCAATACAGTTAGGTTTTAATTAGCCATTTTAGGGCCTGGAGAATTAGGTACAGAGAGGAGGGAGATAATTTCATATAAAAAAGCCTCTTCTCAACTTTTAATTTCACATGAAATTATTAATACATAAACATCTACTTTCCAATGAAATCTTCCCTTCCTCCCTCCTTTCCTTCCTTTTTTGTAGTTTTTCAACTCATATTTTAATAGTAAAAAGTGAACACTTTCTAGGCAAGAATGTTTGTCACAAGGAGATTGCCAACTATTCCAAAGTCTGGAATTTATTTAGAAAATCGACCCTTTACAAATTTTCAAAATTATTTTTTTAATATTCTTAGGAAAAATCTCATGGCTATCTGTAATTAAAAGCAATCTTGGGACTTGCCTAGTGGTCTAGTGGTTAAGACTGTTCCAATGCAGGGGATGTGGGTTCGATCCCTGGTCACGGGGCTAAGATTCCACATTCCTCGTGGACAAAAAACCAAAACATAAACTATATCATAACAAATTCAATAAAGACTTCTAAAATGGTCCACATTAAAAAAAAAAAATCTTATGTCTTCCCTGGTGGCTCAGTGGTAAAGAATCTGCTTGCCAATGCAGGAGACACGAGTCTGATCCCTGATCCAGGAAGATCCCACATGCCGAGGGGCAAATAAGCCCATGCGCCACAGCGACTGAGCCTGTGCTTAAGCCCCAGAGCTGCAACTACTGAAGCCCTCATTCCTGAGAGCCTGTGCTCTCCAACAAGAGAGGCCTTCCACAATGAGAAGCCCATGCACAGCAACTAGAGGAGCCCCACACTCCACAGCTAGAGAAAAGCCTGCATAGCAACAAAACCCAGAACAGAAATAAATAAGTAAATACAATTATTTTTTAAGATAATAAACTAAAAAAAAAAGTTTAATAAAGAAATCTTAAACAATTACTCATTCATAAATTTGTGAAAGAATTGGCAGTGCTTGTTAAATAATGCCTAACTAAAATATTTATACATCTTTTGAAATCTTTGAGTGTGGCTAATCTATTCACAACTGTCTTGTGCTTTACCCTACACACACACACTTGGACTGTACTAATAAATCAATAAGATACTACACACTTGGCTGTGCCTAGGATACATTTGTAAGTGATAGAAGTTTCAATTATTTGATTGCACAGCATCTGGCACAGAGCATAGAATAAATTATGGAAGAGGCAGTTTATTTAAAAAGAATGAAGCTATTCTGACACTTTAAGTGATGGTTATTTGATGTACTCTCAAATAGTAATTGACTTGATACCAAGCCACTGGCCATCAGAACACTGAATAAGTTTACCCTACACACACACATTTGGACTGCACTAATAAATCAATAAGATACTACACACTTGGCTGTGCCTAGGATACATTTGTAAGTGATAGAAGTTTCAATTATTTGATTGCACAGCATCTGGCACAGAGCATAGAATAAATTATGGAAGAGGCAGTTTATTTAAAAAGAATGAAGCTATTCTGACACTTTAAGTGATGGTTATTTGATGTACTCTCAAATAGTAATTGACTTGATACCAAGCCACTGGCCATCAGAACACTGAATAAGTTGAAGATAAAACGTGTAAGATGACAAAGAATACGAGACCATTTTCCAGTTCTCATTTCAAAATTCAATTCTGTTACTTCCTTTGAACATATACATTGATAAAT
This sequence comes from Aepyceros melampus, assembly GCA_006408695.1. Lineage (NCBI taxonomy): Eukaryota > Metazoa > Chordata > Mammalia > Artiodactyla > Bovidae > Aepyceros > Aepyceros melampus. Next base: position 39,643 of record SJXQ01012362.1, read on the forward strand.
AAACTGAAGAATGAATATTTTAAACACCTCTCTTTTTGTGTGCTATGGAGCCAGTCAAAGAGATTTCAAATATATTATCTCAAGTATTTGAAAAAACTGACATTTCTGTCTGCTTTCATTCCATTAAAAATATATTCAAGACTTCTGTGTTTTGATTGGGAGAAGTTCTGTAACTAGGCAGTTCTTAAACTAGAGGACTTGCTTTTGTATGAGTCCATATCCCACCAATGATTATTATTGTTCTCTAAATTTTAGGTAGTAGCCGAGGACTTCAGGGACCAGGGTTTGACTTTAGTCTATGTGGTCTTAAATAAGTCACAATCTCTGTGGGCTTCATGTTCCATGTTTATAAAAAGGATATAATATCCCCATCAATCGGGGCATTTGAAGGATAAAATACAGTAATATGTGAAAGTGCTTCACAAAATATTATACTATCCAATTGCAAAACCAGAAAAATTATATTATTATTGTGTTTTTACCAGATATTATTCCTCAAACCATTTTTCTTCTCAGTGACACTGCCAATATAATGTGATATCTATCTAGGCTTATTAGAAGAGGGAGATGTATTCTCTCTGGGCCAACAGCTTTAGGCATTTACCTTTATCATAGCATTTAATACACATGATTTTCTTAACTTCAGTACTCTCAGAACTTTTTGAACAGTTATAAATGAAAATTTTGGGGGACCATTCAACCTAATATATTTATAGGTACAGTATGTTGATATAAATTTTATACATATTTTAATATATTATAGAGATGCTAAAACATATTTAAAAAATAGTAATTTTAAAAAGACTGAAGGGACTTTGGGTTTGTATACAGTGCCATAAAACCAGCACTTCTTTCTTCTCTTCCTGGAAACTACTCAAAGGCAAGGAGGAAAATAAGAAAGAAAAGACAAACTCCATTTCTGACAAAACCAAGAAATAGCCAGAACCTCAAACTATAAGTGAAAGTATTGCCCAAAGTAGTGGCAATTATTTTGCAATACATGGGGAGAGAGGACCTGCAACATAGATCCTGGGAAAAGACAGAATACACCTTTCAGAGGTGAAGGTTTACCCTAATGTGGAAAACTGAAAACCTTGTATGAAACAGTGGAAGCAGGGTGCATAGGCTGGCAGTAGGAGCACCCTTGTACATAGTTTCATTTAAAGATGGAAAAGAATTGAGGCCAGAAGAAAAAACCATAGAGGTAAGTCATATTTGTAGGAAGTAGTCTGTCTCTGTCAGAGGGGGAGAAAAGTAACCTCGCCTTAGAAAACCCTCATAGCTGCTAAATCCCATTGACTTAAGAAAAACAAACATATACACAATACTCTGCAACATAAGAAAAGTTCCAGTTTGCCTTAGTGTGAACTTTTGCAAATATCTCATCAGGGAAAACTCATATTGCAAAGTTGAAAGATTAAAAAAAAAAAATCAGAAGATCAACAGAAACACAGGAAAAAAATAAGTGGCAGACTAGCACTAAGAAAATATAGCCCCAAGGTAGATGACATTTATGAGTAAACTTTCTGCCCCAAATTAAGAAACCTTGATGAAACAATTGACTAGATGACAGAAGAACACAAATTAGAAATGAAGAACTCCAGAAAGACGTTGCGAGGCAACAGAGGGAGAAGTGATATGTGATCTGGCAGAGCTTAGGAAAAACACGGAAGGAAAAAATAAAACCATTACAGGAACTAAAGTGAAATCGGGAAAAGCACCAGAGAGACTCACTGCTGCTAAAAACACAGCAGGGAAAATAGCAGATAAAAATGGGAGGTGGGGGTGGAGGATGGAATGGGGAATACAAATGAAATCCAACAGAAAAAAGAATTAAAAGGATGAAAAAGAAAGATGAGAGGTACAGGATAGGCGGAAGAGATCAAACATGTGCATACCTGGGGCTGCTAAAGAAGAAAATATTGAATCCTAGTAGCTCAGCTGGTAAAAAATCTGCCCACAATGCAGGAGACCCCAGTTCAATCCCTGAGTCAGGAAGATCCACTGGAGAAGGAATAGGCTACCCACTACAGTGTTCTTGGGCTTCCCTGGTGGCTCAGCTGGTAAAGAATCTGCCTGCAATGCGGGAGACCTGGGTTTGATCCCTGGGTTGGGAAGATCCCCTGGAGAAGGGAACAGATACCACTCCAGCATTCCGGCCTGGAGAATTGCGTGGACTGTATAGTCCATGGGGTCGCAAAGAGTTGGACACAACTGAATGACTTTCACTTTCAACCAAATATTTAAAGATATAATTCAAGAAAACTGCTCTCACTTTCACTTTTCACTTTCATGCATTGGAGAAGGAAATGGCAACCCACTCCAGCGTGCTTGCCTGGAGAATCCCAGGGACGGGGGAGCCTGGTGGGCTGCCGTCTATGGGGTCGCACAGAGTCAGACATGACTGAAGCGACTTAGCAGCAGCAGCAGCAGCTCTGAAGTCAAAGAAAACTTGTATCTACATAAAAACAGACCACATTCCAGGAAAACAGAATCAGAAGAGCTAACATTGAGATATATCCTGGTAAAGTTATTGGACTTCAAGACAACAGCATGACAACAACATTCTTTTGGCAACAAGGTGGAGTAATTCACAAAAGAAAAAGGGTGTGCTGCCTCAGAATTCTCCACAGCAGCAATCCATGGGGAAGTTAGAGGAGTGACACCTACAATATCATCAGGGAGAGAATGTGTAACCTAAAGAGGTTACTGGGTATAAGGGCAACAGGCAAATACTTCTGAAGACGCAAGAATGCAGAAAATATTGTTCCCAAAGCCTTTCTTGGGGAACAGCCTAGAGTACTAACTCTCAGTATCTTAATCAAGACAAGACAGTAAGGGGACCAACCATGTCCGACTCTTTGCAGCGCTATGGGCTATAGCTTGCCAGGCTCCTCTGTCCATGGGATTCTCCAGGCTGTCATGCCCTCCTCCAGGGAATCTCACTGACCCAGGGATCAAAACCATGTCTCTTATATCTCCTGTACCGGTAGGAGAATTCTTTACCACTAAAGGCACTTGGGAAGCCCATAAGACTAAATAAATATGCGGTTTGGATTATAGAGCAGAAGTAAATATTATGTGCCCTAAAAATGCAGACATGATGGGACTGCCTGGTCATTCAGTGGTTAAGAATCCACCTTGCAATGCCGGGGATGTGGATTTGATCCCTGGTCAGGCAACTAAGATCCCAAGCACTGTGGGGCAACTAAGCCCCTGCACCACAACTATTGAGTCCCTGGTCCAGAGCTCGCATGCACAACTGGAAAGTCTGCGCCACAACTACTGAGTCTGTGAGCCACAACGAAAGACACTGCATGATTCAGCAAAGATCCTGCATGCCGCAACTAGGACCCAAGGCAGACAAAAAATTCCTGTTTTAAAATTCAGACATGATATAAGAATATAAGTTGGGAAGATAAGAGTGAAAGCAGTGGAAAGTAAAGGCAAAGCAAATTCATAAGAAAAATTTGCAATGTGGTTTCATCTTTAAACAGCTGCTGATTAAAGAATATCATTTTAATGTTGACAAATAAATGAATATAGGTAAGCATATATATATCTAACAGTTGGAAAAAGAATGCTAAGAAAGATGAAATAATCCACAAAAATCACAAGGTGGAAAAGAGAATAAAGAGAAAAAGAAATATGTAGAATTCTTTATGTTCTGAAAAAGTAATGCATATTGCCTGAAGAAACTGAGGATTCACTATCTTAAAAACTTATAATTTCAGGGTAATCACTGTATAAAACCTAAAACTTTCTATTTACATGAAAAAAATGCACAAATAGATAAGGCAATAGAATACATGTTGGAAAATGCTCACAAAACTATAAAATGCAAAACACAATACAAAATAATCTTACAGGAATAAGACAAAATTGATCTGTCAGGCCAGTAAATATAAATGAACTCACTTCATCTGCTAAAAGAAAATAACTTTTGGAATGGCTCTTAAATCTGAGCTACACATCATACATGAGAGACACTTCTTAAGTAAAGTGGTTCAGAAAGGTTGAAAACAAAAGAATGAGTAAAACAGACCAGACATATACAAAAACAGAAAGGAAACAAGTTAGTCATCTTGTCTGATGTCAGACAAGGCAGAATACAGGACAAAGATCATTAAATGAGTCAAAAGTAGGTTTCTTATTTTGTTGAAAAGTGCAATTAACAGCAGTGATGGAAATACTGAAAGACATAGTAAGGATGAAGCTTCCTTGAAGTGGATTCCGCAGACCCAATCAAGCTTTCTGATGACTGAGACCTGAGCTAATAGTTTGACTGCAATCTCAGTGATCCTAAGACAGAATTACCCAGCTAAGCTGCACCTGGATTCCTGACCCTTAAAAATCATGTGAGATTTTTGAAAAGTTATTGTTATTTAAAGTCACTAAGTTTTGGGGAAGGGAATGGCAACCCACTCCAGTATTCTTGCCTGGAGAATCCCATGGACAGAGAAGCCTGTCAGGCTACAGTCCATGGTGTTGCAAAGAGTCAGACATGACTGAGTGACTATCACTCACAAATTTTGGAGTGATTTCTTACATGGCAACCAATAACTAATAAAAAAGATAGTAATGAATGAACGTAAAAGTGAAAGAAATTAATTATCACAGAGAAATTAACTAGAAAACAGAAGGGAATATAACTAAATAAATCAAAAGTTAATTTATTTTAAGGAAAAACTAGATAAACAATTACCTACACTAATTCAGACAAAAGAGAGCAGAAATTCACAAGAAATAGTAAGGTTGAAATAACTACAGATACCATGGAAATGAAAAGAATAATATGAGCCTACATTGCTCAACTCTATGAA
>SJXQ01012363.1:0-154694 GCA_006408695.1 Aepyceros melampus
CTTTGGCATTGCCTTTCTTTGGGATTGGAATGAAAACTGACCTTTTCCAATCCTGTGGCCAACTGTTGAGTTTTCCAAATTTGCTGGCATACTGAGTGCAGCACTTTCACAGCGTCATCTTTCAGAATTTGAAATAGCTCCACTGGAATTCCATCACCTCCACTAGCTTTGAGTATAGTGATGCTTTCTAAGGCCCACTTGACTTCACATTCCAGGATGTCTGGCTCTAGATGAGTGGTCCACCATCATGATTATCCAGGTCATGAAGATCTTTTTTGTACAGTTCTTCCGTGTATTCTTGCCACCTCTTCTTAATATCTTCTGCTTCTGTTAGGTCCAGACTATTTCTGTTCTTAATCAGTTTCCATTTTGCCCTCTTAATTTCTTTAATTAATTAATTTTAAGATTGTTTGGCCATGTGGCATGTGGGATCTTAGTTCCTTAATCAGGGTTCAAACCTGCATCCCTTGCATTGGAAGCACAGAGTCAGGGAAGTCCCTCTTAATTTTTTTATATGAGTATTGTATCACAGCAGGAAACAATCAATTCCTAATGTTAGTTAGTATTTAAGCCAGAATTTTAGTACATTGTACCACCAGAGGACCAACTTCCATGCAGAAGTTCCTGAAATGAGCCAGTGAAATGCAATCTGAAGTATTTGGCAGTTAAATATTGAGATTTTGGGACATCACACATTGTATGCTTTACCGGAATTTTTACAAATTAATGCATGCCATATATCCCCAACCAAGAAAGTGATTTTTCTGTTGTCCTGGCTGCTTGGAGCATTTCATGGTTTGCTAACAGAGCGTCTTTGTTTTATTTATTTACTTTAAAAATTTTAATATAGTTGACTTATACTGTTGTGTTAGTTTCTGACATACAGCAAAGTGGTTCAGTTACACACACACACACACACACACGTATATAAAGTTTGCATTTTCTAATCCTAAATTGTCAATCTACTGCACCCCCTTGGCAACTACAAGTGTGTACTCTATGTCTATGAGTCTGTTTCTTTTTCATAGGTAAGTTCATTTGTGTCATATTTTGAATTCCACACAAAAGTGATACCATATAATATTTGTCTTTCTTTTTCTGACTTACTTAATATGTAATCTCTAGGTCCATCTATATTGTTACGTGACATTATTTCATTCTTTTTATGACTGAGTAGTATTCCATTATACATTTGTATACTGCATCTTTTTAATTATCCATGTATTGATGGACAGTTTAAGTTGCCTGCATGTCTTAGCTATGGAAACAGTGTTATGAACACAGGGGTGCATGTGTCATTTTGAATTAGAGTTTCTTCTGGATGTATGCCCATGAGTGAGATTGCTGGATCTATGCTACTTCTCATTTTAGTGTTTTGAGGGAACTCCATACTGGTTTCCATAGTGGCTGCACTAATTTTCATTCCCAACAGTGTGGGAGGGTTCCCTTTTCTCCACATCCTCTGCAGAATTTGTTATTTGTTGACTTTTTAATGGTGGCCATTCTGACTGGTGTGAGGAGATACCTCACTGTAGTTTTGATTTTCATTTCTCTAATAATTAGTGATATTGAATATTTTTTCATGTGTTTTTTTGCCGTCTGTCTTCTTTGGAGAAATGTATATTTGGGTCTTCTGCCCATTTTTTTATTGGGTTTTTTTTGTTCTTATTGAATCATATGCGGTGTTTGTATATTTTGGAAATTAATCCCTTAATGAGGCTTCTTTAAATACTCATTTTTGAAAACCAAGAGAAATATGTTTCTCTGCAAAAATTATGATAATTTTCTAGCTGAATTCTATAATGTCCAGGCAGCTGGGCTTTTTGTATCTGTTTTCTAGGCTACAAAACAGGAAAGTTTTCTTTTCCTCCTGTGCTTTTGTCTTCAAAGAGCAACTGGTAATAAATGTCATGTGTTGTATGAATATTAATGATAACACTTTGGCCTTGTTTTCAGGTTAGTCAGACTTCTAGGTTCCCCACCTGCCAATAGCTTCAAAGATGACTGATTATAGAATCACAGACTTTGCTTTTCAATAAGAGATGATATTAGTTTCCTAGGGCTGTTGTAATAAAGTAGCACAAATTAAGTGGCTTTAATCACAGAAATTCTCACAATTTCTTAGGCTGGAAATATGAAATCAAGGTGTCAGCCAGGTTGGTTTCCTGTTGAGGACTATGAGAAGAACCTGGTCCATACTCTCACCCGACTTCTGGTGGTTGGCTTGCTGGCTGTCTCTGGTGTTCCTAGGCTTGTAGAAGCACCACCCCAACTCTGCCTTCATCTCCTGTGGCATTCTCCCTGTGTGCCTATCTCTGTTCAAATTTCTCTTTCTGTACTTTCTAACCTCAGCCCTAGCAAACTAACATACATACCGTTATAGGCTAGGCCGGGGTACTGCACATGGGAAAGTGATTCCCCGAGGATGGGATGCAGGTAGACAAAAACAACTGCTCTCTACCCCATCTTGAGAGTGAATTAATAACTCTTCTTTCAGCCTTTAATAAAAACCATTTTTATGGGATTCGAATGCTACTTAAATCAAGGAAAAAGCCTTCTTTGGAAATGTAAGGGAAAAATGAAATGACAACAGAAGACAAGCTTGAATATCAAAAGTGAGAATCAAATGGTTTTAGGCTTAACTGTCTCTCTTTTCTAGTTGGTGAAATTTAGGACTGTTCTGGACTTGTTTGTTCAAGGACAGGTATACCTGTGCAAACAAGGACTTGACTTACTCTTGACACACTCTGCTCTGTAAACCAGGTACAGCATTTTTTGTAAAATGCATGACAACAGCTGTTACTTAGGTTAGTTACTTTCCCTTTAATGATAAAGCCTAGTGGTTTTGTTTTGATTTTCTCTCCCAGTGGAACTCCAGGCTTCCCAAGAAAGGTCATTCATGAATTTGGAAGATAAGAACAGACCTATGGATGTGACACCCACCTTGGGGAGTCTTGAACTTGGGGGCGTGTGTTTTCAGCCTATTGAAACTATCATAGTTGTTTCTGATTTCCAAAAACACAGATATAGTTACAAGGGTATAGATTTTTTCTATGATATAAAGTTGAAAGAGATCTCATTTTGTTTAGAAACTTGTAAGCCACTCCATATCCCAGGTGTCTCATTTTTGCTAGTAGAAGGATAGCATGAGTAAAAGTCTGAGTGGTACAATGTACAATTACAAAGTTGTGGGCTGGGCTAACCATTCGTTATCCATGTGTCTTAGTAGAAAACACAGAATAGAAATTAGGGATGTGAGCTCTGGAGCCAGTGCCTTGGGTTTTATGTTGGCTCTTCTGCTTACCACTATATATTCTTGCACCAGTTACTTAACCCTTAGTGCCTTGGTTTGTCCATCTTTATTTATTTATTTATTTATTTTTCAAACACAAAACTTTATTCAAAATTGGACTAAAGATGCTCATGTTATATGGGTCACTCAGGTTCAGATAGATGCAAAAGTTCAACAGAATTTCAGGAATTAAAAACAGCCATCCAATGAGTTGGAGATCAATTAATAGATTTAGAAAAACAAGTATTATTAAATTGTGATTGGAATTCTACTCAATTTTGTATCACTCCTCTTTGGTTCAACCATAGTGCTTACATTTGGGAAAAAATCAAATTTCATTTGCAATATATGCATAATAATGCTTCCTTAAATGTACAATTGTTGCAAAAGGAAATCCTTGAAACCTTCTCTAAGAGTCTACCCTCTTACAACAATTTAGAAAGCTTAGCTGAACAGCTAGCTGATCAGTTATCTGGGCTAGACCCTCAAAGATGGTTTCAAGGCATTACACATAGTATTGGAAGTGAAGTGAAGTGAAGTGAAGTCGCTCAGTCGTGTCCGACTCTTTGTGACCCCAAGGACTACATGTAGCCTACCAGTCTCCTCTGTCCATGGGATTTTCCAGGCAATAGGACTGGAGTGGATTGCCATTTCCTTCTCCATGTCCATCTTTAAAATGGGGATAATAATAGTGGCAGCTTGGCAGTATTGTCCTGAAGATGAAAAGAAGGTGGCACATAAGCAGAGCCTGGCACACAGAAAACATTTGATAAAGATTAGTTCTTACCTTTGTCTATATAATTAGATACAATCAAGTCTTTTGGCTATATCTTAATCCCAAAGGAGCAGCTGCCCCAGAGAGGGATCTGTGAAGTTTATGCTTCTCTGCTGGTCTCTTCCCAAGCTTTGGTACAGACCTTGGTACCAGCAGCCCTGGACCCAAATTTAGGCTCCACCACTCTTTGAAATACGGGCAAGTCTTGTGACGTCAGGCAGACTAGGCGTGCCTGTGAATCCCATTGTCCTTGGTCATGTACCAGGATGGTCCTGCTACACTCATGGCTTTAGCGGGCGGGCAGGTCAATGAGGCAGCACTTGGCAGCTGCCCCAGGCCTGAGGTCAGCAGTGGTGAGCAGCCAGCGGCTCAGATGCACTCCACACTTGCCTTCCTCTCTCCCCCAACACTGGTAATGTTTCAGTAGACGGAAGACACCTACAGTGCTCTTGTTTTTAACAGTCTCCCATTTTGTCTCTATCTTGCTCTCAAGTTTTTGCTATTCTGGATTTCAGAAAATAGTTCAGTTGCCAAAATTGGTTGAATGAGCTACTTTTAAAATTAGTCAAGTGATACGAAGTATTGCTTTGCGGAGCAGTTCTAGCAATTTCCCTTCACAGAACCATCCTCTAAGAGGGTGTTTTGACAAAAGGGGAGGATTTACAAAATTCACTTTATGGGAAACATCCACACCCAGGGAAATTCATGTCGTAGAAATCTCTTCCCTTCCCTAACTACGATAAATCAAGACATGGATCATCATCCAAAGATAGACATTTTAAATTTATAATTATTATTCACTTCAGCATGAGGTCCTTCTTGGGCTACTGGTTTAGTCCTATCTGGATGGCCTCGGGTTCTAACCTCAGCTATTTAATTTCAGCTCAGTTCAGTAGCTCATGTTTATGGATAAATGAGCAAAACAGTAAAGATCAAAAGCAAAAAATAAAATTACTATGGAATTCAATATTTCAGAAGCTGGAGCCCAGTAAATGTTAGTGAAGTGTGGCATTCAGAACGAAAGGCCCACACTTATGATAATACGCCTAACAAGGAAATGAGATTGACACAGCAATTCTCTGTTTTTGTTGTCCCCTGAGGTTAGAGATTATGCAGTGCGTGTTTCTGTTTTTAGCTTCTTTGGTAATTCCTGTGGTGAGAGACTACACTCTGCATATTTGTCAAGGTTGCACTCCTGCGAGGTGCTGGGTCTTTGAGGTAGCGCAGGAAACACGGTTCTCCTCTGAGCCTTGAACTCCATCCCTCCCCACTCTGGTCACCCTTGATCCAGGGCCCCCCTCCTGTGACTGATTTCTTTATTTATGCTCAGTTGCTAGGGAATTCCACAGAGGAAGCATAAGTCTATCTTGCCCACAGTGGTTGCTGTGAGAAATGTTGAAACCGGTGTCCAAATGACAAAATGTTTATGTTCTTTATTTGATATCTCATTGTAATCGTGAGGCCTTTTAACACCAATTGAAGGTAGCCTAAGAATAGGAAACTATGGAACATCAGTGTGGATTTGAATGAAAAGTAAACTAGTTTGGCTTCTTTTGTGACAAAAATGTCGGTTCGGGACTGGTGCCTCTTTGATAATAGTTATTCTGGCCAAGTCCTAGGGTTTCAGTGTCATCAATAAACTCAACTCAGACCAGCTGAAGGAGCTTAGGGCTGTGTCAATTGAGGTAGCTGGGAAGGATATGGATATGGGGTAACAGATTTACTACAGCAGTCAAGATTGTAGTCACTGGCATCAAGGGATTTGTGCTCGCAGGACTCTTCATTCCTCATCCACACCTTATCCCTGCTTGCCTATTTAAAAAATATATATAGTTTTTATATATCTATAAAATATATATATATATTTATTTGTCTGTATTGAATTTTAGTTGCAACAGGTAGAATCTTTTAGTTGTGGCATGTGAACTCTTAGTTGTGGCGTGTGAAATCTAGTTCTCTGACCAGGGTTTGGACGTGGGCCTCCTGCACTGGGAATATGGGGTCCCAGCCACTGGACCACCAGGGAAGTCCCCCTGCTTGTCTTGCTTCTGTGTAAGTCATCCTTACTCTCTTCTGCTGAAGATCTACCCTGTCCACATGGCAGAGCACACAGCCACCCTCAGCCTCAGCTTAGTACCCAGGTAAAGTTGGCTTAAAGCTCAACATTCAGAAAACGAAGATCATGGCATCCGGTCCCATCACTTCATGGGAAATAGATGAGGAAACAGTGGAAACAGCATCAGACTTTATTTTTTGAGGCTCCAAAATCACTGCAGATGGTGACTGCAGCCATGAAATTAAAAGAACTTACTCCTTGGAAGAAAAGTTATGAGCAACCTAGGTAGCATATTCAAAAGCAGAGACATTACTTTGCCAACAAAGGTCTCTATAGTCAAGGCTATGGTTTTCCCAGTGGTCATGTATGGATGTGAGAGTTGGACTGTGAAGAAAGCTGAGTGCCGAAGAATTGATGCTTTTGAACTGTGGTGTTGGAGAAGACTCTTGAGAGTCCCTTGGACTGCAAGGAGATCCAACCAGTCCATTCTGAAGGAGATCAACCCTGGGATTTCTTTGGAAGGAATGATGCTCAAACTGAAGCTCCAGTACTTTGGCCACCTCAGGCAAAGAGTTGACTCATTGGAAAAGACCCTGATGCTGGGAGGGATTGGGGGCAGGAGGAGAAGGGGACGACTGAGGATGAGATGGCTGGATGGCATCACTGAGTTGATGGATGTGAGTCTGAGTGAATTCCGGGAGTTGGTGATGGACAGGGAGGCCTGGGGTGCTGTGATTCATGGGGTCGCAAAGAGTCGGACACGACTGAGCGACTGAATTGAACTGAAAGAGAGTTCCTTTTGTCCAGTGTATGCTCAGTCACTCGGTTGTGTCCAACTCTTTGCAGCCTCATGGACTGTAGCCCACTTGGCTCGTCTGTCCATGGAATTCTCCAGGCAAGAATACTGGAATGGGATGCCATTTCCTACTTCAGGGAATCTTTCAGACTCAGGGATCGAACCCGAGTCTGCTACATTGGCAGGTGGATTCATTACCACTGAGCCACCTGGGAACCCTTCCAGTGTTTGTATGTGGATCGCAGGTGGGGAAGCAAGTTTGCTCTGCTTTGGAACATATGCCCACTCCTTGGACCAATGAATCTCTGTGGATGGATATTATGATTGGTTGGCCTGGGTCTGATGCTTCCTACTGTGGCCAGGGTAGAGAGTGAGTTCCCAGGAGAAGAGGCAATCCAATAGTTGTTATTTGAGTCCAGGACAGTCCACCCCTTGTCTGTCTGATGAGCATATCGTACAATCACTAGCATGCATTACTGATCATAACTGTGCCATGTTCAACCAAAATGCACACATACTCCCTCTGAGAGAAGCAACCTGATGTCACATCCAGTTACCACATGTAGCTCCAATGCGTGGCTCTTTATAACCCAGCAACCTGTGACTAACCATTTCCAAAATACCCAATGGATATCAATGCGTGTATCACAATGGAGGCAAAAGAAGATAAATACATAAAAACTCCTAGTTAGAGAAAAGGGAAAATGGAGAGCAAATTGTATCAGTGGCCGGTCCTTAGCCTTTTCCATATGCTGCTAAATAGACAGGGATAGGAAGCAGTCAGTTCCCTAGCAGTGAAACCCTTCCAAGATCCAGTGATTTGAAGTGGTTTTACTGGCAAGCTTATAATTAAGCAATAGGATGGGTATGGCACATTCACTTTAGGAGATGTGGAAGACATACTCTGATCCCCAACATCCATGCCATCCTCAAACCAATCTGATTATGGGTTGGATTATGTGCCAGTCCTATATTCCAAAACCCAAACCCAGCTTCCTGATCAGTGATTCAGGATTTAGATAACAAAATATTAGCTTTGCAAGGACTTGCTTTTTTTATCTGAACCATTTGTATTGGAACCTTCTACAATATAATGCATACTTTCCTGTCTCTTAGAAAAAAATGTGAGCAATCTGTATTTGTTATGAAAAAGGAAAAAATACAAATGAGCAACAAAATGTTACCCGTAATACCACTATCCAGAAAGCAACTGTAAACACTTGAGTTACATTCTTCTGGATGTTCTTTGTTAGTATGTGTGTGTGTGTTGATGTGTATGTTTAGCAAAAATGAAATCATAGCATACAACTTAAAGCCTGCCTTTCAATCCTTCTGCCATTCTAAAAGGTGATAGGATAACTCAGGAGAGAGGGAGGAGAATTGGTCTTTTTAAGTGCCTGGGTATACGCACGTTATCTCGTTTAATTAGAACTCCCACTGGTTATGTATTTTACGTACGGCAGTGTGTATGTTTCAATGCTTTTCTCTCAAATCATCCACCCTCCCCTTCTCCCGTTGAGTCCAAAAATCTGTTCTTTACATCTGTGTCTCCTTTGCTGCACTACACATAGATGGTTGGTATCATCTTTCTAGATTCTATATATGTGCATTAATATCCCATATTTGTCTTTCTCTTTCTGACTTATTTCAATCTGTAGAAATAGGCTCTGCATTCATCTTTCTCATTAGAACTTACTCAAATGTGTTCCTTTTTTTAAGCTGAGTAATATTCTATTGTGTATATATACCACAACTTCCTTATCTATCCACCCATCTTGTCCCCTGTCTCTGTTCTCACCCTTTTGTGCTCCCCCAACTCCATCCACACCAGCCTTGCTGTTTCTGGGGGTCACTTGAGGGGCTCCATTTCAGCACTTGCTTTTCCCTCTGCCTGAATTCTCTTCCCTGCATATCCACACAAATTGCTCCTTCAGCAGCACCAGCTTTTTTTTTTTTTTGGCCACACCATAGCATGTGGGATCTTAGTTCCCCAACCAGGGATTGAACCCATGTCCCCTGCAGTGGAAGCTAGGAGTTTTAACCATTGGACTGCCAAGGAAGTCCTTCCTTCTTTAAGTCTTTGATCAAATTCTCCGTGTAAGTAAAGCAGGCCCTGAGTGAGAGAGCAAAACCTCAGTTCTCACTGAGATCATCTCTGCTCCCCTGACCTGCTCACCACTTCCTGTCCAGAGTTGATCACTACTTCTTTCTGCTTGCCTCCTGCATTTGCAGTGTACCTCCCCTCGCTAGAAAGGAAGCTTCTTGGAGATGGTGGTGTTCTCTGCAGTATCCCTAGCATGTGTAACACTGGCTCGATAAATATTTGTTGAATTAATGAATTGATGGCAGTTTCTTCAGAGGCTAAACGATCCTTACCTAGAAACCCCCTTGCCCCCCTCCATTAAAAATAAATAAATACAGATGTCCACTCACTAATGGAATAGATATTTTTTTGTAAGTTGGCTATGAAATCAAATCTGTTTGCCTCTTGATTTTCATAATGAAATTAAAGATGCATTCTATGAAAAAAGTCTCCCAGAAGATTAAACAAGGATTAGGAAAGCTTCCAAATCTATGACATTCTGGGCATCATTGCCATGCTGTGTTTACTTGCTGCCTTGGCATTCACCTGTCCATTCTTGCTTCTTTACAGCACTTGCAGCCCACAGTGACAATTCTAATGCTGCCCCTCTCTCTCCAAGGAGGGTTTTGTGTTTTTTTTGATAGAATCCCCTCACTCCACGTTATACATTGTTCTGATCTTTCCTCTCCTTTCTTTCTCTGAGAGCCTAATGTATAGTGATATTGTCCAAGGTTATCAAGCACACCATCTTACAGTTTACAGTTAGAAATGAAGCACAGCATCAGCTTAGATTTTCTGTTCTTACCCTCATTTATGCTGCAGAGTCTCTTGCCCTGAAACCACCTCTCCTAATAGGTATTTCTTAGAGTCCTCAATGGCAACCCACTCCAGTGTTCTTGCCTGAAGAATCCCAGGGACGGCGGGGCCTGGTGGGCTGCCGTCTATGGGGTCGCACAGAGTCGGACATGACTGGAGCAACTTAGCAGCAGCAGCAGAGTCCTCAAAGGTGAGCACCACAACTTGAATGTCAGCTGTAGACACCATTTGGTGTCTGCTATGTTCTTTCTCTCTTGCTTTAGCTGTCCATAATCGAGGTCCAGTGCCAAAGACATCTCTTGAAGGACTTTCATCATTATCAGTGCAGGTGGTGTTCACTGGGGGCCACTGCTTCCTGATGCTCCCAAGGCTGCCAGTCCTCTGGAGTTCTCACTGCTGAGAAGTGGAGGAATGACTGTGGGCCAAGGATATTGCTGCATTTTGTCCTCTGGATATTGAAAAGCATTGCTTGGGTGGGTTTTTGTTGTTGTTGTTGCTGTTTGTTTATTGTCTTCTTAAAGCTTTGAAGTGATGATTGACTTGACTTCTACCATCCCTACCAATGTTTCAAAAATCTTAAGGTCAAGTTTTAATCAGAACTCAAACCCAAGATTCTACATGAGCTTCTTTTTAAAAATAATTTATTTATTTATTTTTGGCTGTGCTGGCTGTCTTTATTGCTGCTAGGGTTTTTCTCTAGTTGCATCATTCCAGGGCTACTCTCTGGTTTCAGTGCATGGGCTTCTCCTGTTGCTGAGCACAGGCTCTAGGACACACGGAGTTGCAGCTCAGGAGTTGCAGCTCAGGATTTGCAGCTCCTGGGCTCTAGATAACAGGCTCAATAGTTGTGATGCTCAGGATTAGTTGCTCCATGGCATGTAGGCTCTTCCCAGATCACAGATTGAATCCATGTCTTCTGCACTGGCCGGCTGATTTTCTTTACCACTGAGCCACCAGGGAAGCCCCACATGAGCTTCTTGATGCAGTCTGAGCTTGCAAGGATTTGAATTATCCCATGGGGGGAGGTCTGGGAATGAGAGCCTTGAGAAAATGATCCTCCTCTTGCTCTAAGAATCGCTGCTTTATTCTTGCAGGAGAACCCATTAGCCCAGTGAAGCTGACTGTTGCAAGGATCCATGGTGGTGGTAGCACATCGTTCACACTGTTCCACTCATTCCTTTATTCACCAGATCCACTGAGCACTTACTCCATGACCTGTTGAGAAGACAGCAGTGAACCATACAAACATGACTGCTGTCCACCTGGAGCTCACCTGTGGTCTAAAAAGGGGGTAGGTATTACACAGGTAAATGCCCATTGATTACAGATGAGTTAAGACCATTAAAGGGAAAGCCAGGTTTATTGAGATTATGGGAGGTGGGTAGTGGGACAGTCTCCTGGGTTGTGGGAAAGAGGGAAGCCGAGACCTGAAGCATGGGTAGGAATTACACAGGAGTAAAGAGGAGAATGATGTTCTAGGCAGAGAAAAAAATTTTTAAGATCAAGGTATCAGGGAATCTATAAAATATGTAAAACATTAATTTATCACTAGTAAAATGGCTGACTGCAGCATATTCAGTTTAAACATGGGTTGTAGTAATAATAATATCCAAAATAACCCATCTTATTCCCAGTGACTCAGGACACGTTTTCTTTGCACCTGCTCCTGCTCTGCAAAACCTGTGGTAAGTGAATATTTATGAGAATGTCAGGACCCTTTGGTTGATCAGGGTTTGTGTTTTTTTTTGGTTAAGTTTTGATAATTTAAGTCATTTCCAGGGAATTCCCTGGCAGACCAGTGGTTAGGACTACACTCTCACTGGCAAGAGCCCAGGTTCAATACCTGGTCACAGGGAACTAAAATCCCACAAGCTGCATGATGCAGCCAAAAAATAAGCAATGTACAGAACCTAGTCCTTTGCTTAAGCCATGGAATTTCTTGGTATGTTTTTTAAAGTGGTCATCAGCTTTGTGCTTTGGTGGGCTGGATCAGTGCTTGAAAAGCCCCTAAGTGTACATGTAAGGGAATTTCTGTGTCTTGATGCACAAATGAAGGAAAAAAACATGTTGTGTAAGAAAGGTGCAGCAAGAATTTCAGTATAGAGACCTTGGATATCAGGGCACAGTGAGGCAGCTGGATGATAAGCACATTTCTTGCTCTTTGGCTTATCCAGTGGCGCTAGTGGTAAAGACGCACCCCTCCCCGCCCCCGCCAGTGCAGGAGATGTAAGAGACACGGGTTTGATCCCTGAGTCAGGAAGATGCCCTGGAGGAGGGCATGGCAAACCACTCCACTATTCTTGCCTGGGAAATTCCATGGACAGAGGAGCCTGGCAGGCTACAGTTCATAGGGTCACCAAGAGTCAGACACGACTGAAGCGACTTAGCATGCGTGCATGCACACGTACAGGTATAACTGTTTCTGGGAACTGACATGATCTTTTCAGAAGAGGGTGAAATAGAATTAAGAATCCAGGGATCCTCCTTTCTGTGCAGCCTTTGAACATACTGGAGTTTTCATGAATCATGGACCACAACCTTGGTGGATGCCAGAAAGAAACATCCAGCAGTAGCCTTTGCTTCTGTTCTCATATTCTTTTGTCTTACAGTTTTATTTATTTGTTTATTGGCTGTGCTGTGTCTTCGTTGCTGTGCGCGGGCTTTCTTAAGTTGTGGTGAATGGGAGTATTGTCTAGTTGCAATGCATAGGCTTCTCAGGGGTGATGACTATTCTTGTTGTGGAGCATGGGCTCTGGGCAAGTGGGCTTCAGTAATTGTGGTGGACCAGCTTAGTTGCTCCGAGGCATGCAGGATCTTCTTGGACCAGGGATTGAACTCATGTCCTCTGCATTGGCAGGCCAATTCTTAACCACTGGATCACCAGGGAAGTCCTCATATCCTTTTTTGATATAGTTCCTGAAGCTTGTGAGTAAAAATAATCTGCATTCATTAGATTTATTTCCACCATCCACAAACCCATCTCTGTCTCCTGCATCTAAGACAAGGACACAAAATTTGGATATCCAAGCAACTTGTACTCTTGGGTGTTATGTACATGATAACACCCAAGTGTCCCTTGGGTGCCAGTTTTCATAAGTTACCGTATTTGTCTATAGAATAGTATTGACTTACGCATAGCATTTTAAAACTGCCTCATGAGCTATGCATAGGTGTCTCATCCATTCATTCATTCAATCAGCACATATTATTGTACTAATTGAATATGGGGCTTCCCTTGTAGCTCAGTTGATAAAGAATCTGTCTGCAATGCAGGAGACCCTTATTTGATTCCTGGGTTGGGGAGATACCCTGGAGAAGAAAACAGCAACCCACTCCAGTATTCTTGCCTGGAGAATCCCCATGGACAGAGAAGCCTGGCTGGCTACAGTTCATGGGATCGCAAAGAGTCGGACATGACTGAGCGACTAAGCTCAATAAGCACTGTGTATCAGGTGCTATTTTATGAGCTGATGGTGAACAAAACAAGTTTCCTATCCTAATGAGCTCACATGAGGCAGAGGCAGTGAACAAGTATATATGTATTATAAAGAGAGAAATATGTCAATAATATAAGTGCTAAGAACAAAAAAAAAATGACAAGCAATAGGGAGTGATGGGAGTAGGGTATACTCCTTGGTACAGGGCAGCCAAGAAGACCTCTCTGAGGAGATAACATTTTAGCAGAGACCTGAAAGAAATAAGGGAAGAACTCCATGGTTTTGTGGGTAAAGAGCATTTTGCACAGTTATCTAGTCCCTAAGTCATGCACAACTCTTCTGTGACCCTGTGGATTGTCTATAGCCTGTCAAGCTCCTCTGTCCATGAGATTTTCCTGGCAAGGATACTGGAGTGGGTTGCTGTTTCCTTCTCCAGGGGATCTTCCTGACTCAGGGATCAAACCTGTGTCTCCTGCATTGGCAGTAATAAGCATTATATATACTGGCAGGCAGATTCTTTATCACTGAGCCACCAGAGGGTACAGCAAATGCTAAAGAACTGAGGAACGAGTTTGTTTTACTTGTTCAAGGAGTAGTAAGCACAGTTGTGGGTATGAGGTGGGGCATTGAGATGATGGTGGGTGGGAAGGAAAATGTGTTAGGACATAAAAGTCTGAGAAGTAGTCAGAGGCCAGAACAAGTCAGGCAAGGTTTTAACAAACTCTGTGTGATGGGCAGGACTGGGAAGGTCTTGAGCAAGGTCTGACATGATCCAACTTAGGTTCCATCCAAGAGGTCCCAGAATGGCAGAGACCTTTGTTGTCAGACTGTGAGTGGTTGTCCCTGGAAGGGCTCCAGCACTCCCACCTCCCTTTAACCAGGGCAACCTCACTTTGGTCTACCTCACATGTTTGTCTTCTGGACGGAATTTTTTTAAAGAAAGGTTCTCATTATTTCAAAAACTCCTGAAAAGTATTGTTTTATAGTACTTTTGATATTCATAAAAATGAGTGGGAAGTAGAAAAATTAAAGTAATAGGAAATGAGTATCTCATACATTTTACTCCATTGGGAAGACAAAAATGGAAACGACTATGAAGGCAGGGGCGGTCGATCTGCACCTCAGCTGGACCATGTACATTTAGACCAGTTTGGTTGTTCCTTTATGTTAACTACAAAGTAAAAGGGCGAAATTACAGGTGAGGATTATGTAGGGAAATTATAATACTTTTCAGTTGGGTGGGAATAGAAGGCTGTTCAAAACGAGTAGATTGTTCACATCCATCTTTAAGAAACATGTAGTCAAGACGGGGATTCCTTGTGCAGTGCAAAACTGAGCTTTAAAAACATAAGCTGTAAATTTATATTTTAGATAGAATTTGTCATTTTTGCCTCTTGCTTTTTGCATTACTTTTTTGAGTGGAAAAAAATCTAATGTCAGAATTTTAAAAAATTGATATTTAGAATATTTTCATGAATTTTTAAATTCATTATCTCAGAGAGGTATTTTTAAGGTATTATTAAGTTGTTGGCTACATTTACTAAGTGACAACAATATGACAGGGTGTGTGTTTTTAATGTGATTGATTTTAAAAGACATAAATCTTTAAAACTCAAAACCTCAGTAAAAGTATGTCATTATTGAAAGGAAGCTTGCTCTCTACTAGCCTCTGTGTTGAACGTTCATTCTACATGCATTAAATGTCTTAATCTCCACCACCACCCAGAATCTGGCATTATTTTACGTTTCACAGATAAACTGAGTTACAGAAAATAAAATGATTGACCCCGACTAGGAGAGCTGAGCTTGGGAAATGGATCTGTCAGCCTCAAGGCCAGCCCTTTTATGGCTGCATGGAGCCATTCTCCCAGGAAGGGAAGGGTGGTTTGTCTGGAATACTCCAGATGTGGTCCAGATCTTGGTGACAGAGAGAAATTTCACAGCCTCTGTGCCTTTGTGAAACTATCTTCACTTGAGCCTGTCATCCTGTGACCACATGTAGGTTGTTCCTAATGCTCTTGGGTATGGAACCTTCACAGATCAGCATCTTGGGGTTCTTCTGGGGATGGATATTTACCATCTGAAGTAACTTTAAAAAAATTACCAAATGAACCCTCAAAACTTTGATAGCCATAAAATAATATTAATTGTGCTTGCCTGCATAGTGTTGCTAGATGTGAACCCCGATACTAAGATATGTTTGTCAATATCTTTCTCCTCAAGAAGTCAAGATATCTAGAAATATCAGTCCTTAGAATGTTCTTTGCTTGAATAAATTTATTTCTTAATCCTGAAAACATAAAAGCCTATAGTATTGGGTTTTAATGTGTAAAAAAATGGAAATGGATTAAAAGTTAGATATTGACACTAAAGGAGAAGGAACAGACATTAATTGTGTGAATGCCCTTGGGTCACAGTGTGTTCATTAAATGTTGATGGAATCTGAAGTTCTTCAGCTGGAGGAATCAGGCTGAGGAGGAAGGAAAATCGTCAGTTGTCTTCAGTGTCCTCTCTACCTTCTCTGTCTGCATGTGTCTCTGTCTCTCTCTCTGTTGCCCTCCTTTTAGCCAAAAGAAAAAAGTACTAGGGTAACCAACAAAATTACAGAAAAAGTAGAATAGAAAGTGGGAACTTAACCTAGGAATTTGAAAACACATTGTGAGATTACAAATATTAAAACAGTGCTTGACCAGGCCTTAGGCAGCAGTTGTTGTTCAGTCACTAAGCCATGTCTGACTCTTTGTGACCCCATGAACTGCAGCACATCCGGCTTCCCTGTCCTTTAGTCTCTCCCAGAGTTTGCTCAAACTCATGTCCATTACAGTGATGCTATCTAACCATCGCATCCTCTGCCGTACTCTTCTCCTTTTGCCTTCAATCTTTCACAGCATCAGGGTCTTTTTCACTGAGTCAGCTTTTCTCATTAGGCAGGAGATCAGATTAGAAGATCAAGAATCAGATTTACTTCCAGGTGGGTAAAAGAAAACAGAATCAGTGAGAAAGTGACTGGATGGATATTTAAAAACTAATTTGTTTTGTCATTTTCTAATTCTTTAGGAAAAAAGAATGACAAAGTATTTTCTCATGGCTTACATCAAAGTAAATTCCATTTGGAGGAGATTTTAATGTAAAAACTTAGTTCCATAAAATATTAGAAAGAAAATAAATATCTTAGGATGGTAAAAGATTTTTAAAGCATAACTCTAAAGTAGAAACAGAAACAGTTGATTGATTTTATTAAATTTTAATTAAGAGCTTATATATGATTAAAAATATAACACCCAATTGAAAGACATATAAACTTGGACCAAGATAAGCAATCTTATAAAAGTTATTACTTTATTATATGAGGAGCCCTTCTAAGTAGAAAAAAATCTTCCCTCCAGTATCATAGTTTAACAGAATGATGAACATACTTAACATCAATTTTGCTGAAAAGAAAAAAAACAACTGGTTAGTAAGTGTTTAAGAAAATACTTTAAATGTCACAAGCAATCAGATAGTTGCCTATTGAAATGAAGAAGGAGGTGGAAAGTAAATCCTTGGGATTTCCTGGAACTCAGGGGAGCGGTGTGCTAGATTCATGGGCTTAAGACATCAAAGGACAGGAGGTGGGTGATGACACAAGATGGGTGAGTGACTGAGAGAGTGGTGAGAAGAGAGGTGACATAAGAACGGTACTACCAGAATGATTCCAGAGGTTTCCGCAGAGAGTGCCCGGGGGCAGGAAAAGCTCCGGTTAGTGATGGTAACACTGAGCAAGGATATATAGTTCCTGAAGGAGGACGTGATTCACAGGTTGAAAAGCCACAAAGAGGTTTAGCAAGATCAGGGTTAAAAAGAAAGATGCTTAAAGGTTAGACAGTTGTTGGCAGCCTCCCTGAGAACATTGGGTGCCTGGCCAGATTACAGTGAGTTTAGGAATAGGTGGATGAAGAAATTGAGAGATGACTCTATTGAGAAGCTGGCTGTGAAGGGCTGGAAAGAATTCAGGTTGTGGTAGGGGCCATTATTATTCTTTAGTTTTATTTATAAGAAAGGATTACTAGAGCATGCTTATATACTGAGAGAGTAGGGGAACGTTATGGGGTGAATTGTGTCCTCCAGAGTTCATATGCTGAAGTTCTAACCTTGAGTACCTTAGACTCGACTGTGACTTATTTGGAAACAGAGATTTTGGAGATATAATTAATTCATATGAGGTTATGTTGGTGTAGGGTGGGCCCTAATCCAATATGACTGGTTTCACAGGTGGATTCTTTATGGCTGAGCCACTGGGGAAGCCTTAAAGGAAATGTTGTGTGGAGATATGCAAACATAGAGAATGCCATATGAACAGGAGGGCAGAGCTTAGAGTTAGTGTCTACAGGCCTAGGACCACCAAAGATTGTCAGCAAACCACCAGACATGAGGTGGGAGACTTAGAACAGGTCTTTCTCTAGCACTTTCAGGGAGGCCATCACCCTGGCAACAGTTTGATTTCCAACTTCTATCCTCCAAAACTGTGAGACAATACTTCCGTTGTTCAAGTGGTACTTTGATGTGGGAGCCCTGGAGAAAAGAGACAACAGAGGAGGAGAAGGGAGGATTGGGAGGAGGAGACCTGAATAAAGCCTAAGTCGAAGGCTCTGGGTAGGTGGTAATGTCAGAGCAACATCTGCTTAGTGACCACTGTGGGAGATTTGTTAAAGGATATATAGAAATACTCCCGAACCAACTAGACAACTTGTAGAGGCCTACATCCAGTGTTTTGGTTGCATCTCTTTGATCAAATGACCTAGAAGTCACTTCTACATACTACATGCTGGAGGCAAAAATCCTTGTGATTTTTTTTTCTAATTGATCATTTCTTTATTATGTAAGTTCAATAAAATCTAACATCACATAGCATAATTCAGAGTGCTTTTAAAGATAACAATTATAGGAACTTGGCAAGATAAATCTTGGTAGTATTGACAAAGTGTTTATGTAGATTTTTCCAAATACCTCAACTTGAGCAGGAAAGTGGGAGTGAATAAGTAACAAATTGCACTCAACAATATTTTAACAAATTGATTTCCACTAAAATGAAAAAAGATTCATATCTTGGCTGAATATTAATTCGTATGCTCTTTATAGAGGGCCAAATTAATCTTTAGAATAAAATTCATAATTCAACCAAATAAAAACTACATACATCAAGCAAAAGAGCTAGAAATTTGTTCAATGAATTGCAGCTGCTGCTTAACTCAACTTGATTTTCATCTACTTTTGGGGAGCAAATGCATTATCAGACAATTGCTACCATATCTACTTTGCAAATGACTTTTAATATTTATTTATTTAGCTGTGCTGGGTCTTCTTTGTGGTACACAGGCTTTCTCTAGTTGCAGTGAACCAGGCTACTCTTTGTGTGGTGCACAGGCTTCTTATTGTAGTGGCTTCTCTTGTAGAGCATGACCTCTTGGCGCTTGGGCTTCAGTAGTCACAGCACAGGGTCTCAGTAGTTATGGTGCCTGGGCTTAGTTGCCCCATGGCATGTGGGATCTGTTTTTGGACCAGGGACTGAAGGCCTGTCCCCTGCATTGGCAGAGAGATTCTTAACCACCGGACCACTAGGGAAGTCCCTGTAAATGACTTCGGATGATGTTGTTTTTGCTAAAAGAATATGAATACTATGATGAGCAGGAGAAGGGCTATTTTGTGTTTATGGATTGCCTGGAAAATCCTACATCTGAGCATGTTCTGTGGTGGTGTATGAGGTGAAGAGTGGGGGAAAAGGAGCACTAAACAGACAGGTTACAGCTGGCAAAACTGTGGCCTAGGGCAGGTCACTTCACTTCTCTGGGTCTCAGTTTCCTTATCTCTGTTGTTGTTTAGTTACTCAGTAAGGTCCAACTCTTCTGCAACCCCATGGACTGTAGCCTGCCAGGCTCCTCTGTCCATGGGATTTCCCAGGTAAGAATACAGGAGTGGGTTGCCATTTCCTTCTCTAGGGGATCATCCCAACACAGGGATCAAAACCATGTTTCTTGCATCTCCCAGATTGGCAGGTGGATTCTTTACCGCTGAGCCACCAGAGAAGCCCTGCCTTATGTCTAACACAGGGTTAACTGGGCCTGCTCCACTACTGTATGGAGAAGCATCTGGCAGAGTGTCTGAGGCAGAGTGAAAGTGCAATTGATGTTGGTAGCATCTCTAATAATGAGGATCTGTAATGGGTGACAGTATAGTGGAGTGGGAGACAAGTGAGTTTTGGAATAGGCTGCTCTAGATACAAATTTTAGCTCAGCTTCTTACCAGAGCATGGTTGACTGAACTTCTTCAAGTCTTGTTGTCTTTATCTTCACACTCTTATTTTGGAAAGTTATATATTGATTAAATGAGATAGCATAAAAGAAGAAAGCATCTGGCATAGTGACTCCAGAGTCACTGCTGACCTGTATGACATCTTTATGTGAATTGCAAAAATCAAGCCCTTCTCCAAGTGGTTTGACTTTTGCCTGTTAGAGAATCTTCCTAGTTTACTGATAATTAGAACAAAACACTTTACTGCTTACGTTAATTTTCTAGAACCATGGCAGGATATCACATGTTGGGTGGCTTTTAAACAGCAAGAGTTTATTTCTCATAGTTCTTCAGCCTATAAAGTCATGATCAAGGTGCTGACAGGGTTGATTTCTCCCGAGGCTTCTCTTCTTGGCTTGTAGATGGCCGCTTTCTCACCCTGTCCTCACATGGACTCACCATGTGCACACACCATTGCTGTCTCTTCCTCCTCTTATAAGGACACCAGTCCTGTGGGTTTCAGGCTCTGTCCTTTTGATCTTATTTAACTTAAATTACCTTGATATAGGCCCTATCTCCAAATACAGTTACAGTGGGTTAGGACTCCAATGTACGCATTTACGAGGGACACAGTTCACTCCGTAACACTACTGTCTGCCAAAAGATTGCCAGACTAAATAGGCAAATCTGTGGTGTTTACACTTTGAATGTGGTGCTGCTGTGCAGAGTGTGACTTGGAGAGCTATTCACAAACCTGGCACATAGTAGGTGCTGACTTAATGTATATTTTCTCCTCTTCCCTCTGTCTCCTGTCTTGGTCCCTCTGTCTGCTATCTCGGTCTTCCTTTTTCCCCCCCAGGCAGAGCACTCCCATTGGTAGACCGTGCAGCCTTATCTGAGTTGTCTCCATTCTGATTCGAGTGGCCATGATCCCCTAATGAGGACTCTCCATGGAGAGCAAATGTAACTTGATTTTTCTGGTGCCTACATATATTGAGTCAGAGTTGATGCTTCCACTGTATATCCCTCTGTCTCCTCATCTCCTCAAGCTAACCTGTGAGCATGAAACTGGAGGAAATCAATGGAGCTCCTCAGCAGTAAAAGGCAGGGGAGTTCTGGGAGCAGAAGCCAAACAAGGAAACAGTTGGTGAAGAGGCATGATGCTGGACCAGGTGCTATGTGTCTGCCCTTTCATCTTAGCTCCACCATTCCTACTCACTTCTTGAAGTCTTTTGTCCAGTGGTCTTTCTGGTCACCCCTATGCTTGTCATCATTGATGACTTCAACTTCTAAGAGCTGATCCATCCAACACCTGAGCTGGTGACTTTCATCTCCATCCCATTGCAGCTGCCATCCTAGTCATCTTCAAATATGGTAACATTACAAAATGACTGCTCCGCTCATCCCGCTCCTTAACTGAAACCTCCTGTACTTCCATTTGTTTTGCTTGATTCCCTGCTATAACGTTTCATTGCTGTCATTGAGATGGCTGATCCACTGATCAAACTCCTTGCTCTATATCTTGCAGAGCCCTCTTGCCCTTTCCTTCCCTCATTATCTAACTTAGATTCCACGACACATCATTGTAATCACCGTGTATAGATATCCTGATTTCCCTTGATTCTTTCATCTTTTGTTACTCTTATGTGGTAAAATTCTGACCTTGGATGAACCCAAGCATTTGCCTTCTCTAGCCTTACACCTGAATACTTGGGCATTGCTACCTTGTACTTGTGGTGGTCTTACCTTAACTTGAAATAAGCTTGCTTTCCTACTTTCCCAGTGACATTTTATGACTTGCTTGATACCCAGACTTCCCAACCCTTCCTCCATTTCTTCTAAGTAGTTGTCAGCTGATGAAATTATCTTCTTGGAGAAATAGAAGCCATCAAATGAGATCTCCTTTATCTTTCCCTTATGGTATCTACAGACCTTTCTGAGTCTGTATCATCCTGGCTTTCCCTCTGTCATGTACTTCCTGTACTTGCTCTCTCTGTGCCTTTTCCTCTTTCCCTAACTGACTGTCTCCTCTTCTTACTGGAGCATAAATGCCTCCTCAAATTCATCCCTTGACCCAGTCTTCTTCCTGTAATTGCCCCATTTCTCTGCTTCTCATCATTGTCAAACTTCTCAAAGGGGCTGTCTTTTGTCTCTGTATATCCACCAAAAACACTCTTCATTTCATCAGTTGCCTAATATGATGGACCCTCTTCAGTCCTCATTTTGTTTGGCTTAGTAGCAGCAAGTCAACAAAGTCAAAAACTCCTCTTTAATACTGGACCACTGCCTTCTAGTTTTAGATCTGTCTTCTTATACATTCTATCTCTGAGTATCACATTTTCTTAGGAATTGGTCATAGGCCCTCTTTTTTTTCCCGTGCTATCTTGCCACATCATCCTCTCCATTCCCATGCTTTTAGATACCATCTATAGAGTGATGATGATTCCAGCTCCACTTTCTCTTCTGAACTTCAGAACTAATGAAGATCTGACTTCTCCACTTGGATGTTTTGCATAGATCTTAGTCATGTCTATAATTCTTTATAGTCACTTCTCAAAATATTTATCTCAAACTCTTTACCATGTCAGGAAATGGTAATATGTAGTAAATCAGCTGAAAAACCTGGGAGTTATTCTTTGTTTTTTTAAGTTTATTTATTTAATATTTTTGGCTGCATTGGGTCTTTGTTGCTACTCGTGGGCTTTCTCTAGTTGTGCCGAATGGGGGCTATTAGCAATGCATGGATTTCTCATTGCAGTGGCTTCTCTTGTTGCAGAGCATGGGCTGTAGGGCAAGTGGACTTCAGTAGCTGTGGCATGTGGACTTAGTTGCCCCTTGGCATATTGAATCTTCCTGGATCAGGGATTGAACCCATGTCCCTGCATTGGCAGGCAGGTTCTTAACCCCTGGACCACCAGGGAAGTTCAGGATTTTTCTTGATTTTTTTCTCTGCCTTACCTTCCATATCAAATACATCACATTTGGACTTTACTTCCAAAATATTTTTGCAGTTAGGCTACATCTCTCCATTTCTACTGCCATCAACAAAGTACAACCAATATAACTTCACTACTGGACCACTGTTCCTAACCTGTCTTTCTAATTATATTCTTGCAGCTCTCCAAACTACTTTCTACCCAACCGCCATGGTGGTTTACATGATATAGAATTCATCCTTCCATTTCTCTGATAAAAACTATTTGAGACTTTCTGTTGTTTTTGGAATAAAAAAACTGAATGCTGTTCCATGTCCATACAAGCCTGCCCTGCATGGATTGTTGTTGTTTAGTTGCTAAGTTGTATCCAACCCTTCTGCAACTCCATGGACTGTAGCCCACCAGGTTCTTCTGTCCATGGGATTTCCCAGGCAAAAATACTAGAGTGGGTTGCCATTTCCTTCTCCAGGGTATCTTCCTGATCCAGGGATTGAACCCATGTCTCCGGCATTGCGGTAGATTCTTTACCACTGAGCCACATAAGTGATTCCCAATCATTTAGCTGAAGTTATTTCTAAGCAAAGTGTTGAAGGTGTGGCTCGACCCTTCCTGACTGCTGATAGTAAATGCCAGAAGAGAAAAATGAATAGAAGATGGAATTGTTAAGGAGAAAGGAACTAGACTTACAAATTTGGACAATTCTCAGCCTATCCAAATCAGAAAAAGTGAGAAAGCGTGTTCAGGAAAGAACCCTAAGGGTATACCCAATTGACCATTGGATAAGGAGATTAGTAAGGGTTGCAACACAGACCTCATCAGCCATCTAGATAGAGGCCAGGTGTTAACCTTTAAGACAAGGGGGAAATGACCCCAAAGGTGACAGAGATCATTAGGACTATTTCCTTCATTTCAAAAGAGAGAACTGTTGCCTTACTTTCAGCAGGTCAGCTAACCTCTGCCTAAAGCCACGTGGATAGGCCATCCAGAACCTGGGAGTCCCCACCCCAGTGGGACAGAGTTTCAGGTCAGGGTGGATCACTCCCCCAATGGGTCCAGAAGGTGGGACTCTTGCCCTAGTGGGTTTGAAAGGTAGGACTTCTGTTTCAGTAGGCCTGGGGCACAGAGAATTGAGCTAAAGAAGATTATTCTTGAGCTTTAAGATGAAGAAGAACTAAAGAGCCTCTTGATGCAAGTGAAAGAGGAGAGTGAAAAAGTTGGATTAAAGCTCAATGTTCAGAAAACTAAGATCATGGCATCTGGTCCCACCACTTCATGGCAAATAGATGGGTTGCCAGAAGAGAAAAATGAATAGAAGATGGAATTGTTAAGGAGAAAGGAACTAGACTTACAAATTTGGACAATTCTCAGCCTATCCAAATCAGAAAAAGTGAGAAAGCGTGTTCAGGAAAGAACCCTAAGGGTATACCCAATTGACCATTGGATAAGGAGATTAGTAAGGGTTGCAACACAGACCTCATCAGCCATCTAGATAGAGGCCAGGTGTTAACCTTTAAGACAAGGGGGAAATGACCCCAAAGGTGACAGAGATCATTAGGACTATTTCCTTCATTTCAAAAGAGAGAACTGTTGCCTTACTTTCAGCAGGTCACTAACCTCTGCCTAAAGCCACGTGGATAGGCCATCCAGAACCTGGGAGTCCCCACCCCAGTGGGACAGAGTTTCAGGTCAGGGTGGATCACTCCCCCAATGGGTCCAGAAGGTGGGACTCTTGCCCTAGTGGGTTTGAAAGGTAGGACTTCTGTTTCAGTAGGCCTGGGGCACAGAGAATTGAGCTAAAGAAGATTATTCTTGAGCTTTAAGATGAAGAAGAACTAAAGAGCCTCTTGATGCAAGTGAAAGAGGAGAGTGAAAAAGTTGGATTAAAGCTCAATGTTCAGAAAACTAAGATCATGGCATCTGGTCCCACCACTTCATGGCAAATAGATGGGGAAACAGTGTCAGACTTTATTTTTTTTGGCCTCCAAAATCACTGCAGATGGTGACTGCAGCCATGAAATTAAAAGACGCTTACTCCTTGGAAGAAAAGTTATGACCAACCTAAACAGCATATTCAAAAGCAGAGACATTACTTTGCCAACAAAGGTCTGTCTAGTCAAGGTTATGATTTTTCTAGTAGTCTTGTATGGATGTGAGATTTGGACTAAAAAGAAAGCTGAGCACCGAAGAATTGATGCTTTTGAACTGTGATGTTGGAGAAGACTCTTGAGAGTCCCTTGGACTGCGAGGAGATCCAACCAGTCCATCCTAAAGGAGATCAGTCCTGAGTTTTCGTTGGGAGGACTGATGTTGAAGCTGAAACTCCAGTACTTTGGCCACCTGATGCGAAGAACTGATTCATTTGAAAAGACCCTGATGGTGGGAAAGATTGAGGGCAGGAGGAGAAGGGGACCACAGAGGATGAGATGGTTGGATGGCATCACCGACTCAATGGACATGAGTTTGGCTAAACTTGGGGAGTTAGTGATGGACAGGGAGGCCTGGTGTGCTGCAGTCCATGGGGTCACAACAAGTTGGACATGACTGAGCAACTGAACTGAAGTGAAGATCTCATGGAGTTTGCTTGGCAGTTTGGACTTATTTGGGACCCATTAACACTTTATTCTTTCCTGTTCACCCTTTTGGAATAGAAATGTCTATCTTATGCTTGTCCCACCATTATATGTTAGAGGCACACAACTTGTTTAATTTCACAGGTCCCAGATGAAGAGTAATGAATCATACCTTGAATCTTACCCATGTCTAATTTAGATGATATTTAGATGAGACTTTGAACTTTAGACTTTAGGGTTGTTGCTGGAATGAGTTGAAACCCCGGGGCTGTTGAGATGTAATGAATGTATTTTCATATGAGAAGAACATGAATTTTGGAGGGCCAGAGGTGAACGGCTATAGTTTGAATATTTGTGTCCTTTCTAATTCATACGTTGAAACTCTAACCCCTACCATGATATTACTAGGAGATGGGGTCTTTGGGAGGTGATTAGGTCATGAGATTAGAACAGACTCTGAAGAGCTCCCCCATCCTTTCTCCCATGGGAGGAGACAATCATCTGTGAGCCAGGAAGCAGGCTCTCACCAGATACAAAATCAGTTAGCACCTTGCTCTTGGACTTCAACCTCCAGAACTCCAGAAATAAATTTCTGTTGTTTACGAGATATTGGTGCCTACACACTTTCCTTGGGGTTTTGATACATGCTATTCATCTGTCTGGTATTATCTTCCCTCCAATCTTTGTTAGGTTGGTTGCTTCTCAACTGTGAAGTCTCTTTGTAAATATCCCCCCTCCTGTAGGCAAGAGGGTCTTGGCCACCCTTTATCAAGTGTGCCTCCACCTCTGTTCTTCTCTTACGTAGCATGCTGCTCTTAGCCCTCATAGCATTGATCACAGTGGTGATTTCATATTTATGCCTTTGTTCTTATTTATGTCTGGTTCTCCCACTAGACTGTCAGCCCTGTGAAGGCAGGAACCGTGTTGGGTTGTCCTCCATAGTGAGCCCAACACTTAGCATAACGCTTAGCACCTAGGAGGCACATTTGCTGAAGTTTTGAATGAACCAGCTGTTAGGTTTTGGTTCAGTCAGTTATCATTTCTGAACTTAAATTTCCTCACCTGCATCCCCTAAAGTATCACGTAGGATTTATAGAATGATTATGAGAAACATTATGAGGCATTATGTTTTTAAAATGTTTCCATTTTAATTAGTACCTATTAATTCCCTGCTAGGAAAGGTGAGGGAATTAACACTCCCACTTCTTTCTCCTCATCCTTCTCTGTTTTTCTTGGTCATATTATTTTGTTATATATTGGCAAGGTCCATAACATTTACACCTGTGAATTCCCTCAGTTATCTTAGCTTTCTATTTAAATGGATTAATTGCTCACCATCTGTATCAATTTAGATTTGTGATTTCAAACAACAAAGACCAATTTTGGTTAATTTAAGTAGAAGAGGAATTGATCAGAAGGATATTGGGTGTCTCACAAGTGAGAAGGTAGGGGAAGCCTGCTCAGAGGTGGGCAGGAACTGAGAGAGATGGAGCAATGAGAAAGCTCAGCTGAGGTCCTGTCATGTGAGCGCCTGGCTAGGATGCACCTCAGGATCCCTCTCCCACTGGACAGTCCCTCTCTTTCTTCTTTCCTCCTTCTTCCTTCCTCCTTTTCTCCCTTTTCCCCTCATATTTCTCCCTCCTCCTTTGCTGTAGCTTGTGTGAAAGCTTTCTTGTCATCTTTTTTCATTTTATTGATACTTAACGCTTACTCCGAAAAGATTTTCCAAATGATATGTACTCTCATGTCACGTGGATGAATTCCCCTTGATCCTTTCCTTCCACTGTGTCTGAAACCTAATCATTGTCCATTCTGTGTTGTTTAAAGGATGGATATCTTGTTTTCTTTCCATTTTTTTTTAACCTTTGGGAATGGGTAAAAAAAAAGAAGGAAGATGGGGCTGAAGATGTGGGAAATCTCCACCAGAAAGCCTATGCTTTGTATGTTAATTTTGTCAAATGTACTTTATGATAATTCACCCTAGTTAGTTGGAGTGGATCACATTCCCATGTGTTACAGCTCCAGAGTATTCCATCCCCACCCTCTAGGACCTAGATTCACTGAAGGGTCCTGAAGCTTTCATTTCTAGCAGAGAAAATGGGCCCGGGTGTCTCTTCCTATTTCATCCGTCCATCTATTTTCTATTCTCTCTTATTCTGTTGGGAGCCATTCTTATTCCCTCCCAATAAGAGGAGGGAAAATATGAAGATATACCCTCAATCCACTTCTCTCCTGGTTGAGAATAAAGGAGCTGAAGTTTAGGATTTTTCTTTTATTCCCTGTTACTGCATCTGTGGGGGACCAGGGGAGGGTGATGGTATGGCTGGAGGGGATATGATCCAAAGGTCATATTTGGGAGCTGTGTTAGATCAGAAACTTCTTTCTTGTTCATTAGCTGCCCTTTCTATGTTTGGTTGATACTGGTGAAATTTCTGCTAATTGTTTGACTTTAGTATTGAACGGGGAAAGTCTGTCTATCTTCACTGGTTCTAGAATCCTGATCATATACCCCCTGTTTGCTTAATCTGGTTCAAGTTGGATTTCTTTCACTTGTGAGTCAAACAGTACTAACAAACGCAGTGTAGTAGATGCAGGAGGCAGGCTACTAGTCAAAAATGAAGGGCTCAATTTGTATCTGATCAACTCCTAGCCTTTCAGCTCAGAGAGGGATCAAATGGAGCTTACAGCCAGGAGCATCTCTTTCTCCAGGGGCAGCATTAGGTTATCTGCTTAAACACTCAGTTTGCAAACCCATAAAACTACCGTTGTTGTTGTTCTTCAGTTGCTTAGTTGTGTTTGACTCTTTGCAACCCCATGGAATGCAATATACCAGGCTTCCCTGTCTTTTACCATCTCTCAGCATTTGCTCAAACTCATGTCCATTGAGTCGATGATGCCCTCCAACCATTTCATCCTCTGTCATCCCTTTCTCCTCCTGCCCTCAATCTTTCCAGCGTCAGGGGCTTTTCCAATGAGTTGGCTCTTCATATCAAGTGGCCAAAGTATTGGACTTCAGCTTCAGCATCAGTCCTTCCAATGAGTATTCAAGCTTGATTTCCTTTTAAGATTGACTAGTTTGATCTCCTTGCTACCCAAGGGACTCTCAAGAGTCTTCTTCAGCACCACTTTCAAAAGCATCTGTTCTTCGGCATTCAGCCTTTTTTATGGTCCAACTCTCACACCCATACATGACTACTGGAAAAACCATAGCTTTGACTAGATGGACCTTTGTTGGCAAGGTAACGTCTCTGCTTTTTGATATGCCGTCTAGGTTTGTCATAGCTTTTCTTCCAAGAAGCAAGCATCTTTTAATTTTGTGCCTACAGTCACTGTCTACAGTGATTTTGAGCCCAAGAAAAGAAAGTCTGTCATTGCTTCCACTTTTTTCCCTTCTATTTTCCATGAGGTGATGGGACCAGATGCCATGATCTTAGTTTTTTGAATGTTGAGTTTTAAGGCAACTTTTTTACTCTCCTCTTTCACCTTTTTTTTTTTCTTTTAATTGGAGGCTAATTACTTTACAATATTGTGGTGGTTTTTGCCATACATTCACATGAATCAGCCATGGGTGTACATATGTTCCACATCCTGACCCACCCTTCCCCCTCCCTCCCCATCCCATCCCTCAGGATCATCCCAGTGCACCAGCCCTGAGCATCCTGTCTCATGCATCGAACCTGGACTTGCAATCTATTTCACATATGATAATATACATGTTTCAATGCTATTCTCTCAAATCTTCCTACCCTTACCTTCTCCCACAGAGTCCAAGTGTCTGTTCTTTACATCTGTGTCTCTTTTGCTGTCTCACATATAGGGTCATTTTTACCATCTTTCTAAATTCTGTATATATATGCATTGATATACTGTATTGGTTCTTGCCTGAAGAATCCCAGGGACAGGGGAGCCTGGTGGGCTGCTGTCTGTGGGGTCACACAGAGTCGGACACAACTGAAGTGACTTAGCTTAGCAGCATACTATATTGGTGTTTTTCTTTCTGATTTATTTAGCTCTGTATAATAGGCTCCAGTTTCATCCACCTCATTAGAACTGATTCAAATGCATTCTTTTTAATAGCTGAGTAAGATTCCATTGTGTATATGTACCACAGCTTTTTTATCCATTCGTCTGTTGATGGACATCTAGGTTCTTCCATGTCCTGGCTATTGAAAACAGTGCTGCAATGAACATTGGGGTACATGTATCTTTTTCAGTTCTGGTTTCCTCGGTGTGAATGCCTAGCAGTGGGATTGCTGGGTCGTATGGCAGTTCTATTTCCAGTTTTTTAAGGAATCTCCACAGTATTCTCCATAGTGGCTGTACTAGGTTGCATTCCCACCAACAGTGTAAGAGGGTTTCCTTTTCTCCACACCCTTCTCAGCATTTATTGTTTGTAGACTTTTCAATAGCAGCCATTCTGACCTGCGTGAGATGGTACTTCATTGTGGTTTTGATTTGCATTTCTCTGATAATGAGCGATGTTGAGGATCTTTTCATGTGTTCATTAGCCATCTGTATGTCTTCTTTGGAGAAATATCTTTTTAGTTCTTTGGCCCATTTTTTGATTGGGTCATTTATTTTTCTGGAATTGAGGGGCAGGAGTTGCTTGTATATTTTTGAGATTAATTATTTGTCAGTTGCTTCATTTGCTATTATTTTCTCCCATTCTGAAGGTTGTCTTTTCACCTTGCTTATAGTTTCCTTCATTGTTGAAAAGCTTTTAAGTTTTATTAGGTCCCATTAATTTATTTATTTTTTAATTTCCATTACTCTGGGAGGTGGGTCATAGAGGATCCTGCTGTGGTTTATGTCGGAGAGTGTTTTGCCTGTGTTTTTCTCTAGGAGTGTTATAGTTTCTGGTCCTACATTTAGATCTTGAATCCACTTTGAGTTTATTTTTGTGTATGGTGTTAGAGAGTGTTCTAGTTTCATTCTTTTACAAGTGGTTGTCCAGTTTCCCAGCACTACTTGTTAAAGAGATTGTCTTTTCTCCATTGTATATTCTTGCCTCCTTTGTCAAAGATAAGGTGTCCATAGGTGCGTGGCTTTATCTCTGGGCTTTCTATTTTGTTTCATTGATCTATATTTCTGTCTTTGTGCTAGTACCATACTGTCTTGATGACTGTAGCTTTGTAGTGTAGCCTGAAGTCAGGCAGGTTGATTCCTCCAGTCCATTCTTCTTTCTCAAGATTGCTTTGGCTATTTGAGGTTTT
Source organism: Aepyceros melampus (assembly GCA_006408695.1). NCBI lineage: Eukaryota > Metazoa > Chordata > Mammalia > Artiodactyla > Bovidae > Aepyceros > Aepyceros melampus. The sequence goes on from SJXQ01012363.1 coordinate 30,242, forward strand.
TTGTATTTCCATACAAATTGTGAAATTATTTGTTCCAGTTCTTTGAAAAATACCATTGGTAGCTTGATAGGGATTATATTGAATCTATAGATTGCTTTGGGTAGTATACTTATTTTCACTATATTGATTCTTCCGATCCATGAACATGGTATATTTCTCCATCTATTTGTGTCATCTTTGATTTCTTTCATCAATGTTTTATAGTTTTCTATATATAGGTCTTTTGTTTCTTTAGGTAGATTTATTCCTAAGTATTTTATTCTTTTCATTGCAATGGTGAATGGAATTGTTTCCTTAATTTCTCTTTCTGTTTTCTCATTCTTAGTGTATAGGAATACAAGGGATTTCTGTGTGTTAATTTGTATCCTGCAGTTTTACTATATTCATTGATTGATTAGCTCTAGTGATTTAGTGTCTTTAGGATTTTCTATGTAGAGGATCATATCATCTGCAAACAGTGAGAGTTTTACTTCTTCTTTTCCAATCTGGATTCCTTTTATTTCTTTGTCTTTTCTGATTTCTGTGGCTAAAACTTCCAAAACTATGTTGAATAGTAGTGGTGAGAGTGGGCATCCTTGCCTTGTTCCTGACTTTAGGAGAAATGCTTTCAATTTTTCACCATTGAGGATAATGTTTGTTGTGGGTTTATCATATATGGCTTTTATTATATTGAGGTATGTTCCTTATATGCCTGCTTTCTGGAGTGTTTTTATCATAAATGGATGTTGAATTTTGTCAAAGGCTTTCTCTGAATCTATTGAGATAATCATATGGTTTTTATCTTTCAGTTTGTTAATGTGGTGTATCACATTAATTGATTTGTGAATACTGAAGAATCCTTGCATCCCTGGGATAAAGCCCGCTTGGTCATGATGTATGATCTTTTGAATGTGTTGTTGGATTCTGTTTGCTAGAATTTTATTAAGGAGTTTTGCATCTATATTCATCAGTGATATTGGCCTGTAGTTTTCTTTTTTTGTGGCATCTTTGTCTGGTTTTGGTATTAGGGTGATGGTGGCCTCATAGAATGAGTTTGGAAGTTTACCTTCCTCTGCAGTTTTCTGGAAGAGTTTGAGTAGGATAGGTGCTGGCTCTTCTCTAAATTTTTGGTAGAATTTAGCTTTGAAGCCGGCTATTGAAGAATCCTTGCATCCCTGGGATAAAGCCCACTTGGTCATGGTGTATGATCTTTTTAATGTGTTGTTGGATTCTGATTGCTAAAATTTTGTTAAGGATTTTTGCATCTATGTTCATCAGTGATATTGGCCTGTAGTTTTCTTTTTTTGTGGCATCTTTGTCAGGTTTTGGTATGAGGGTGATGTGGCCTCATAGAATGAGTTTGGAAGTTTACCTTCCTCTGCAGTTTTCTGGAAGAGTTTGAGTAGGATAGGTGCTGGCTCTTCTCTAAATTTTTGGTAGAATTTAGCTTTGAAGCCGGCTAGTCCTGGGCTTTTGTTTGTTGGAAGATTTCTGATTACAGTTTTGATTTCTATGCTTGTGATGGGTCTGTTAAGATTTTCTATTTCTTCCTGGTTCAGTTTTGGAAAGTTATTTGGAAAGTTATTTCTAGGAATTTGTCCATTTCTTCCAAGTTGTCCATTTTACTGGCATATAGTTGCTGACAGTAGTCTTGTATTTCTGTGTTGTCTGTTGTGATTCCTCCATTTTCATTTTTAATTTTGTCGATTTGATTCTTCAGCCTTTGTTTCTTGATGAGTCTGGCTAATGGTTTGTCAGTTTTATTTATCTTCTCAAAAAAGCAGCTTTTAGCTTTGTTGATTTTGGCTATGGTCTCTTTTGTTTCTTTTGCATTTATTTCTGCCCTAATTTTTATGATTTCTTTTCTTCTAGTAACCCTGGGGTGCTTCATTTCTTCTTTTTCTAGTTGCTTTAGGTGTAGAGTTAGGTTATTTATTTGATTTCTCTCCTGTTTCTTGAGGTAGGCTTGTATTGCTATGAACCTTCCCATTAGCACTGCTTTTACTGAATTCTATAGATTTTGTGTTGTTGAGTTTTCATTATCATTCATTTCTATGCATATATTGATTTCTTCTGTGATTTGTTTGTTATTCAGAAGTGTGTTGTTTAGCCTCCATATGTTTGTATTTTTAATAGTTTTTTCCCCCTGTAGTTGACATCTAATCTTACCGCATTGTGATCAGAAAAGATGCTTGAAATGGTTTCAATTTTTTTGAATTTACCAAGGCTAGATTTATGGCCCAGGATGTGATCTTTCCTGGAGAAGGTTCCATGTGCACTTGAGAAAAAGGTGAAATTCATTGCTTTAGGGTGAAATGTCCTATAGATATCAATTAGGTCTAACTGGTCCATTGTATCATTTAAGCTTGTGTTTCCTTGCTAATTTTCTTTTTAGTTGATCTATCCATAGCTGTGAGTGGGGTATTAAAGTCTCCCACTATTATTGTGTTACTGATAATTTTCCCTTTCATACTTGTAAGCATTTGCCTTACATATTGTGGTGTTCCTATGTTGGGGGCATATATATTTATAATTGTTGTATGTTTTTCTTGGATTGATCCTTTGATCATTATGTAGTGTCCTTCTTTGTCTTTTTTCACGGCCTTTATTTCAAAGTCTAATTTGTCTGATATGAGTATTGCAATTCCTGCTTTCTTTTTGTCTCCATTTGCATCAAATATCTTTTTCCAGCCCCTCACTTTCAATCTGTATGTTTCCCTAGGTTTGAGGTGGGTTTCTTGTAGAGAGCATATATAGGAGTCTTGTTTTTGTATCTATTCAGCGAGTCTTTGTCTTTTGGTTGGGGCATTCAACCCATTTACATTTAAGGTAATTATTAATAAGTATGATCCCATTGCCATTTGCTTTGTTGTTTTGGGTTCGAGTTTATAAATGTTTTCTGTGTTTCCTGTCTATAGAAGATCCTTTAGCATTTGTTGAAGGGCTGGTTTGGTGGTGCTGAATTCTCTCAGCTTTTGCTTGTCTGTAAGGCTTTGGATTTCTCCTTCAGATTTGAATGAGATCCTTGCTGGGTACAGTAATCTGGGCTGTAGGTTTTTCTCTTTCATCACTTTAAGTATGTCCTGCCATTTCCTCCTGGCCTGAAGAGTTTCTATTGAAAGATCAGCTGTTATCCTTATGGAGATCCCCTTGTGAGTTATTTGTTGTTTTTCCTTTGCTGTTTTTAATATTTGTTCTTTGTGTTTGATATTCATTAGTTTGATTAATATGTGTCTTGGGGTGTCTCACCTTGGGTTTATCCTGTTTGGGACTCTGGGTTTCTTGGACTTGAGCAGCTATTTCCTTCCCCATTTAAGGGAAATTTTCAACTATTATCTCCTCAAGTATTTTCTCATGGCCTTTCTTTTTGTCTTCTTCTTCTGGGATCCTATGATTCAAATGTTGGGGCATTTAACATTGTCCCAGAGAGCTCTGAGGTTGTCCTTATTTCTTTTCATTCTTTTTTCTTTTTTCCTCTCTGCTTCACTTATTTCCACCATTCTATCTTCCACCTTACTTATCCCATCTTCTGCCTCAGTTATTCTACTGTTGGTTTCCTCCAGAGTGCTTTTGATCTCAGTTATTGCATTATTCATTATTGATTGACTCTTTTTCATTTCTTCTAGGTCCTTGTTAAATATTTCTTGCATCTTCTCAATCCTTGTCTCCAGGCTATTTATCTGTAACTCTATTTTGTTTTCAAGATTTGGATCATTTTTACTATCATTATTCTGAATTCTTTTTCAGGTAGATTCCCTATCTCCTCCTCTTTTGTTTGGTTTGATGGGCTTTTATCATGTTCCTTTACCTGCTGAATATTTCTCTGCCTTTTAATCTTGTTTAGGTTGCTGTGTTTGGGGTGGCCTTTCTATATGCTGGAAGTTTGTGGTTCCTCTTTATTGTGGAGGTTCCTCCCTGTGGGTGGGGTTGGACAAATAGCTTGTCAAGGTTTCCTGGTTAAGGAAGCTTGCATTGGTGTTCTGGTGGGTAGAGCTGGATCTCTTCTCTCTGGAGTGCAACGAAGTGTCCAGTAGTGAGTTTTGAGGTGTCTGTGGGTTTGGTGTGACTTTTGGCCACCTGTACTTTTGTGCTCAGGCTTATGTTCCTGCATAGTTGGAGAATTTGCTTGGTATGTCTTCCTCTGAAACTTGTTGGCTCTTGGGTGGAGCTTGGTTTCAGTGTAGGTATGGAGGATTTTGGATGAGTTCTTGTCGATTAATGTTCCCTGGAGTCAGGAGTTTCCTGGGTGTGTAGCGGGAGTGTCGTCTCAGGTGTGCCGTGTGTCTCTTCTGGGGGAGCTGATCCCTGGCTGCTACCCTCCTGGCGGATGTCAACCATCCAGGATCCCAGGAAGACTTGGTTAGCAACTGGGAGCCTGCTTGCAGTTTGGTAGAGGATGCCATCTCTGGGCTGAGTTTGCCCTTAGCCTTCTGGCTCTGGCTGTCGCCTGCCTGCCTCCCTGCCTCTGGTGGGAGATGGGCTGGTCCTCTGCCGGCTGGCTCTCCTCTCGTATTTGCTCAGTCCTTTGTTCTGTGAGTGGGCCTGGCAGTGCCTTAGATTAGAGCTTTTGGCGGGAAAGTTCTCTCTCTCTCCTCTTTTTTTTTTTTTCTCTCTCTGGCTGTCCCACAGTTTGGGTTGCCATCTCACCTTAGCTCCCTCAGATTGCCCTCAGGGCATTCAGGCCTGGTCCTTACCCTAAGCAATGCAGCCCTCGCCTCCCTGTTCAGCCCCTGCTTGCTGGTGGCGGATGCAAGTGTCTGGGCTACTTCTCCGCTAGGAGTTGCTGTTAGGCACATATCTGTGGGTTTTATTTGTTTATTTATTTTCCCTCCCAGTTATGTTGCCCTCTGAGATTCCAAAACTCCTCACAGACCCACCGATGAGAGGGTTTCCTGGTGTTTGGAAACCTCCTCTTTTACAACTCCGTTCCCGGGATGGGTTTCCATCCCTAACTCTTTTGTCTCTCTTTTTATCTTTTATATTTTGTCCTACCTCCTTTCGAAGACAATTGGCTGCCTTTCTGGGTGCCTGGTGTCCTCTGCCAACGTTCAGAAGTTGTTTTGCAGAATTTGCTCAGTGTTCAAATGATCTTTCAGTGAATTTGTCGGGGAGAAAGTGGTTCCTCCACCATCTTAGGACTGCCCCTCCTCTTTCACCTTTATCAAGAGACTCTTTAGTTCCTCTTTGCTTTCTGCCATTAGGGTGGTGTCATCTGCATTTCTGAGGTTATTGATATTTCTCCTGGCAATATTGATTCCAGCTTGTGCTTCATCCAGCCCAGCATTTCACATAATGTAGTCTGCATATAAATTACATAAGCAGGGTGACAATATACAGCCTTGATGTACTCCTTGCCCAATTTTCAGCCAGTCTGTTATTCCATGTCTGGTTCTAATTTTTCTTCTTGACCTGCATACTGGTTTCTCAAGAGCAGGTCAGGTGGTCTGGTATTCCCATCTCTTTCAGAATTTTCCACAGTTTGTTGTGATCCATACAGTTAAAGACTTTAGTGTAGTCAAGGAAGCAGAGGTAGATGTTTCTCTAGAATTGCCTTGCTTTTTCTATGATCCAACAGATGTTGGCAATTTGATCTCTGATTCCTCTGCCTTTTCTAAATCCAGCTTGAACATCTGGAACTTCTCAGTTCATGTACTGTTAAAGCCTATCTTGAAGAATTTTGAACATTATCCTGCTAGCATGTGAAATAAGTGCAGTTGTGCGGTAGTTTGAGCATTCTTTGGCATTGTTCTTCTTTGGGATTGGAATGAAAACTGACCTTTTCCAGTCCTGTGGCCACTGCTGACTTTTCCAAATTTGCTGGCTATTGAATGCAACACTTTAACAGCATCATCTTTTAGGATTTGAAATAGCTCAGCTGGAATTCTGTCACTTCCACTAGCTTTGTTGGTAGTAATGCTTCCTAAGGAGTGACTTCACACTCCAGGATGTCTGGCTCTAGGTAAGTGATCACACCACCGTGGTTGTCAGAGTCATTAAAGCTTTTTGGTATAGTTCTGTGTATTCTTGCCACCTCTTCTTAATATCTTCTGTTTTTGTTAGGTCCATAACATTTCTGTCTTTTATTGTGTCCATCTTTACATGAACTGTTCCCTTAGTATCTCTTAATTTTCTTGAAGAGATCTCTAGTCTTTCCCATTCTGTTTTTTCCCTCTATTCCTTTGCATTGTTCACTTAAGAAGACTTTTTTTTAATCTCTTCTTGCTATTCTCTCAAACTCTTTGTTCAGACTGGTATATCTTTCCTTTTCTCCTTTACCTTTCACATAAAACTATAATGTTAAGCATTAACAGATCCAGTTTAGATTGGATTATTTTAAAAGTAGCTTGATGGTTAATTTTTTGTGTCAACTGGATTGTGCCATGATACCCAAATACTTGGTCAAATACCAGTCTGGATGTCTCTTTGAAGATATTTTAGAAATGTGATTAACATTAAATTAGTAGGACTTCCCTGGTGGGACAGTGGATGAGAATCTCCCTACCAGTGCAGGGGACACAGGTTTGATCCTTGGTTCTGGAGGGATTCCATGTGCCCTGGAGCAACTGAGCCTGTGCACCACAAGCACTGAAGCCCACGGCTTTAGAGCCCTCAAGCCCTATAACCTAAGCTCCACAACAAGAGAAGCCACTGCAGTGAGAAGCTCATGCACCGCAATGAAGAGTAGCCCCCAGTCACTGCAACTAAAGAAAGCCCATGCACAGCAATGAAGACCCAGCACAACCAAAAATAAAAGAAAAAATACATGGCATCACTTGTTAGTTTAAAAAATTTACATTGATAGACTTCACATAAAGCAAATCCAGAGAAGGCAATGGCCACCCACTCCAGTGTTCTTGCCTGGAGAATCCCAGGGATGGGGGAGCCTGGTGGGCTGCTGTCTGTGGGGTCGTGGGCTGCTGTCTGTGGGGTCGCACAGAGTTGGACACGACTGAAACAACTTAGCAGCAGCAGCAAAGCAAATCATCCTTAATGTAGGTGGGCCTTATCTAATCAGTTGAAAGTCTTTGGAGAAAAAAATTGAGGTCTCATGGGAAAGAGGGAATTCTGCCTCCAGAATCTTCAGACTCAATTTGAAACATCAACCCTCCCATATGTCTCCAGCCTGCTGGCCTATCCTGTAGCTTTCAAGATTTTGAATTTGCCAGCCCTACAACAGCTTAAGCCAATTTCTTAACCCCCGCCCCCTGCCCCATATCCATATATGTATATACACACACATTCACACACCCTAACAAAGTCAAGTAGAAATTACTGGACACCTCCGCCACTAGAGATTTTCAATATATCTCCTAAAGTGTGACTAGCTTTGCCTGTTGCTAACTCCTGTAGGATTTACCAAGATTGGTTTGCTACAAAGAGAAGAGGCAGACTCTGGAGGCAGATTGCTTCAAGCAGGTTTCAGCCTTTAGCTCCACCACTTACTTGCTCTGTGACTTGACAGCTTATTTACTTTCCTGTACCTCAGTTTTTTCATTTGTAGAATGGGACAGATGTTTGGATAAACCTTGTAAGGTTCTGTAAAGATTAACTGAGATAATAGATGTCAAGCATTTAGAATAGGTTCTGATATGTAGCAACTTCTCAATGCCCAGTTCACAATGCCCATTGCGACCCTGTGGATTGCAGCACACCACGCCTCCCTTTCCCTCACCATCTCCTTAAGTTTGCCCAAGTTTGTGTTCATTGCATCATTGATGCTGTCCAGCCATCTCATCCTCTGATGCCTTCTTCTCCTGCCCTCGATCTTTCCCAGCATCAGGGACTTTTCCAAAGAGTTGTCTATTCACATCAGATGACCAAATACTGGAGCTTCAGCATCAGTCCTTCCAGTGAATATTTAGGGTTGATCTCCCTTAAGATTGACTGGTTTGATCTCCTTGCTGTCCAAGGGACTTTTTAAGAGTCTCTTCCAGCACCACAGTTTGAAGTCGTCAATTCTTTGCCGTTCTACCTTCTTTATGGTCCAGCTCTTATAAAAGGCCAACTTCTCAGTAAGTCTTGAAATTACAGGTTCACTGTAGTTCCATATTTGAAGCCTACAGAATGTGTACTGTATGCTGATAACATCCCTGGTAATCAAATACAGTCATATTTCTACAGTGAAATCCACTAAGGGGAGTAAATAAAGACCATAACCTCCTACTCTACTTGTTCAGGTCAGTTTTTGCCACCAAATCAGTTTGAGAAAAACTTGTTTTTTTCCAAGAGCTCTGGATTTTGGAATTGTGGCTAAGGAATTGCAGACTCACATCACATGATAATGTTTTGAAGATCCTGAGAAACAGTTGACTTGCTGGATGAGCTGAATATTTTCTGCTTGAACACTTCAGTACATCTATTAGAAAAATGATTTTTATTTAGGCATAATTTATAAACAGCCATATTTTAGACTCAACTTGGCACTGATAAGAGATGCTTCTGGAGATCTCTCCTGGTTTCCCAGGCAAAAGCTGTGCCTTCAGTATAAAGAGAATGTTGTCTTCGCGCTGAGTTATTTGTCACAGCAGAGGGTGTCCTTTCACTTCACACCAAGTCCTCCCTGTTTCTTACACAGGCTGCTAGACTGAGAAACCAGACTGGCCATGTGCTGGGAGGAAGCCAGGCTCTTGGTGGGATGTGGGGTATTAGAATCATCCTCCTTTATCTATTCAACATATATATTTTTGAGTACTTGTTCTGTGCTAGATATTAGAAGCTCTATCTATACAGCATTTTCAAGTGCTTCCACATTCATTGCCTCTATTAGTAATCTGATAAGGAGGCTATAGTAAAGGGGATTATCCTTGTTTTATTGGTGAAGAAGCAGAGTCTTAGACCATTTGTGTCACTCTAAGGTACAGTTGTAGCTGATCTTAGACACAAACCTGGCTCTTTTTTTTTTCTTCATGCACTTTGTGAAAATAGGGGTGAATGTATATTTTTGAACTCCAAAAGAGTAACATGTTTAGCAGCCATTGGTGCCAACAGTCACAATAGGATCTAAATTGCTTTGGCAAAACATTTCATGGACCCTGTTTCAGCTTTAGGTAAATAATCAAATATTTCATATTATATGGGGTTACCCTGTGCTGAGCATGGTGGGGTAGAGACCATGGGGTCACAAGGAGTCAGATACAACTTAGTGACTGAACGCACACACACCCTGTGCTTTGGATGCTATTGCGGTACCACCCAGATCCCTGCTTCAGGACCAAAAGGCTCAGCCCTGGGAAAGTTGTTGGCCTCTCTTTGGGAATTGCCATCAGGTGGAAAGAGAGTCTCACTGCCTCTTTGGGGTCAGCCCGCCTCCCCTGATGCTGATATAGAGGCCCGGTCCCCCTTCCCCTGACTACCCGACTGGACACACAGCCCGGAGGCCCATTCCTGCTCTAGACTTGCTGTGGCATTGGCTGGGACCTTGCTGTGCCTGCACCATCACCCAATACCTCCCCTGTCCAATCTCCCTTCCCCTTCTTCCTTCCACAGGGGTTGAGCCAAAGGTGTTCTCCCAAATAAACCCACACCTAAATCATCCTGTCAGAATCTGCTTCCTGGGGAACTCAACTGCAGAACCAGGTCTCAGTGGGAAGTGGAAAAAAAATAGTTTCCAGGTCTTTATTATATGAGAGAATACCCAGTTCTGAGATTTCCTGTCCTTGTTCATTAAAGGAAAGAAATGACCCTCTTGAAATTTACCAGGTCTTTTGGTGGAACTAGACACTCTGCTGTTTGCTGTTTCCTTTTATTTATGAACTTTCACTCTAGTTTTAATTTATCTCAAAATACAAATAGCCAAGCCAACTTGAATTCATTTCACCATTGAAATTTTTGTGGAACAGAAAATTACACAAGGAACTTAAAGGACAGGGCATTCGTTGGAACAGGAAGCACAGAACGTTACAGGAGACTGGAGTACTTTTGGTAATGATGCATGGGGTTGAAATGATGCTAAAGGGATATCATTTAACCATATAAAGTGAACAAAGGTGAATTCTATATTAATATTAATTCCAGGCCTCAGTTTTTAAGAAATGAAAATGGTGGGCATCAGAATAAGATCTCCCTGACACATGTGGCATTTTAGATCCATCAGTCTGCTTGCATTTGGCAACCTGGTTTGATTCTCTGCCAGAGCATGAGTTAGTTTTATCTCAACAGTCCTTCCTCTCCTTTGAAGACAAAAAATAGGCCCATTTTATAATAATCCACAAACTGTCTCAGGGTAAGAGCTATTTTAGGGAAGGAGCATTTTCACAAACAAACTGGCAGCTCAATTTGCACTGGAGTTTCCAGGTTAAAACAGTTGCATTTACTGGAGAAAAAGAAAAGGAGGCAGGGCTGTTATTGTGATTGTTTTTTCTAATATTTCCTACCAAGCCACTGCTTTGGGATAACAAAATGATTTCACTATGGAAAATATGCAAAGAAAAGAAACTGGGGCTGTTTGATTGGCTAATAATGAACATAAAGGACTTCATGCTTGTTGAATGGCAGATTGAAATCTAGTGTGTATTCATGCAGATCTTATGGGGGTGGTATTGATTGGACCACAAATTAGTGCTGGCATTAATGAGATGGAAGCCATAAAATCCAGAGAGTTCCAATAACCATGATCTCTGATAAGGCCCAGTTGAAAGCACCCAGACCTTTCAGACAAGTCCTCTGTGAGAGCAGAGCAATAAACAACAGAGACATCAAAATGGGGGAAAACTGGGGATTACATAACGGACTGAAGTGGTGTTAGACATCTTGGTTAAAAGGACACAGCACAGCTGAATAACAAACATAGCCTTGCCTAGAATAATGATTTAGAAACAAGACACTGTTTAGGTGCTGCTCAAATGATCAGGAGAAAAAAATTACGCACCTTCATTTTAGGGAAATTAGTCTAAATAGGAACTTCTCCATGATAATACCCCTACTGCTACTATTACTCCTACTACCTATACACCTTATATGTGTTGTGATTTCGTGTTTACCTCACCCCTGACATTTGTTATCCTGTTTAATCTTCATAATATTTTCACATTAATAGTTGGAATCCATATCTGCACACCCAGTTAGTGTTTGAATTCCATGACTGCAGGAACTTGATCTTACTCATTTTATGAAACTCTTCCTCTTTCCATTTAATTGTTCACGTACAAGTAATTTGTCTCAAAGAACACTGCCAGGTGGAAAATCTCTCTTTGCCAGCATTTTTGGGATTATCTGGCATAATGAACAAATACTGCTATGGCCAAATTATATAATTAAATTAAGTTGATAAATGAGCAGGAAATACCATGTCACATTAACACAGGTGGATTGAATTTGCATGTGGAATTCTTGGATGACCCAGTCTGCAAAACTCATCCACAGCCACTGTCACTGTATTCTCTTTCTCAAGTACACTAACAAGGTCTCAGCGAACATGTGTACATCTTCACTCAACCTCCTGGTGTCCTAGAATTCCATCAGTAAGTTTTCAGGAATTATTCTCAGTTTTGTCTCAGGTGGGCCAGATGGGACCTCTCCTGTTGGTGCCACCCATGCCTATGTGTTGCTCATCATCCAGTGTTTATTTCCTGTTCCTCTGGGGAAGCCCTGGGTAATGAAGAAGCTATGGCCTGTCCAGCATGCTTTTTGTTTGAGGCATACATAGTGGTTGCTGTGATGCTCCAGAAGCAGGATTGGGAAGGAGAATTTGTTTCATTTCCATGATGGTTGCCATCTTGGTTTTGTTCTTCCATATCATTTCCTCATATAACTTGCGAGTTATTTAAATACCTATAGGTCCTTCAAGGGTATCATTGGGTACACTGTCCTTTAACTTGCCTTTTTTGTAGTCTGACCTTGTTGTTATAATTTGATACCTTGGTGTCCAGCACAAGGTCTGACATACAATGTATGTTTATTTAGCAAATGTTGAAATGAATGGAACAACTACCCTGTGAAAGAGGCCCTTCCATAGTCATTAGACATATGAGGAGCAATTAAACCAAAAGACGTATATCAACAATCTTAGATAAAAATTTACAGCTAGGAAAACCCTTAGAAATCAATTAAACCTCTCCACCTCATCTCCACGATTTGTACTGATTAGAAAATTTAATTAAAAGGAAGTTGACTTTTCCAGTATCTAGTAGTTAGAGGGTAGATTAGAAAAGTCTTGATTCCTGAGCCATGATCAGTGTCTATCTCCCCCACCCCAACGTCTTTCTCAAGGGTAAAGACTGTAGATGTAGAGAGGCTTCTGTATGCATTGTATCAATCTTACTTCAACATCTTTCTGCCAGTCATGGCATACTGATGGATTTTTATTCCTTGATGACTGCTTGTCTTTCCAATCAGAGAATTTAAGAAATGTCAAGGAAGGAGAGGCTAGAAGCCTTCCTGAACTGGCTGGTTCAGAATCATTGAATCTAAAGATCAGAAGAGGTTTTAGTTTCCTCAGGCTAGTCATACTGTGAAGTTTGAATCTCCATCTATGACGTTTTGATAAGTGGTCATCAGATGCTATTGTAATATCATGGCCTCTCTTTGGGCAGGGCTGGCTCAAGATTTGACTGAAATTCATCTTCCTGAAGCCTTTACTTGAGTTAAAGTCCACCACTATAGAGATTCAGAACAACTGAATTTTTGGCCCCCATCGCTATTCTTCTGATTTGGTTTTCCATGATGTTTCTCTTACATGAACAATTTTTTTCTAGTAGTGTTTCCGAGGCTTTTGAACTCCGAGGCAGATACAGAAAATGATGTTTGCATGACATCCTGGGGTGAACCTGAAGTGAATTAAGGATGTCTGTCTGGAGATTAATGAAAAACTCTTTATATTTTCTTTTTAGTAGTATATAATTATGATAAGAAAATAAATATAAAATATTAAGGAGGAGATTAAATATTGAATTTGTATAAAGCTTCCAAGTAAAATCTTTTTGAAGGTTTGACAGTGAAACTTAGCTTGATTCCATGAATATAACCTGTGATATCAGGTTTGACATTTGAAATGGCTACATGTAATTCCTGATGAAGACTTGTTAATGTTGGTTTCTTCAAATTCTTGGTAGCCATAATGAACAAGAAACAATGATTTAAAATATAATACCATTTTTTACAGCCTTCAAAATGTATGACAGTTGCAGTTATAATTAAAGACTCTCATAGTTCCTTCTTTACTTTCTAATGTTGTTTCTAATGTTACGTTAGAAATGTAAATTTCTAATGTTGGTGAGAGAAGACTTCTAATCCAGTTGAACTTTTTCATATTAGTTCAGTTCAGTTCAGTCGCTCAGTCGTGTCCAACTCCTTGCGACCCCATGAATCGCAGCACGCCAGGCCTCCCTGTCCATCACCGTCTCCCGGAGTTCCCTCAGACTCATGTCCATTGAGTCCGTGATGCCATCCAGTCGTCTCATCCTCAGTCGTCCCCTTCTCCTCCTGCCCCCAATCCCTCCCAGCATCAGAGTCTTTTCCAATGAATCAACTCTTCACGTGAGGTGGCCAAAGTACTGGAGCTTCAGCTTTAGCATCATTCCTTCCAAAGAAATCCCAGGGTTGATCTCCTTCAGAATGGACTGGTTGGATCTCCTTGCAGTCCAAGGGACTCTCAAGAGTCTTCTCCAACACCACAGTTCAAAAGCATCAATTCTTTGGCGCTCAGCCTTCTTCACAGTCCAACTCTCACATCCATACATGACCACAGGAAAAACCATAGCCTTGACTAGACGGACCTTAGTCGGCAAAGTAATGTCTCTGCTTTTGAATATACTGTCTAGGTTGGTCATAACTTTTCTTCCAAGGAGTAAGCGTCTTTTAATTTCATGGCTGCAGTCACCATCTGCAGTGATTTTGGAGCCCCCAAAATAAAGTCTGACACTGTTTCCCCATCTATTTCCTTTTCATATTAAGTGTTTCAAAATATGTTGGAAGCTCTATTTTGCAGAATGCAGGTGCATTGTTAGAGTGGCTATCCGGTGGTGCCAATGCCTCCCGAAGAGGTATGTGAGCTCCACAGGGAGAGAAGTAGCTGTTGTATGTGAAGAAAGGTTCTGAACAGCCCCAGAACCATATCCACTGGGGCACCTTTCAGCTTCCTTCCCCAACCCCCTATCTCCGACTAGCAGCACCTAGGGTCAGACACATGCTCTTTGGATCTGGAATATGAACTACCTCAACATCAGGTTCCTCGGTCCCACTTTCAGGATGGGCAACAGTGTGCTCTGCCAAGGTGGATGTCTCAGGTGGTACAGCACCTTGTTTATGCTCAGTATATCCAGGCTGAGAATCAGGGCTAAGAGTCATTTTTTGCCCTTGTGCCACAACCACTAAAGCCTGTGCTCCAGAGCACGTGCTCTGCAACAAGAGCATGCTCAGTCACTTCAGTTGTGTCTGACTTTTTTTGACCTTAGGGATTGAAGTCCACCAGGCTCCTCTGTCCGTGGGATTCTCCAGGTAAGAACACTGGGGTGAGCTGCCATTGCCGTCCTCCAGGGGATCTTCTTGACCTAGGGATTGAATCTGCATATCTCATGTTTCCTGAATTGCAGGCCAGTTCTTTACCACTAGAACCACCTGAGTAGCCCCTGCAACAAGAGAAGCTACTGTAATGAGAAGCCTGCACAGAGAGAGTAGCCTCCACTCACCACAACTAGAGAAAAGCCTGCATGCCCCAAGAAAGACCCAGCACAGCTAAAATAGTTACTTTTTGTGCTTTCCTCCAGGGAACCATGAAAGGCATCCTCAGACCCACTGCGCTTGAGCAATGCTGAGCCCCTACTAGGGTTGCTTTGGCCACACCTGGCTGGTATGGAGTCTTCAGCTGTTCCAAGTCATGCTCAAGGACTAAACAATTCCTCTCCAGGCACAGCTGTACACGATTCAGAGCACAGCGATGCCAAGGCATACAGGTTGGGAAGACAGGCTTTTTATTTCTTCCATCATGTGGATTCAAGTTCATTCATCACTGTGGCTTCTTTCTGATGATCATGTCTGATTGATCTCCATCTTTTTCACAGCATGATGCCTAGACCTAAACTCCGGGAGTAGTCTAATCAGCAAATGTATATATGTGAATATATACATTCACATCATTATGAAACTATCACCACCATCCATCTCAAGAACATTTTTCATCTTCCCAAACAGAAACTCTGTACCTATTAGACAATAACTCTCCAGTCCCCTTTGTTCCTGACAACTACCATTTTGATTTCTGTTTTTATGATTTGACTATTTTGACCTATAATATTTATCCTTTGAGACTGACTTATTAGCATAATTTTTTCAAAGTCTATTAATTTTATAGCATGTTTCAGAATTTTTTCCCTTTTTAAGGTTGAAAAATGTTCCATTGTATGTTTATACCATGCTGTGTTTACCCATTCATACATGGATGTGTTGCTCTCCACCTTTTGACTATTGTGAATAATGCTGCTAAGAACATGAGTGTACAAATATCTACTTGGGTCCCTGCTTTCAGTTATTTTGCTATAGACCTAGAAGTGGAATTCTTAAATTATATGTTAATTCTATGTTTGATTTTTTGGGGGAGCCATATACTGTTTTCCTGGTGGCTCAGTTGGTAAAGAATCCGCCTGCAATGCAGGAGACCCAGGTTCAGTCCCTGGGTGGGGAAGATCCCCTGGAGAAGGAAATGGCAACCCATTCCAGAATTCTTACTTGGAGAATCCCCATGGACAAAGGAGCCTGGCAGCTGAAGGCCATGAAGTTGCAGAGTCGGACACGATTTAGCGACTAACCCACCACCATACTTTTTTCCACGATGGTTGCACCCTTTTATATTTCCACCAGTTATGCACAAGGGTTACCAATTTCTCTACAACCTTGCCAACACCTTTTAGATTCTATTTTTCTGCTTTTGTGATTGCTTTTAAATAGCAGTCACCCTAATGGGTGTGAAGTGGTATCTCACTGAGGTTTTGATTTTAATTTCCCTAATGGTTGGTGACATTGAGCATCATTTCATATGCTTACAGGTCATTTATTCTCCAATACCCATTTTTGATTGTTTATTAGAAGCACATGCTCCCCCTCAACTTTAACATTTCATAAATTCACACTAGGCAAGTCACAACATAATATACTGATAATTTCCTTTATATTTTCATGATATGTTCATACCCTCCTAATCAGCACATTTCTGGACCATCTTACTTATTACTTGTGATTTACTTGTGATAAATGGCCAGTCTCAATTACTAGATGTTAATTTTTTTTTAACCTTTAGTTTCAGAGGGTGCTTTTTCATCCACCATGTTGCCATAGTCTGATGAGCAAGAAAGCTTTTGGTAGAGATTATAGCAATGTGAAAGTAGACCCTATGTGTTGAATGAACTCATGATGCTTTCCCAAAAGAAATTTAATGAGTATATCTTGAGCAGCCCCTGACAATGTTGACCACTTTATTCTTTTTGAAACGTTTTTCTCCGTTGGTTGTCCTGACACCATTTTCTCTGGCTCCCATCCTACCTCTTTAACATTCCTCCTAAGCCTCTTTCTTTACTCATTCTTTGTCTCCTGTTCTTCTGCGTCGATTGAATTGGTTGGATAATATCACCGATTCAGTGGACACGAACTTGGGCAAATTCAGGGAGATGGTGAGGGACAGGGAGGCCTGCCGTGCTGCAGTCCATTGGGTTGCAGAGTCAGACATGATTTGATGACTGAATGCTAACAGCAACAATGGCAATTGTCTCCTGTTCTACATCCAGTCTGTTTCCATCAAATCCATTCCTTAAATTCTTTCAATCAGAACTGATTTTTCTCATAACACAATCTTATCATCTCACTCTCCTGCCCAAAACACCTTGAAAAAGAAAAGTGAAAGTGTTTGTCACTTGATCCTGTCTGCCTCTTTGCGACCACATGGACTGTGGCCTGCCAGGCTCCTCTGTCCATGGAATTTTCCAGGCAAGAATACTGGAGTGGGTTGCCATTCCCTTCACCAGGGGATCGTTCTGAACCAGGGACTGAACCCTGGGTCTCCTACATTGCAGGTAGACTACCATCCGAGCCACCAGGGAAGCCCCAGAACATCTTAGTGGCTCCCTATTGCCTACTGATTGTCTTTAAGCTCGGCACACAAGGTCTGCAGGATCTGGCTCCTGGCCCTGCTGCCTCCAGCTTTGGCTGCTTCCTCACTGAGCCCCACATTCCTGAACAGATGCCTTCAGTCCTCTGAACACAGTATCCAGCTACACAAGTCTGTGTCTTTGCCCACACTCCTTCTTATTCATAAAACGTGTTCTTTCCCTTTGTCCTGTGACCACAGCTCATCCTTTGAGACTCACCAGGTGACTTCTAGCCATTGCCTTCCCTGACCTCAGGTTTTCCAGGATCATCCCCCCACGGACCATCCCCTCATTTGTGCTACTGTAATTTGCACATCATCACAGGCAGTACAGGTCTCCAATCAATAAAACAGAAATCGCTGACAACATTTTTGATGGACGTTTTTCCAGCATTGAAAATAACATAAAATTGTAAGGTCCAATTCTCACTGGCAGTCCTGTCACAGTACCATTTTTTTTTCAGATTGCTTTGTAATCATCTTTTAAAATGTCTGCCTTCTGACTAATGTGAAATATGGGGAAAGACCTGGGTCGTCTTTGTCTTTGCAGCACTTGGATTGACACCTGATAGCATTTATTGAGCACTATCTGTATGCCAAGCACTGCTTTAGGGGTGGGAGGAATCATAAGGAACAAAATTCCTGCCCTCCCTGAAGGGAGCCTGTTACTGTCCATCATTTTTCAGCCTCTTTCCAAACCAAAGGCTGATGTTATTCACTGAGTTTTCTGTGATTAGTAATACAAAGGGGGGAAAATCACTCAGAGAGAAAATATGAACTGTCAGATGAGAATGAAATTATAAGTGGTAAGAGGAGAATTAAATTAAGAGCAGTAAGCATCATGGATTTATAAAAACAAGTCATGTCAGACAAACTTAATTGCTTTTCCTGATAGAATTACCAAATTAGGGGATGGCAATGTACAATATCCTGAGAGCAGTTTCCTTCAACAACCAGGTAATGAATATTATTTTTGAAGTTAGCAGAGCCCTTTGAAATAGTATCTGTTGAAATTGTACAAAATGAATTCAAATTGACTTTGATGTGAGTCTGGTTCTCTGACTTGATGGTAGTTCAAACAGGAGAAGAGCTAAGGCAACCGCAAGCAGTGTAGTGCTCAGCTGAGAGATATTGCAGAGCAGGAGCTCAGGGGGTTTTATTCAAATGGGTTTATTATGATCGTTGTCAAGGTCAAAGTAGGATTTTATGGCATTTAAACAACAACGAAAGAAAATCATAGGACTTTGGGGAAATCATTGCATGGAGCACAGAAATGAGATGGTTCGATGCCATCATTATAATGGTATGGCCTTTGGAGTGCTGGGCTTCCCTGATAGCTCATTTGGTAAAGAATCTGCCTGTAATGCAGGATACCCTGGTTCAATTCCTGGATCAGGAAGATCCGCTGGAGAAGGGATAGGCTACCCACTCCAGTATTCTTGGGCTTCCCTTGTGGCTCAGCTGGTAAAGAATCTGTCTGCAGTGTGAGAGAGTTGGGTTCGATCCCTGGGTTGGAAAGATCCCCTGGAGAAGGGAAAGGCTACCCATTCTGATATTCTAGCCTGGAGAATTCCACAGATTGTATAGTCCATAGGATTGCAAAGAGTCAGACATGACTGAGCAACTTTCACTTTCACTTTGGAGTGATAATACCTAATATTTTGTGTGGTGCTTTAAAACCTTGCTACCAAAGTGTGGTGTGCAGACAGCAGGAGCCTGGGGAGCATCTGGGAGTTTGTGAGAAATGGGGACTCTCAGTTCCTACCCCAGTGAAGCTGAATCTGCATTTTCACAAGATCCTCATGTGATTCATTTACGCATTAGGTTTTGAGAAGCACTGCTAGGTTTATTTCATATGTTACTATATGTCTTGATGTGTAGACTCTTCTCAGATGTACAAGGTGTTAGGTCAGTCTAGTATATTTAACCAGTATTAAGCCCTAGTCTCAATAATTCCACTGTTTCCCCCTTTTACTTTCCTTAAAGTCAAGAGTATGAAGCTGATGAAGTTGCATCTGAGGTGAAGTTATTTCATCTCAGTGGGTCATACCATCTTCTTTTGTAAAAGGGAACTAACAAACAGTGCCTCCTCACAGCATTTTTATGTGCAACACATGTTCATCATCTGCTTGTGTCCTTTAACATCGCTGAGAAATGTATTATTGTTCCCATTTCACAGATTGGGACATGAATGTTTGGAGTGTTAATGTAATTGACTTAAATTCAGGGTTTCAGTAAATGGCAGAGCCAGGATTTAAACCTAGGTTCTGTCTGACTCCCAGAGCCTTACGATTTCACATCTAGATGTTACAGGGGCTCTAATACAGCAATGTGTGAAAAGAATTTCAGAAGCTGGGACCAAGAAGGGGATTCAGTTAAAAAATATTTACTGAGCACCTGGAGAAGGCAATGGCACCCCACTCGAGTACTCTTGCCTGGAAAATCCTATGGACGGAGGAGCCTGGTAGGCTGCAGTCTGTGGGGTCGCTAAGAGTCAGACACGACTGAGCGACTTGACTTTTACCTTTTCACTTTCATGCACTGGAGAAGGAAATGGCAACCCACTCCAGTATTCTTGCCTGGAGAATCCCAGGGACGGGGGAGCCTGGTGGGCTGCCGTCTATGGGGTCACACAGAGTCGGACACGACTGAAGTGACTTAGCAGCAGCAGCAGTATGATGTTGTAGGAACTACTGAGAGTATTCATTAGGAATAGAACGAGGGATGTGCCTTTGTGAGGTTTAGGGCAGAGATGGGAAAATGTGTGTGTGCTTTGAAGTGCTGAGAGTATGAGGATATTGCTTCCAAACTTGTACCATGTGTTGTATATAATGCAGATGTCAAAGATGCTGGAAAATGGCTCCAAATGTAAGGTCAACTGGATGATCAGTAGACATGAGAGTATGGAAAAATAAGTTAAAATATGTAACATACTATTCAGCAATTAATGACAAACTTTTAACCAAGCATTTTGCCAAACATTTAGAATTTATTCCAACCTTCAGTTCAGTTCAGTTGCTCAGTCATGTCTGACTCTTCGTGACACCATGAATCGCAGCACGCCAGAACTCCCTGTCCATCACCAACTTCCGAAACTCATGTGCATCGAGTCGGTGATACCATCCAGCCATCTCATCCTCTGTCGTCCCCTTCTCCTCCTGCCCCCAATCCCTCCCAGCATCAGGGTCTTTTCAAATGAGTCAACTCTTCACATGAGGTGGCCAAAGTATTGGAGTTTCAGCCTCAGCATCAGTCCTTCCAAAGAACACCCAGGACTGATCTCCTTTAGGATGGACTGGTTGGATCTCCTTGCAGTCCAAGGGACTCTCAAGAGTCTTCTCCAACACCACAGTTCAAAAGCATCAATTCTTCGGCGCTCAGCCTTCTTCACAGTCCAACTCTCACATCCATACATGACCACTGGAAAAACCATAGCCTTGACTAGATGGACCTTTGTTGGCAAAGTAATATCTCTTCTGTTTAATATGCTATCTAGGTTGGTCATAACTTTCCTTCCAAGGAGCAAGCATCTTTTAATTTCATGGCTGCAACCACCATCTTCAGTGACTTTGGAGCCCCAAAAAATAAAGTCTGACACTGTTTCCACTGTTTCCCCATCTATTTCCCATGAAATGATGGAATCAGATGCCATGATCTTAGTTTTCTGAATGTTGAGCTTTACAAGAGTCTTATTGGGCCCTTAGAGAATTTTGCTCTTCAGTGTGTGCCAATAGAGCTTTGGAAAGGAAAGTTGAAGGAAACCCTTAAAATGCCAACAGTGTTATTACTGACTTTGCCCAGTGTCTAGGTCCAACTCTCTGTTGGTATTTGAGGGCTTCCTTGGTGGCTCAGACAGTAAAGAATCCTCCTGCCAATGCAAGAGACCCGAGTTCAATCCCTGCATCAGGAAGACCCCCTGGAGAATGGAATGGCAACCCACTCCAGTATTCTTGCCTGGAGAATTCTATGGACAGAAAAGCCTGGTGGGCTATAGTCCGTGGGGTTGGACAGAGTTGGACACGACTGAATGACTAACACTTTCACTTTCAAGAGAAAGATACTTGTTTTGGGTGTGAATCTAGCCTCCAAAATACTGCTGGGTGACAAGTATTACAGAAATCCAGAGCCCAGGAGACCTCAGTGGGGAGATGGTGTGTTGAGAAATGTTCCATGATCAAGCACCCTTGGATGCTTTTCTCCTATGAATTCTGTTTCATTCCTCAAGTTCCACTGAATGCCTCTTCCCCAGGAAGGTATGTCTATTCCTGTGGACTGGGTGAGGGGATAGCATCTGTCAAATGGTCCTGTACAGCTTTCAATTTTCCTTCAAAGTCCTCATCAGATTCTAGCTTTTTGAAATATTCATCTCTCCCCACTAGCTCTCAGCTCCACGAGCACAGAGCATGCATCTCTCACCGTAAATATTGTATCCCTAGGACCTAGCTGAGTACAAGGCATATAGAGTAGGTATTAAACAGTGACTCAATAGCTGTATTAGAATTTGGAAATGTGATATTTTTTACTTTAAAAATGTGGCTCAGTAATTATCTTTTATTATTTTTTTTTTTGCGGTAAAACATGCTTAACATAAAAATTTATCATCTTAACCTTTTTGAGCATACAGTTCAGTTGTATTAAATACATTCACAGTAGTGTGCCACCACCATCCATGTGCAGAACTCTCACCTGGCAGAATTGAATCTCTGTAGCTGTTAAACTCTAACTCCCCACTTTCTCCTCCCAGTTCCTGGCATTGCCATTGTGCTTTCTGCCTCAATGAGTGGACTCTTCCAGTGTTTGTTCTTTAAAGACCGTTTTACTTTCTCCTTCTGTATTACCAAGGGACACAAACTACATGGTAGTGTTTGTGGGTATCTTTTTAGCATCTAATTTAAAAAGATGTATGCTTACTCTTTGGTTTCCCAGGTGGCACTAGTAGTAAAGAACCCACCTGCAAATACTGGAGACATAAAGAAATGCAGGTTCGATCCCTGGATCGGGAAGATCCCCTGGAGGAGGGCATGGCAACCTACTCCAGTATTCTTGCCCAGAGAATCCCATGGACAGAGGAGCCTGGTGGGCTATGGTCTATAATGTCACAAAGAGTTGGATACGACTGAAGTGACTTAGCAGGCATGCACACATGCATGCTTATTCTTGGCTGTTTATATTGATAGAAGCAGAGAATAACAGAGAAGAGTCTTCTTCAGGCACCTGGCATTTAAGCCTCCAGTATAAGGTTTGCTGATAGACTGAAATTCGAGTGGTGCAGAAATTGACCAGGTATTTCTCTTCCAACTGTCGAACTACTGAATGTGAAAATTCAGGACAATGTAATTAAAATAGTGTTATTTATTTTTACATCTTACACAGACTTCCAGCATAGTATTGGAGGGAAAGCACAGAGTCAACCTACAGAATGCAAATAAGAAATAAAGACAAAATGAATATGGCAGAGATCCTCGGGCAATTGTGTAATACCTGAATCTGGGGCCCAACGAAGGTGTGGGCTCTGGTCTCTCTCATCGACTGAGACTGGCCAGGCAAGTTACATGATCCCCATTTATGCTTGGGCTGAAATATGCTGATGCTGAAGCTGAAACTAATTTTTTGGTCACCTGATGCGAACAGCTGACTCACTGGAAAAGACCCAGATGCTAGGAAAGATTGAAGGCAGAAGAAGAGAGCAACAGAGGAAAATAGGGCCACAGAGGATGAGATGGTTGGATGGCATCACCGATTCAATGGACATGAACTTGAGCAAACTCTGGGAGGTGTGAAGGACAGGGA
Source organism: Aepyceros melampus (assembly GCA_006408695.1). Lineage (NCBI taxonomy): Eukaryota > Metazoa > Chordata > Mammalia > Artiodactyla > Bovidae > Aepyceros > Aepyceros melampus. The sequence goes on from SJXQ01012363.1 coordinate 53,082, forward strand.
GGCCTGGTGTGCTGCAGTCCCTGGGCTTCCAAAGAGCTGGACATGATGAGGCGACTCAACAACAACATACTTGCCAAAAAAAAATTTTTTTTTATTTAGTGGTTTGGAGATGGCAGAAGGGGCTTGTAAAAAGTCAGATCTACAAATGTAACATCTCTTGACAGGCCAATAAATTGAGAACAGTAAAGGTGAGACTTTTGAGACCTGTGTTTAGGTTAGCTATCTGTATTACTCAAATTCCCCTCTCTGTGGTATGGGGAGGAAAAGGGAGAGATGGAGTGGCTGGAGGTCACACAGCTCCGTGAGCGAGGCCAGGAAACAGGATTCTCCTTTGTGGCTTTGAGCATCCTGAGATTCTGGGGAACACATGAGCAAAGAGCTGAAGAAGACATCAAAGTTCAGTAAGGTGGTTTAAGAGGTCTGAACAGTTGTGAAATGCAAACAGGATCAGAGATCATTATCAGAATCAAGAACTATAAAGCTAAGGGTTTATTAAGTAACAGTTAAGACATAAGTGGGCTGCAGTCTGGGGCAACAGACTGTGATCACGGCCCATGATGAACGTAATCCAGGCAAGTTTAAAGGTCTAGGAAAATTACAGGCATATGGTGCCCAAACTGCTAAACAAGTTGCATGTATTTTACTATGTAGACTTGTCCAAGGTGCCATGTCACTATCTCCTTTCCCTAAAACCTGTCTCCTCCAGGTGTGGGACATTAGGCCAAGCTCTGTGACCAGCCTCATGTTCCTGTTATGGATCAACCACCCACCCAGATGCCCGTGCACTAGTGTAACTGGCGAGGGGTGTCCTAACAAGGTAAGTTATCGACCCTCCGTGATTCTGCCTGGACTAGAAATGTGCATCCCATTTTGAGAGCCCTGCAGTTGTCTGAGAAACTTTGGGTCTTACACAAAACCATTTTCATGTCTAACGCACATTTAGCTCTTGCATATGCAGAAGTGATAATGGGCCTCCATTTATTCTTTTAACTTCCTTTGACTATTGAAGAAGTAGTTATAGAGTTTGCTGAGAATCTTTGCAGCCCAAGTGCAAGAAAAATACATATATCATGGATAATATAAATGTTTTATATAAATATATATATATATATATATATGGCTTCAGAAATCAGCCTTTGCAACCTCAGGTCCTACTTCTGGACCAGATGATGTTTTTCTTCTTGGGTCATGTGATATGTGCTTCAGTCTGAATAACATTAAAAATATTTCTCTTAGCAGGATGTGGTGGGTTGTTTTCTTTTTTAATTTCAAATAACACCACTCCTTGAACTGGGAACAAACAATTCACTTGCAGCTCGGCTCTGCATTTATTTGTAATTTTCACATAAATCAACTTATATGAAAATGTATTCATAATTTGAGCTTTCTCTATAGCGATAAAATGTTTCTGCTTCTGTGGTAGAAAATAGCTTATTATGCAAACAACATTGCCACTCTTACATTATGCATGGGATTTACCTGGAGAACATCACAAAAGCTTCAAGAAAAAAAAGAAAAAAAAAAAGACTGGGGAGGGTGAAGGGTGCTTCATTTACTGCACCACTTACCTGTAATAATTAGTTACAAATGAGCTAATACCTGTATTTAGCAACTTGTTTAATAATGCTTTGGTTAATTCAGTGAAACAATGGAAGGAAAAGAAAAAAATACAAGGGAGGTCTCCTGACAAATGGTGCCTTTCAGGATGTCAGCCCAGTGAAAAATGAGATCTGGTGGTTTCAAACTTAGGCCAGTGGTGGTGAGTAATTAATGGCTAACTCATTTGAACTTGTGTGCTCAATCTAATTTGGGATATTGAGAGTTCACACTGATTTGCCTTTAAAAAGAATGTCTCTGTCAAATTAAGTGATTGTATAAGATTGATATGGAGATCTCTGACTTGGATGTATAGCCTATTTTATATTTACAAAGGCAGCAGCAAACAGTATTATTTCTAACTGTGTGTGCAGTGGGACCACCATTTCTGAAGGGAAAGCTGTTGTCCTTTCTAGATAGGATTCAAGCAGGGACACTTTGAGTATAAATGGTGTGTGGTACTTATTTTTTCACTCTTATAATAAATACATTTTGAATGCCTTTTCACTGTGTTCAGGCCTGTGGATAAACCAATAGTTTAATATGACCTCTCATATTACCTCCATTGTAACTGGGGAGGGCAGTGGGTAGGCAAAGAACAAGTAGCATAAATAAATGAAATAATTGCAAGATGAGTGATAACTGCTATGAAGGAAACACACAAAGAGCATGATTTAAAAAGTATGGGGGGAAAAATGAAGAGTATGGTGTGTTCTATCACCTTTAAGATGTAGAGTGTACTCCTTGACAAATGATTAACCTCTTTAAACTTACTCTTTGTAAATTATAAAAGAAGATATGTACATGAATTATCATTATTTAACATAGTTTTACACAACCCTACACAGCTGCCCTTCATGAATCCACTATCTTGAATCACTGTGGTCATTTGCTCCATCCAGATGATCCCATTTCAAAGGATCAGATACCAGGGAGATCATTCTCTGGTTGGGGCTTCTCAGCAGTTCACAACTCTTCTTTGTAAGGCTTGTGACTGCCCCATTGGGTATTTTCCAAAGGTGACTTCTTTCATTGGTCCTGTTGTAGAATTTCTGATGTCTTTCTTTCGGTCAGGATTTCAGGCTTATCCTTGAGAGAGGAGGTGGTACATGGTAGACCAAGGTCCAGGCCTGGAATGAGAACCCTGGTATTTCATTCCTAACTTCATACCATAATAGTTGCTTGATGTTAGTCAGCCTACATACTTTTCTGAACATCTACTCCTTGTCATGTTTAAAAGTTGCATAACAATAATACCCTTGCTCCAAAATAATAATAATAATATCTTCTCTCATAATATCTAATAATACCTTTCTAAGTTGATGAAGTAAAATGAAAATTCCTATGTTATGTAGATAATTTCAGGCCCTAGGAAAAAAAACAGACAGTCCCTTAGTTCATTTTATAAAACTAATATAATCTGATAAGTATATATTGATTTCACTTATAAATATGAACAAAAGTCTAACTAAAACCTTGGTTTACCAAATCTAGCCCTGTATAAAATTAATAACATACCATAACTCAGTAGGCTTTATTATCTACATGAAAGTTCTTTAAATGAGCAAACTAAAAGAGGAAACAAGCATTGGTTTAAATTATAACATACTGTAACATAACTTTATAAAATTAAATAGCCATTCTTGACTAAACTATAAGCAAAATAGGATTATAGGGATATTTACTTAAACATGAAAAGACTATCAAATCCTTTTAGCAAATCTACTATGAGGTCCAATGTTGAAGTTATTTTGTTTAATCTCAGGAACAAAGTGGAGCTTCCTTTTATGACTGCAATTATTTACATTAATTTGGAGGTACTAGCTAATGTAGTAAGATGAGAAAAGTAAGTAATAGATATAAATATTAGGAGAGATAATGTATTTGTAGTGATATTGACTGGTTACTTAGCACACCCATGGAGACTAAAAAATGTTCTAGATTTGATAAGGTGTTTGGATAATTGATAAATATACAAAATCAGTAATTTTTCTTTTTTGCTAGTGTCAGTAAGCTAGAAATAGACTTTGAAAAAAAAATCCCAATTATAAGATCAAAATTTAAAATATAGAGGAATAGTTTTACATGATTTGAACCCATATTAAAAAAAACTCTAAAACAACTTATTGAATAAATGGAGAGATGTATAATCATCTATAAGGAATATTTAAAGCTGTATAATTTTCTGTTCTTTCAATAACAAATATTTGCAATTTCATTCAGAATTTTTAATGTTTTTGTTGAATAAAATAATTTAAGTTCAAATGGAAGAATAAATATCTTAAAGTGGGTGCATGTTCAGTCTCTTAGTCTTGTCCAACTCTCTGTGACCCCATGGATTGTAGCCCCACCGGGCTCCTCTGTCCATGGGATTCTCTAGGCAAGAATACTGGAGTGGGTTGCCATTTCCTCCTCCAGGGGATCTTCCCAACCCAGGGATCAAACCCATGTCTGCTGTGTCTCCTGCATTGGCAGGCAATTCTTTACCACTGAGACATCTGGTAAGCTCATCTTAGAGTACAAAATGCAAAAGAATAATAAGACATACTTCCTTCACTAGATAGTAAGCCTAGTTTTAGAGCCACTGTAATCAAAATAGCTTGTTATTGGCATAAAATCAGATAAATGTAGCAGTGAAACAGAATTGAAACTCCAGAAAGAGATCCAGGTGTTCATGAGAATTGCCCATATGTCAAAAGTGGCATTGCATCCTATGGCTTATTTAATAAATGATGCTGGCAAAATTGGCTAAACATGTGGCAGAAAGCAAAATTTGTAATTCCTACCTCTTAATACAAAAGATAAAGTCCAGATGGATTAAAGAAAGTAATATGTCGATAGCTATTAAAATGAGTAATGTACCTAAGCTCTGACCTTGCAAAGTGAGTAGAATTCTAGCCAATAGAATTAAAGCACCAGTATATAAGGACATGTGTACTAATATTTATTACAGCATTGCTTTCATTGGCAAACAAACAAAAATTGGAAACAACCTTACTTTCCATCAAAAGAACTATTGAATAAGAAGATCCATACATTGGAATTTTATGCAGTCATTTCAAAGAATGAATTCCACCTCTAATTGTTCACTTGGAAGGATGTCTATAATGTAATTAAAGGAGAAAAGCAAACTGCAAAATTATGTGAAGAGTATGATCCAGTTTTTGTATCTCTATATTATATACACACAAAAAGATTTGAAAGTGTATAGCTGGCCGTTAATATCTGTTTTCTCTGGGAAGAGAGTGAGAATGGAGGAAGATTTAAAGAGAGATGCATAATTTTTTCTTTATACGTTGTTAGATTGTATCACTTCTTACAATGAGCACATGTTCATTTAAAAATTTAAAAAAATGATTAAAAATATTTAATGACTGAATGAGAGTAGATGTGATATGCTCTGTCTGATTGGCATTTTTTTTTTTTTTTGGCCCTAGAATAGAAAATCAGCTTATTGAGAATGGGCCAATTATTCTTTAATTAAATAATATTTTTCCAAAATACTCCATGAAGTAAGCCTTCCTAAAGAATCCTAGAATCTCGGCTGTTCAAATCCCAATTACTTCCCTTCAGACTGTAATCGTTTTTCAGGTACCCAGTCATGTCTGACTCTTTGAGACCCTGTGGACTGCAGCACACCAGGCCTCCCTGTCCCTCACCCAAGTTTGCCCAAGTTCATGTCCATTGCATCAGTGATGCCATCCAGCCATCTCATCCTTTGACGCCCTCTTCTCCTTCTGCCATCAGTCTTTCCCAGCATTAGGGACTTTTCCAGTGAGTTGTCTGTTCACATCAGATGACCAAAATACTGGAGCTTCAGCTTCAGGATCAGTCATTCCAATGAGTATTCAGGGTTGATCTCCCTTAAGATTGACTAGTTTGATCTCCTTGCTGTCCAAGGGACTTTCAGGAGTCTTCTCCAGCACCACGGTTTGAAGGCATCAGTTCTTTGGCACTCTGCCTTCTTTATGGTCCAGCTCTCACAACCATACATGACTACTGAGAAGACCAAAACCTTGACTATATGGACCTTGTCTCTGTTTTTCAACACACAGTCTAGGTTTGTCATTCCTTTCCTGACAAGAAGCAATTGTCTTCTGATTTCATGGCTGCAGTCAGCATCCACAGTAATTTTAGAGCCCAAGAAGAGGAAATCTGTCACTACTTCTACCTTTTCCCCTTCTATTTGCCATGAAGTAATGTAGCTGATTTCCATGATCTTAGTTTTTTTAATATTTAGTTTTAAGTTGGCTCTTTCACTCTTCTACTTCACCCTCATTCAGTTCAGTTCAGTTCAGTCACTCAATCGTGTCTGACTCTTTGCAACCCCATGAGTTGCAGCACGCCAGACCTCCCTGTCCATCACCAACTCCCAGAGTTCACTCAGACTTACATCCATTGAATCAGTGATGCCATCCAGCCATCTCATCCTCTGTCGTCCCGTTCTCCTCATGTCCCCAATACCTCCCAGCATCAGAGTCTTTTCCAATGAGTCAACTCTTCACATAAGGTGGCCAAAGTACTGGAGTTTCAGCTTTAGCATCATTCCTTCCAAAGAAATTCCAGGGTTGATCTCCTTCAGAATGGACTGGTTGGATCTCCTTGCAGTCCAAGGGACTCTCAAGAGTCTTCTCCAACACCACAGTTCAAAAGCATCAAATCTTCAGCGCTCAGCCTCATTCACAGTCCAACTCTCACATCCATACATGGCTACTGGAAAAACCATATCTTTGACTAGATGGACCTTAGTCGGCAAAGTAATGTCTCTGCTTTTGAATATGCTATCTAGGTTGGTCATAACTTTTCTTCCAAGGAGTAAGCCTCTTTTAATTTCATGGCTGCAGTCACCATCTGCAGTGATTTTGGAGCCCCCCAAAATAAAGTCTGACACTGTTTCCCCATCTATTTCCCATGAAGTGATGGGACTGGATGCCATGATCTTTGTTTTCTGAATGTTGAGCTTTAAGCCAACTTTTTCACTCTCCTCTTTCACTTTCATCAAGAGGCTCTTTAGTTCCTCTTCACTTTCTGTCATTAGAGTGATATTATCCACATGTGGTTAGCATCCACATAGTCTCTAATTACGAATATTTAAAAAGTACGTTGGACAATGTTGTTTGTTGTTTAGTACCTAAGTTGTGTCTGACTCTTTGTGATCCCACGTACTGTAGCCTGCCAGGCTCCTCTGTTCGTGGGATTTCCCAGGCAAGAATACTGGAGTGGGTTGTCATTTCTTGCTCCAGGGGATCTTCCTGACCCAGAGATCAAACCTATATCTCCTGCATTGGCAGGTGGATTCTTTACCACTGAGCCACCTGGGAAGCCACATTGGACAATAAGAACAACTGAAAACAATTAAAAACCCTTTGGTTGAAAATGACATGAGATCAGTCTCCAAAGGAACAGATCCTAGGGCCTGTGGAGTTCTGAAAGGATACTGGGGTTCCAGTTGGGAATGCTAGGGCCCCCTCATGCCTGACCGAGAATCTGTTCTTTCTAGGGCCCCATACTACCTCTCAATCTGGACAAAGGACACCAAACCTACTCCAAAATGGAAATATTTTCTCTCCCACCCATTTAGAAGACCTCTGAGCATTTTACAGACTCCTAGCCTGAACTGTGAGTATCATACAGCTCTGAGGATGGTGTATTGTTTTGAACTCCTTGATTTTCAAGACACTGAAGTAAACATTTTCATAGGCTGCCCTAACCATTTTCTGCCAGACCTGGCATGACACCTACAGTCAAACTGATGCCGGCTTCTGTCTTGTTCATTTTACTGCTGATCTGGTGAAAGTTAGAGATGGTTTGCAGTCTGGTGAGAACCGGAAGCCTCTTGGTCCAGTGCCATGATTCTCTAGGTGTCTGACATGGGCCAGGGTAGCCTCGGGAGGCAAGCTGGTGAAATGGATGAAGCACATGCTCCAGAATTAGAGGCATGCCAGCCCAGGCCTTCCTGTGTGTATGTGTTTGCAAGGCTTAGAATTGCCTCGATAATGATCACAAGCACTTCCTGATGTTTGCAACCTGTGAGCAGATGCCAGCAATTGACTGGCTAAGATGGATGAGTGTCCCAGAGGATGGGCTGTTGGCAGCTGTTCTCGGTGTACTTTTAAGCATTGTTACTTGTGAGAGAAGAAATAAAATTGGAGCAAGAGAACAGCTTGGCTTCATTCCTTGAGTAGTGGGAAAGGATTGTGACTCGAACTCATCTATCTGTATCCTGATGTTAAGAGTAGCTCAGATGTAAATTTCAAATTAAATAAGAAAGTCTGAGAGAATGCATTATGAGCTCAGTACTCAATGAACAAAATAGAAAAAGATTTCAGCCAAGGGAGTTAATTTTACTCTGGGGATAAGTTTCTATATTTCCTCTTTAAGCATGCTTGGAATTCTGGTCTGAGGGTCAAATATTGGCATTTACAAGATGACTTCTTGTATTATACAGCATGAATAACTATAAATACAGTCATCTTCCATATCCGTGGAGGATTGGTTCCAGGTCCCCTGCCCGCACTTTGACTACATGCTCTATTATGAACAAATCACACAAACACAATATCAGTCACAAGAAGCTAGATATGAAAGAGTACACTCTATGATTCCATTTATATAAAATTCAAAACCATGCAAAACTGGTGGTGTCAGAAGTCAGGAATGTGGCTATCCCTGAGGCGGGAATGACAGGAAGGGGCAAGAAGGGGTTTCTGGCCACAATTTCTTGATCTAGGTGCTGAGTTTATGAGTTTGTTCAGTTTCTGAAAATTTCATCTACCTGTGTACTTATGATAGGTATATTTTTCTTATGTATATATATGCCAATAATTATACAATAAGGAAGTAATGGAGATATAATGTACATTATTGTGACTACAGCCAAACATATTGCAGTGCATATTTGAAAGTTGCCGAGAATAAATCTTCAAAGTTCTCATCACACACACACATATATATGTACCTATCATAACTATATAGGTAGGTGAAATTTTCAGAAACTGAACAAACTCATCCACGCATAAAATTTTAACTTCATATGGTAATTGATGGTAATTAGAGTTACTGTGGTTGTCATTTCACAGTATACAAATATTGAATAGTTATGTTGTACATCTGAAACTAATATAATGTTGCTGCTGCTGCTAAGTCGCTTCAGTCGTGTCTGACTCTGTGCGACCCCATAGACAGCAGCCCACCAGGCTCCCCTGTCCCTGGGATTCTCCAGGCAAGAACACTGGAGTGGGTTGCCATTTCCTTCTCCAATGCAAGAAAGTGAAAAATGAAAGTGAAGTCGCTCAGTCGTGTCCGACCCACAGCGACCCCATGGACTGCAGCCTTCAGGCTCCTCTGTCCATGGGATTTTCCAGACGAGAGTACTGGAGTGGGATGCCACTGCCTTCTGTTAACTATACCTTAATAGGCAAAGAACCTCCCCCCTCAAAAAAAAGTAAAAAGAAAAGTCAATTTCTTGTGCCTTTCTTACCTGCTTTAGTGTCTGTGGTAGATGGTAACTGTTCTTTCTCCATGACACTTCCATCCTCCAGGTAAATCTTTAATCAGGGCTGCAACTAAGTGTTACAGTCAGCCCTCTGTATCTGCATCCGTGGAGTCAGACTATCTTGGATTAAATATATTCAGAAATAAAATTCCAGAAAATTCTAAAAACCAAAACTTGAATTTATCACACATTGGCAACTATTTACAAAGCATTTCCATGATATGTATAGCTATTTACATTGTATGTATGGCTATTTACATAGCACTTATGTTGCATTAGGTATTATAAGTAATCTAGAGATAATTAAAGTGTTCCAGATAGGCACAGATTCTATGCAAATACTTCACCATTTTATATAAGGGACTTGAGCAGGCTTGGCTTTTGGTTATTCATAGGGGTCCTAGAACCAACCCCCTGTGGATACCGAGGGATGACTTACAAACTGTTTTGAGTCCTTGACTACTTAGAATGACTTCATTTGTTACAGTCTTTTCCACCTTATATTTTACAGAGGGGGCAGCCTAATGAAGAGAATAGGTGCAGACAGCTTGAAATAAATGTTAAGCATGAGGAAAATAAGGCCCATTAACCCCACACAGTGAAGGGTGCTATAACTGTAGATAGAAAGACAGCTTTCATCCTTTTCACAAATTTGCCTAGGGTCTAGTCAGCTAACTGAGCTTTTAATCTTTGTTCTGGATAGTTTATTTATTCTCTCTAGTGGCAGGGCATTGATTGGAACCCTCTGAAGATCTTTCTGCTTTTTATTTCAGATAATTAAGCCTATCGGGGCAATAATCATGAATGGTAAACCTGTAGAATCTTTCAAGCATGGTTAGGAGTTGAGATATTATTATCTTTCTAATAGAAGGAAGACCTCCAGCATCCTCTGGCTGTGAGTAGACCACTTCTGCTGTGGGTAGTCCCAAGCAGAGACCACATAGGAGTGAATGAAGGCAATGATGAAATCTGGTTAGCCATTAGGTCAGGACATTTTTGCCTTCAGCTCAGTAGCATCTTTTCAGCCCCTATCCCAACCCTTTTCCTCCTGAGCCCATCCAAGCTGCCCATGGCTGACTTACCTTTGGTTTGTTTGCAGATCTTACTTAACAGTTATTTCTGTTGAGGTCTCCTGGTACCCGCTCTTTGCACAAATCCATCTTGCACCCCTGAATTATGAACCCAGGCATCATTTTGAGTGGTTTCTCTCAGTGAGAGATGGCCATCCGCCTGTTGGCACTTGCCTAGCATTATACTTACCTTTTCTCTCCAAGAGACTCCATCCCAGCTTATCTTGGAATGTTTCTTCACTAGGGCTTCTACTATCCCTTCCTCATATATCAATGGATCTTTAGTTCAGTTCAGTCGCGCAGTCGTGTCCGACTCTTTGCGACCCCATGAATCACAGCACGCCAGGCCTCCCAGTCCATCACCAACTCCCGTCGTTCACTCAGACTCACGGCCATCGAATCAGTGATGCCATCCAGCCATCTCATCCTCGGTCGTCCCCTTCTCCTCCTGCCCCCAATCCCTCCCAGCATCAGGGTCTTTTCAAATGAGTCAACTCTTCACATGAGGTGGCCAAAGTACTGGAGCTTCAGTTTTAGCATCATTCCTTCCAAAGAAATCCCAGGGTTGATCTCCTTCAGAATGGACTGGTTGGATCTCCTTGCAGTCCAAGGGACTCTCAAGAGTCTTCTCCAACACCACAGTTCAAAAGCATCAATTCTTTGGCACTCAGCCTTCTTCACAGTCCAACTCTCAATCCATACATGACCACAGGAAAAACCATAGCCTTGACTAGATGGACCTTAGTCAGCAAAGTAATGTCTCAATGGATCTTAGCTGGCACTAAATAGACAAAAAGGAGAAGTGGGAAGAGAATAAGAAGGGAGAAACTGATAAAATGTGCTAGTCTGTCTTCAGGGTGCTTTAGTTCAAATGTTAGTTTCTTATAGAAACCTTCTCTAACCTCCCTTTCTAAAATGACTATCATTTTCCATTATATTACTCTCTGTTTTTTGTTTTCACTGCTACTGAAATTATCTTGTTAATTTTGTTACTTGTTTGCTGTGTAATTCTCTACTTCCCCATGACTGTAGTCTCTATAAAGAGATTCTTAGCTTTCTTGTTCACTGTGACATCCTAACGTGAACAGGACTTGGAACCATGGTAGGACTTACCTGATAATTTTGAAAGAACAGATGAATCACTAAAAATACACTAAAACATGGAGAAAGTTTGAGCTACTCTTACTCTGAGTATAATATTTGAAAATTAAAATAGTCTTGATCACTACCAGTTCAGTTCAGTAGCTCAGTCGGGTCTGACTCTTTGCAATCCCATGGACTGCATCACAATAGGCCTCCATGTGAATCATCAACTCCCGGAGTTTACCCAAACTCACATCCATTGAGTTGGTAATGCCATCCAACCATCTCATCCTCTGCCGTCCCCTTCTCCTCCTGCTCTCAATATTTCCCAGCATCAGGGTCTTTTCAAATGAGTCAGTTCTTTGCATCAGGTGGCCAAAGTATTGGAGTTTCAGCTTTAATATCAGTCCTTCCAGTGAACACCCAGGACTGATCTCCTTTAGGATGGACTGGTTGGATCTCTTTGCAGTCCAAGGGACTCTCAAGAGTCTTCTCCAATACCACAGTTCAAAAGCATCAATTCTTCAGCACTCAGCTTTCTTTATACTCCACTCACATCCATACATGACTACTGGAAAAACCATAGCCTTGACTAGATGGACCTTTGTTGGCAAAGGAATGTCTTGCATCAGGTGGCCAAAGTATTGGAGTTTCAGCTTTAATATCAGTCCTTCCAGTGAACACCCAGGACTGATCTCCTTTAGGATGGACTGGTTGGATCTCTTTGCAGTCCAAGGGACTCTCAAGAGTCTTCTCCAATACCACAGTTCAAAAGCATCAATTCTTCAGCACTCAGCTTTCTTTATACTCCACTCACATCCATACATGACTACTGGAAAAACCATAGCCTTGACTAGATGGACCTTTGTTGGCAAAGGAATGTCTCTGCTTTTGAATATGCTGTCCAGGTTGGTCGTAACTTTCCCTCCAAGGAGTAAGCGTCTTTTAATTTCATGGCTGCAGTCACCATCTGCAGTGATTTTGGAGCCACCCAAAATAAAGTCTATCACTGTTTCCACTGTTTTCCCATCTATTTCCCGTTTGGGTGTTACACCATGATGCCGACTTAGAGTTTCTTAGGATAAGTGCAGATCATTGGCCTATGTGGAGAGGTTGCTTCTGATTCTGGAGAGGAGTGTGGCTTTTAGTTACTGAGTTGGGAGAGCATGCAAGGTGAATTCTGAGTTAAGCTTCAGGATTTTCTCCCTAGGGAGATCTAGAAATTGCTAAGACTTTACATTAATATGTAACCAAAATTTAAACTCATATTTCAGCAACAAGGAATAGTAAATAATGCATTGCTTCATGAAGATTTGCTTAGTTTATTTACTTACATTATTTATAGGTTATGTTGGGAATAGACTTGGCCTGCTTTGCTTTGTTCACAGTAACGTTCCATAAATATAACAGCAAGCGATAAAATAGCATTGATTCAGAAGTGAGCTCATGGCTTCATAGAACATCAAACATAAAAGCTGTGTTACAATGATAAATACTAAATCTTTAAAATATCTTTAAAATATCATTGGCTTTTTACTGCCATTACTTATGCAGTGTGTATTTCAGATTTTCATATCCAGTATTGAATATGAAATGTATAATATTGTGAGTTATATCCTGAGCTTTGGTGCAGTCTGTACAGAATTGGCATTTTGAAGTTGTGGGTGGTGGCAGAAGAACTTGATTCAGGTTCAAAAGATCAACCTAAATGGTTCAGGAAAATCTCAGGAAAAGAACAATTGACAATAAAATATATTGCCTTTTTTTCCCTGTGTGTGACGTTTAAGAGATTTGGACAAAAATAGTGAGAGTTAATAAAAGTCATGAGAAACAGACATAGAGAACAAACATAGGGACACCAAGGGGGAGGGGAGGATGGGATTAATTTGGAGGCTGGGATTTAAATATATACACTATCGTATAAAATAGATAATTAATGAGGACCTACTGTATAGCACAGGGAACTCGACTCAGTGCTCTGTGGTGACCTAAATGGGAAGGAAATCCAAAAAACAGAGGATATATGAATCCATATAGCTGATTCACTTTTCTGTAGAGCAGAACTACCAAACATTGTAAAGCAACTGTACGCCAGTAAGAATGAAAAAAGGTCTTTTATTCTTTCTATGGTGGAAGATGCCTTTGTTTTCCTATTTGGTGTCTCCTTGAGTTTTCTCAATTCCAGAGAGTCTGCACATGGCCTCATGTTGGTGTGATGTAAGCCAAGATGGAGCTGTGAAGACCGTGGGAGATGGGTGTGCTGAGATGTGGTGGTGTGAAATCTGGACCTTGCAGTCAGGTGGGTCTGCGCTCAGGCTCTGGCTCTGCTATTAACAAGTTGTATGTCCGTAGGCAAATGACTATTTGAGCCCCAATTTTCTCATCTGTAAAACAGAGATAATACCATATTCCTAATAACGAGACTATCCAACAAGGTAATATTTGTAGAGTGTAGCACCTGATATATAGTGAAGGTCTGTAAATACCCTGTTGCCTTGCAGATATGCTGAGAGAGAGGAGATGAAGGTTATTATGGCTATGTAACCAAACTAGGATTTGCAAATTACCTGGTATTTATGACAGAAATGAATTACATGAAATGGTCATAATTATAGATTGAAACCTCACCTTAACACTACTTGGCATAAGGCATGTCTGTCATGAACTCTTTTTCAAGAAAAATTTTAAAAGCTGGTATAACAAAAAAGCCTGTCATACAGGTGGATTTATGCATGTCTATTTCTGTGGCAAAGGCCTGAGGGCAGTGTGAATATATTTTAAAAACAGGATCTGTGATATAGCTGAGTCTGAGTGTTGCATAATTTTGTGATTTTTTTCAAAGCCCTTATGAAGGTGCAGTTGAGTTTTTAATATAATGAAAGACTTAAAGGAAAATGGAGAAGATGGAGGGGAGCAAGCCCCAGGAGGGATGGCCCCCATATGGAATCAGTCAGAACAAGCCTCAATATTTATGGGGCACCCCTTTCTATCTGCAGACAGGTAGTCTGTGCTTGACTCTCAGATTGGAAAGCAGTGGCTCTGATGGTTAGAGCCCCTCATGAGGTGACCTGAATTACAGCCTCCAATACGGAGACACAGGGGATTTGTTACGAAATTATCTTTTCTCTCTTATGGCATCCTCAAGACTTACTTAATCCTCTCTCAAAGTTTGAAGAATACATAAGAATTATGGTATCTTGTTGGGAGTCTCCTTTTAAAAAACTGTTCACCTTTTAATTTTTAAAGTTTCATTTATTGCTAGGTTCAAGAGTAATGTCNACGGAGACACAGGGGATTTGTTACGAAATTATCTTTTCTCTCTTATGGCATCCTCAAAACTTACTTAATCCTCTCTCAAAGTTTGAAGAATACATAAGAATTATGGTATCTTGTTGGGAGTCTCCTTTTAAAAAACTGTTCACCTTTTAATTTTTAAAGTTTCATTTATTGCTAGGTTCAAGAGTAATGTCGTGAATGGCCACATATCTTAACCTGGGTCAACCTGTTATTATTTTTGTACATTTGCTCATCTATGCATATCTCTATCATAGATGATATGTAATATATTTTATTTCTCTGTTTCGTGCTGAACCCTTGGAAAGTAAATTGCAGAAGTAGTGATGGCGGCAGCCAGTATTTGCGGAGAACATTGACTTTGTGAACCCATCAAATCTGGCATATTTTACATTGATCCAAGGCTATTATCTATTACACCATCCATATTCCAATTTTTCTATTTGTTCTAAAATTATCCTTCCTAGCAATTGTTTTTTTCCACTCTAGAATCACACACTGCATTTAGGCGTTGTGTTTTTTAGCCTCTTTTAATCTGCAGCTTTCCCTGGACCTTCTTTTTTATTTCCTGACATTGCCATTTTTTAAGAGTACTGGCCCCTCATTTGGTAAAATGTCTCCCAGTGTGGGTTTGTCTGATGGTTTCTTTATGATCTGTTCCAGTTTTGTCAGGAATACCCCTGCTGGGAGGCTGTGTCCTTGTCAGTGCCTCATCACAGGGGATATGCAATGTCAGTTTGAACATTTTCATTGGCATTAAAAAATATTTTTAATAGTTTTACTTCTTATTCGTTAACATGAAGACTCTGGAGTATTTCTTAGTTGGAAAAGTCTCCTTGAAAACCTTACTACATGAAATACTACAGCCATAAGACTTGCCACCGTTTCTTGGAAAAATGGTTGTAGATTCATCATTCTGGTCTTTATCACTAGCAATAGTGCTGATGTGTTTGAATGTTTAAATATCTTAGGGACTTCTGCTAAGATGCCTTGTTATCAGGAGAATTCAATTGTGCTGGAAGTCTGAGGGTGCTAATTAATCACTGTCCCCTTTCTAAGGTTCTTAACACAAGGAGTAAAATGCTGATCAGCTTTTTTACGAGTAAGGCTGGAGGATGTGGCAAAGCCTCTAATCTCCCTCTCCAAAGCAGAACCTTTAATGCTATCCCAGTCCTGACCTATTCATGCTCAGCCCATATTGGAAAGTTTAAGACCTGACCAGGCTCAATTTGTCCGCTGACTAGTTGGGAGAGGAAGGAGCCAGCCATCATGTTGAACCCATGCAGATCTGAGAGGCGGAGGGCAAGTGAGAAGGGTGGGCCCAAGCTGGCCTCACTCCCGAAAATGGTCCATGATTATCCTAAGGGGTCAGTAATGGAAGAGAGAATGTGCAGGTGCTCCAGTGCTCCCCTAGAGACCAGAGATGAAGCCTTGTCTATGGTTCAGGGTAAGAACATGGGGATGGAAGGAGAAGTATTCTCATAATACTGCCTACACTGATTTCTCAGGTTGTAACAGATGGGGTGGAAAAGGAGACACTCTGAGGACTACTTGGAAAGTGAAGTTACTTCTTTCCAGCTCATGCTGCAGATTACCAGGACGTCAACTTTCCTTTTCAACTTGGAAAAAGCTATTGAAGAGAGAGACATTTGTCAGCTTTGCCAGCCTAGTTAGACCATTACTAAAACAGTGTCTCCTGAACTGTTGTTCATTTTCATAAACAAATACTATTGATCCATTCACATGATGACACATTTTAAAGTCACAAAATTTATAAAAATCGCCTTTCCCCCTTTCCCCTCTACTGTCCACTCTCTTCCCTGAGGCACCAGGCTGCCCTGTACTGTTTTATTTTATGTGTTTAGTTTTTAAATTAATTTTTATTGGATATAGTTTCTTTATAATATTGTGTTAGTTTCTACCAGATAGTAAAGTGAATCAGCTATCAGTTCAGTTCAGTCACTCAGTTGTGTCCGACTCTTTTGCAACCCCATGAATCACAGCACGCCAGGCCTCCCTGTCCATCACCAACTCCTGGAGTTCACTCAGACTCACGTTCATCAAGTCAGTGATGCCATCAGCCAGCTCATTCTCTGTCGTCCCCTTCTTCTCCTGCCCCCAATCCCTCCCAGCATCAGAGTCTTTTCCAATGAGTCAACTCTTTGCATGAGGTGGCCAAAGTACTGGAGCTTCAGCTTTAGCATCATTCCTTCCAAAGAAATCCCAGGGCTGATCTCCTTCAGAATGGACTGGTTGGATCTCCTTGCAGTCCAAGGGACTCTCAAGAGTCTTCAACACCACAGTTCAAAAGCATCAATTCTTTGGCACTCAGCCTTCTTCACAGTCCAACTCTCACATCCATACATGACCAGAGGAAAAACCATAGCCTTGACTAGACGGACCTTGGTCGGCAAAGTAATGTCTCTGCTTTTGAATATACTATCTAGGTACATATATGTATATCCCCTCTTTTTTGGATTTCTCTCCCATTTAGGTCACCGCAGAATGCTAAATAGAGTTCTCTGTGCTAAATGGTGGGTTCTCATTAGTTATCTATTTTATACATAGTATCAATGGTGTATATATGTTAATCCCAATCTCCCAGTCCAGCCCACCCTTTCCTTCCCCCGTTTGGTGTCCATATGTTTGTTCTCTACATCTGTCGTCTGTGTCTCTATTCTGTTTTTGCAAATGAAGTCATCTATACCATTTTCTAGATTCTACATATTTGCATCAATATACAAGACTTATTTTTCTCTTCCTAACTTAGTCTAGTCTGTATGACAGTCTCTAGGTACACCCCCTGTACTGTTTTGAGAATTTATTCATCTTTCAGACGAGTCATAATCACATGAAGCTTCCTCACCCTTCCCTCCCAGTCCCAATCTTTTGATATTGAAACCATTTGAAATCAGAGTCCACCTCCATGCTCTGAGTGCCTGCTCTCCTGCTCTGGGTTTTCCATAGCACTTACCAGTTTCCAAGACATCGTATCATCTAATTTTTAAAATTATGTTTGTTGTTTATTTTCTGTCTGTCCCACTGGAAGCAAGTTCTGTAAAGTCAGAGATCTTTGTCTGTCTCCTTCCCTAGTGTAGCTTGGCACCTGGCTACTAGCTCACAATAGGTAATCGATAAATGTTGTTGAAATCTGAAGGAATAAAGCCATCTCTCCCTTTCCTCCAGACAGAAACTGAGGAGGTAGAGGATCCAATTAAAATATATCACATTACCCCTTGAAATGAAGACATCTCCTTGCATTTCTAAGGGAGCAGCTATTAAAAATATATGGCTCAGAGCTGGGTGTCTTTCTTATTTTCTGTGCATCTGAGGAGACATGGTTTGGAAGTGGAAAATGAAGAAAAGAATGGAACAGTGTTCTGCATATTGATGTGACGCACTGACTCTTTTGAGAGGGCAGCATCTTGAAATTGCTGAGCCGTTAGAAAATGATTTCTCTTCATCTGTCCAGGTTAGATGGTGCAGATGAAATGCATCCCTTCCCCACATCAAGCCTGCTCAGCCCCTAAATCTGCATCAAATCCTTTCTGTCTGCCGATGATACCCATGTTTGTGTCTCCAAGCCTGACATCCCCATGTGTACGTTTTGTCTGATTTGTCCCCGCTCTCCTGGCCCCTGCTGCTGCTGCTGCTAAGTAGCTTCAGTCGTGTCCAACTCTGTGTGACCGCATAGACGGCAGCCCACCAGGCTCCCTCATCCCTGAGATTCTCCAGCAAGAACACTGGAGTGGGTTGCCATTTCCTTCTCCAATGCATGAAAGTGAAAAGTGAAAGTGAAGTCACTCAGTTGTGTCCAACTCTTAGCAACCCCATGGACTGTAGCCCATCAGGCTCCTCCATCCATGGGACCCTCCAGGCAAGAGTACTGGAGTCGGGTGCCATTGCCTTCTCCCCCCCTGGCCCCTAATCTTCACCATCTCTGTAAATGGCACCATCACATACACACAGTGGCTCAAGTCCCAAACCTCCCAGTCATCCTTGATTTCTTTTATTGCTTCACTCCTCACAACTCATTCAATGGCAAGTCCTAAGAGTTCTTCCTCCAAAATGTATTATATCCAGACACTGTTCACTGTCTATCTCCACTGCCATCACTCTAGTTATGTGACCATCAGGTCTCCTCTGGACTGCTGCCAGAGACTCCAACTGATCTTCCTTCTGCTTCCCTAGTCCCCAAGAATCTATTCTCACAGATCAACCCGAGGGAATTCTTTCAAGGTTGTAAATCTGATTCTGTCTCCCTCCTTAAACCCCTTTAATGCCTTTCCTATGAAATTAGGAGTCAGCCGCTCAGCATGGCCAGGGCTCCACCTGGTCTGGCTCTTCTTCCCTGCTTCTCCATCACATCAAGTTTCTCACACCTCCTTCTTTACTACAGTGAACTCTTTTTTCCTTCTTTGAATATATGGAGCTCATTTCCTGCTTCAGGTCATTTGCCCTTGCTTTTCCCTTTGTCTGGAAGGCTCTGCTCCAGAGCATTGCTGAACTCTCCTCATTAGTCACATTACCTACTCAAAGAGCCCTTCCTAACCATGTTGTATAATGCCTTCCCATGCCAAATGCACAGGTTTTATAAACAGTACCTGGAATCATTTTGATTATTTCCTTACATCAATGAGGTTCCAGAAGGGAATATCCCACTCAAATGAAATAGTGGAAATGAAATTAATAAAGGGATCATTTACAAAGATATAGGTGGGTAAAGGGAAAGCAACAAGTGATGATGGTGGTCCTTATAGCAACATCAGGGAATTGTTGCCATCTCTAGACCTGAATGGGGCAGGGGCAGGGAACAGCTACCTGAAACTGGATGGAAGAGAAATAATTTACAGGAGAGGCCATCTGGCGGTACTGTGGCCCAGCAGAGAGGATGTCAGGGGGGTAGACATTCAGATCTGACTCTGCTTCCACCGAGCCTTCTGCTAGTGCTCATTGGCCCAACCCAACCAGAGGCCAAAGGGCAAGGCTGCCTATTGATGCGATCTGCCAAGGTGGGTCTCCGTGACACACAGTAGGCTTGTGAGAGGGGATCTGGCAGAGCAGACAGAGGGTACTCAATATCTAGCACATGCCTCTACTAGAATGCAGGCTTCATAAGAGGATCAATGGTCCCCAAAATCTAGGGAGTTCCTGGCACACGTAGGGGCCCAATAAATATTTGTAGAATGAATGAATGAATGAATGAAAATTCTTTGTCTTTAGGGGATGTGTCTGTGTAGCCCAACAGTTATTAGCTATAAAATTGGGAAAATATATAGATGTGCCTCAATTCACACTGATGGAGTAGAAGACCATGAATGGACTTACTTTGGCAGGTCTGTGCCCTCTGGATACTGTACAGTGGTGGGCAGCTGAGAGCCTGCCTCTTCCGACCCTCCTGTTGAAGCTTGGGTCAAAGTGCTGCTGTGCACTCACCTCTCAGAGAGATACACCTTGGATTAGTGTGTGGGAGGGGATTCGTTCAGGATTGAGACCAGTCTCTGAAAGGAGAGGGTGCAGTTTGTGGGTTAAAGTACACAGAAGATGGGTACTTTAACAGAAATGTGCAAACTGGAAGGTGGGGTTCCCCGGGAACTGTTACCGTCTGGAGGTGGCATCTGAAACCTCTTAGCTGCTGTTTTATGTAATACTTCTTGCTTCAAGTCAGAAGACAGAATGTCAACATTAAAACTGTGGAGATGCCATGGATCACTGCATCTGTGCTTGTATTAAGGGGCAACAAATGATATATGCAGATTTGTTACTAGGAATTCTCCTCTCTTGATGCCTCTTAATATCATTAGTGAGAGACTTGTTCCTTGTTTAAGATCTAATGGGATTAGACCTTGGGGGAAGAATGGTTCATTGTGGGCCTCTCAGTTTTTGCATCAGGAAAAGTTAGAGAGTGAGAGGAGAGGGAAAGACGGGGCGAGAGAGAGAGAAGTTGGGAAAAGAAGAGGGAGTGGTGGGTGTGTTAGGCAAGTAGTCAGACATGAGTAGGTTACCACCTAACTCTGGATGGGATCTTCATTCCCTGTCCACTTGGATGCTAGTGATCAGAAGGCACCAGGAGGTTCTCCTGCTTCTGGTCAAGGACTGCTACATTTTCAGCCTTATCAAGACCGAACAAGATAAAACTCCACAGCACAGGTTGGCACAGGCATGCCAGACCTAAAAAGTGACTCAGAGTGACCCAGGGTTCATTGTAATAAATTAGCATTGTGGTTTTTACTGTCCCCCTCCCCCATGGTTTCATTCACATACTTATGTTTAAGTACCTGTGCTCTAGGAGAAAAGTTATATAACCTAAAGCTGTCAATCAACTTGTCAGTCACATAACACAGGACAAAGGAAGAGATCACCACTCTAAAATATCCAGCTCCACACTCATTACCTCCCAGATGGCTCAGTGGTAAAGAATCTGCCTGCCAACACAGAAGATGCAGGTTCAATCCCTGGGTCAGGAAGATCCCCTAGAGACTAGAAGGGCAACCCACTCCAGTTATCTTGCCTGAGAAATCCCATGGACAGATCTAGCTGGCTACAGATCATGGGGTCTCAAAGAGTTGGACACGACTGAGCATGCATGCATAGCCCATTACAGAGCTGTTTCTGATTCCCAGACAGCCTGCTGTCATTCTTTTTGGGAAGTGTATTTTGCTTTGCTTGATAGGATAAGAACTGAAGAATTGCCGTTTTGCCTGTAAGATGGACCAGTCTTTTTTTTTTTTAATTGGAGTTTAGTTGATGTATAGTTTTATATAAATTACAGCTGTAAAATATAGTAACTCACACATTTTAAAGGTCATAGTTGTGATACAATACTGGCCATGTGCCCTCTGTTGTGGAACAGCCTTTTTAGGAAGGGGAGATAAATTTTAATATCTTCTTTGTGACATTGCACATATACAATTTATTTATCCCTATGACAAGCATATGATGTCAGCAGTATTATTGTTTCTTTTCTATAGAGAGGTAAACAGATTAACCAAGAGATTACGTAAATCATCCAAAGTCACATAGCTAGGCAGTTGTGAAATCAGTCTGCTGTTTGAGAGAATCCTGTACCTCTCTCAAATCCTTTCTTTCCCCTGCTAGACAGAATTAGAATGGAAGGTTGCTGGGAACTCACCTGGAACCTAATGGACTTCTCCTTTCCTTCCTGGCATTTCTCCGACACAGTAGGCCCGATCTGAAAGAGCTTCCCAATGAGAATGAAGGATTGATGGGATGGGGCCACTGAACCCAAAAGGAGTGGGAATAAAAGAGTTGGTTCATTTGTGTTTCACACTCTGATATGGTGAACACAAAATCTGTTCTGGTTTAAGAAAAAGTCTTCCTTAGGAAAACTCTCTTAGATAAGAGAGAAGTGAAGTGAAGTTCTCTTAGTCATGTCCGACTCTCTGTGACCCCATAGATGTAGCTTGCCAGGCTCTCCTGTCCATGGAATTCTCCAGGCCAGAATACTAGAGTGGGTAGCTACTCCCTTCTTCAGGGGCTCTTCCCAACCTAGAGACTGAACCCAGGTCTCCCACATTGCAGGCAGATTCTTTACCATCTGAGCCACCAGGGAACCCCAAGATAAGAGTGAGTTAAAAAATATCTTTATAACCAGTCAACAGTGATTAGGAAGCAATATGGATAATGCACTGGTGGGTAATCAAGAGTGAATATTGCAGAGTGAGTGAAATGATCTCCATTTCTTGAATTTCAAGGACAGAGGGTAGAACTGTCTTAGAGAACATGGAAGTATTGGCTCAAAGGGCTTCTCCTCTCTGCATGCTGTTTTTGTAGTCAGAGAACACCCTCTGTGTAAAAGAAATTTGGGATTGGGAAAGGAGAGGAATATGGTAACCCAAGATCTTTCTTTAGTAAAAATAAGAAAGCATGAGAGGAATAATTGTTGCCAGAAAGGTTTGTGCAGAAAAACACGAAGCTACCCCTAGCTCTACGTGGATCGTATCATGTGGAAGATATTGTACCTTCACACTGACCATGTCCATCGAGCATGGGGCAAGGCAAGCCAGCCCATGTATAACACTTCTATCCCATATTTTGAGGTCTTTGAGGTTTAGAGATGATTCTGTTGCCCTGGTTTCAAACTAAAACAGCACTATGTACTTACTAGTAGACTTTACTAGTGCCCACTGATATTTCCAGTTTCCTCCCCTCCTTGGAATTAGGAGAGACTGTGTATTCCCTGCCCCTCCCCCAGGAGTTTCGGGTGGAGCAATGTGACTAATTCCAGCCAACAGGCTAGGAATAAAAATGATGTGTGTCCCTTCTGGGAAAAGCATTAAGTGTTGGTGTATTTCCCATTTTCCCTCTCCCAGCAGGGTGAACCAGGAAGCATCATGTTGAGATGGAGATGCCTAAGATGGAAGCCTGAGATAGTGAGCCACTACATGGAAGATAAATGTCCTGAAGAGCCATCTAGGTCTGCAATAGGTCTGGTGTGTTCTGTTGTGTTAATGCCTGGAGATTTTTGGGTGATGGTTATTCCCACAGCTGCGATTCATGGGGTCGCAAAGAGTCGGACACGACTGAGCAACTGAACTGAACTGAAGCTCGCCTATTCTGAGTAACACACACACACACATAAGTTGAGAAGAATGTATAAAATATGCCATTGGTTCTGTGTCTAATTATCTTCTAATTCAGACAAATGGCATAGAGGATGGTGATTCAAGGGTGAATCCCCTCCTCTGCCTTTTGCCATCCACTGCTCAACTGGGTACCTGTAACCTCAGCTTTTAGAGCTACCAGCTGTTTGTGTTTCTCAGGTGGTCCTTGCCTGAACCCACACTTTTTGTTCTAACTTCCCTTACCTGGGATCTGGCAGCCTCTCCTTCCTCACCTCTGGGGTACATTTCCCTCATTCCATTTTGTCCTGAGGATAAGACTGAAGGTACTTAGGATTCTTGTGTAAGGATCATCTCTAGGGCAGTCAGAATTTTACCCTGTTGGGATGTCGTCTCTTAGCAGGGCTTCGAAGAGTTCTGACAGAATCCAGTATCTGAATTGTCTGCACGTTGGTCTGTGCTGTGTCTTAGGAAGAGGTGTTTCTGTGCTTGAGAAGAGACGGCAAGAGCAGAGAAACTGACTGCCTTGCTGCCACCCTGAGAGACAAGAAAATGAGGCTTATTTCTGCTAGGATTCTACAGATGCCCGGAAAATGCTGATGATGATGGCACCTGGCTTTTCATATATAAATGCTTTTCATTTTTTGTTTCGCCCTAACTTGAATGTGGTGTCAAGGGAACTATTAATGGCTGCTCTTTAGGGACATGTGACTTGGTATTTATATATTACCTGCCCACTTCATAAAGTACTAATGAATGTTTGCAGAGCTCTTTGAAATCCTCTGGTGAAAGGTGCAATGTTAAGTGAAAAATATTATTATTATTATTAGAAGGTAATAGACAGCTTTGAATGATCGGTTGTACGAATAATTGACACAGCATTAAAAGAAGCGCCAGAAATCATCCAGACTGTTTCAGCTCCTCCAGCCCCATCAGGCTCCACATTACATATATTACACTGTTTCCCTGACACCCATCCTAATAACCATATAATTCACACATTAAATCACCACTTCCAGGGAAAGGTTGAGCTCACTCATAGCTCTACTGATAGTGACACTGAGAGGGTATTAAGTGTTGAAAGGTCTGAAATGGAGAAGTGCTTCATAGATGGAGAGGCCAGATTTAGCCACTGAATGGCCACCACCTTTAAAAGGAGATGAGCATGGAATGAGTCAAAAATACTTGGAAATGGAGAGGAAACTTTAAAAATAGATGTGAGATTGGAAAGCCTTGAAAACAATATAAATTTGAAGTGAGATTGCCTATTCATAGCAATATTCTTTATTGTTTGCCCTGTCTGGTTTGAAAAATAGTGGCAAGGGTTTCCTAATGTCTTTAACTTGGAGTGTTTAGAAGCTCTGTCTTCTCAATAAAATGCAGTTTTGGTCAGAGTTGGGAAGTTGGATCCAACTCACTTGCTAGCTCTGGCTGGATGGCAGTAGTCGCTTGAAGTACAGTGTTGAAAGAATGATGGAGGTGTGTTTATACTTGGCCAGAAAGTGTGCTGTGATCTATTAGCAATGTCTGCCCTGGATGGGGTGGAGGAGCGGTGGCGTGTATATGGGCCAGGCCTGACTGGGTGTGAGTATGGCTGAAAAGGATGGCTCCAACTTAGTTCAAGTTGCTTTTATTCTGACTTTATCCAAAGCTATTAATATTAAAAAAGCACTTAAGGGCTTTACTCTTGCTCAGACGACCCCAGGTCACTCAGAGGATTAAGAACTGAGGGCCTGTTGTCTTTTGTGCTGGGAAACCACTTATGCTACCTCCTAAGGCTGTACTTCTGCCAGCAAGCTTGTCTCCCAGGCCTGGTATCTGGGTTCTGGGCCCTCAGCTGTAGGGTCTGGGCATTCTCTGCTTGTGTCCACCACCTGTCAGGGGCAGGCCAGCGCGCCACAGAGTGTCTGTGCCAAGTGGCTTCTGGAGTGGCGTTGGGAAGATCTCTGAGCCTCCTCTGGCCAACAGGCTGCTGCTTATTATTCATCATGAAGGGGTTTATATTTCAAACGACTTTTCTTTGAGAAGCTTAGAATTCTATGATTTCCATTTGGTTTAGAAAAGTAGATACCGCAACATTGTTGTATCAGTAGAGAAAGGAGTAGGGGTGGCCAGGTGGCCTTTGGGGACCATTTGCTCAGTAACTTTTATAATAGTAGTGACAGCTAACATTTATTGAGCACGTACTCTGCATGAGGCATTATTTTTCTAAGTATTTGTTTTCATTACCTCATTTAATCCTCTCAACAGGTGGACTGTCCCTTGTACAGATGGGAGCACTGAGGCTTGGATTTTCTCAGGCCACACAAGCAGGGCCTTAGGGCTGGTTTTGAACCCAGGTCAGGTGAACCGGCACTCACTGCAGTGCACCCCTCC
Organism: Aepyceros melampus; assembly: GCA_006408695.1. Taxonomy (NCBI): domain Eukaryota; kingdom Metazoa; phylum Chordata; class Mammalia; order Artiodactyla; family Bovidae; genus Aepyceros; species Aepyceros melampus. The sequence continues at coordinate 78,578 of SJXQ01012363.1, forward strand.
TTATGTGCCGACCTGAATCCTTGTTGCAGCAGATAAGACTATCTCCTTTGACCCCTCCTGGTGGTTATTAAACAGTCTCCACAGAGAACTCAAATAAAATATTTTGGTTGTCTGTTCTGTCCCTTTAAAACTTCAGTCTCACATATAACCTTTGGATAATGTGACTACTGCAAATGTCACATTTACAGTTTGTCCCAAAGGACTTTGCTTTAAAATAGTGGGTAACATTTCCTTTTGTTTTCCATTATTTGATTTAGAAAAAATCATAACGAGGCAAAAAACGAAATTGGTAACATCTATCATCAATAAACTCGCCCTTATGCCAGTCATCCTTTCATTTAAGTTAATATATAGAAGCAATGTAGCTGTTCATTCTCTTCCTTCTTTAGGTGACATCAGTCCGTTCAGTTCAGTTGCTCAGTCGTGTCCGACTCTTTGTGACCCCATGAATTGCAGCACACCAGGCCTCCCTGTCCATCACCAACTCCTGGAGTTCACTCATACTCACGTCCATCAAGTCGATGATGCCATCCAGCCATCTCATCCTCTGTTGTCCCCTTCTCCTCCTGTCCTCAATCCCTCCCAGCATCAGAGTCTTTTCCAATGAGTTAACTCTTCTCATGAGGTGGCCAAAGGACTGGAGTTTCAGCTTTAGCATCATTCCTTCCAAAGAACAGCCAGGGCTGATCTCCTTTAGAATGGACTGGTTGGGTCTCCTTGCAGTCCAAGGGACTCTCAGGAGTTTTTTCCAACAACACAGTTCAAAAGCATCAATTCTTCAGCACTCAGCTTTCTTCACAGTCCAACTCTCACATCCATACATGACCCCTGGAAAAACCATAGCCTTGACTAGACGGACCTTTGTTGGCAAAGTAATGTCTCTGCTTTTGAATATGCTATCTAGGTTGGTCATAACTTTTCTTCCAAGGAGTAAGCGTCTTTTAATTTCATGGCTGCAGTCACCATCTGCAGTGATTTTGGAGCCCCCAAAAATAAAGTCTGATACTGTTTCCCCATCTATTTCCCATGGAGTGATGGGACCAGATGCCATGATCTTCGTTTTCTGAATGTTGAGCTTTAAGCCAACTTTTTTACTCTCCTCTTTCACTTTCATCAAGAGGCTCTTTAGTTCTTATTCACTTTCTGCCATAATGGTGGTGTCATCTGCATATCTGAGATTATTGATATTTCTCCCAGAAATCTTGATTCCAGCTTGTGCTCCTTCCAGCCCAGCGTTTCTCATGATATACTCTGCATAGAAGTTAAATAAGCAGGGTGACAATATACAGCCTTGACATACTCCTTTGCCTATTTGGAACCAGTCTGTTGTTCCATGTCCAGTTCTAATCGTTGCTTCCTGACCTGCATATAGGTTTCTCAAGAGGCAGGTCAGGTGGTCTGATATTCCCATCTCTTTCAGAATTTTCCACAGTTTATTGTGATCCAAACAGGTAAAGGCTTTGGCATAGTCAATAAAGCGGAAATAGGTGTTTTTCTGACATAACGCCTTTTAAAACAGCATATATTTTCTTACTGTTTCTTATTAGCATCCTAGCTTCTTGTCAACCAGCTTCATTGCTTCAGTGGGTAGACTCTTGGTTTTGGGGTGTCATAGTGACAAAAGCACTGAGTACTTTTATAGCTTTCCTATGCATTCTCTTCAAGGCAAAGTTGTTATGTCTATACTGGCATGCACTGACTATGGGACATATCATTAAAAATCACTTGTCATGGAGGAGCCCATATCTCAGAATAAAGTTGCTAATGTATCAAGATTCTAGTGAGGATGATGGAATTACCTTCAGAGATTTCAAATGTGGGTTTATGGATGCCTTTTGACTGTGCAAGGCTGAAGTGGTTGAAATTTGATAGTATGAAAAGTCATTGGTTTACTAAAAATTAGCCTTTGCTTTGATTCTCTCAGGTTCCCTTAGGCCAATTCCACTGGAAAATCATTAGCATGTTTACATGAATAATTTCAAACCACCAGCAGGTAGTGCGGAGCTCTCAATACAGTTTTGTTTTTTTAAGTGGAACTTAAAATGGATGTCTAGATACAATTCTTCTCCTCTCCCATCCTGATGCCTGTCCTGTTTGTCTTTACCAGAGAGGTAGCAGGGAGAGAAACAAAGATGAAGGAAAACAAGGGGAGCCAGGTCATTCTTGAAAACCTTGCCAGACTGCAAAGAAGTTGTAATTCATAATGCAGAGAATATCATTGGAAAAGCTGTTTGACTTACTGATATCTGTGTAACATCAAATACTTTAGAGTAGGGAATGACTTAGAATTCTGAAGAGATTAAAGGTGATTAGACAGTTGGAGAGTGACCACACTAGACCACTCACTTTGGGTGGGATTTAGTCACCCCAGTCCCTGTCAAGATCTTTGAACAGTCTCCTTCAGCCCCTTGAAGATTGGAGGCAGGTCCTAATCCTTTCTACATCTACGCTGAATCCTGTACTATGACACTAGGTGCTTCATAAATATCTGTTGGGTGCTTGAACTCTTAACTCCTAATGTCAGCAAAGGATGACACTCTCTGTTCCCACACCACTGTGGTGCCCATGGAGACAATGAGAGCAGTTCAGTTATTCAGTTCTCCCTAAACCTGGTTCATTGGATGCTCTCAACTACACATTTGGAACCTCCTTTTTCTGTTCAGTATTGTCTCCCACAGGACTTCTAAGTCTGACTCCATAACTTGTCATCCACTTTTGATTACTAGAATAGCTCCAACTGTATTATTGGAGACTCACTTCCCAGGTGGCCAGTGGTAAAAAACCTGCCTGCCAGTGCAGGAGACATAACAGACACAAGTTCAATCCCTGGGTCAGGAAGATCCTCCCTGGAGGAGGGCATGGTAACCCACTCTAGTATTCTTGCCTAGAGAATCCCATGGACAAAGGAGCCTGGTGGGCTACAGTCCATAGCGTCGCAACGAATCAGACACGACTGAAACAACTTAGCACACACGCCTGCAGGGCTCTTCTTTGAAAAAAAAGTCAGTCTTGCACGTAATTCAGATCTGTGCCCTTCCCTCTCTTGTAGTATGGGTAAAAGTGTACCTGCACAAGAATGTGTAAACTTGTTTAAGTGCATCTAATTGTATGTGTAAAGGTGTCAGTGTGTATGGATGTGATAACCATGTTATGTGTCTGTGTGTGTGTATTTATGGAGGGGAGTTGGTCTTGCTGTTGGACATCTCCTCCTCCTTCTAAGAACTTGCTTCTCCTAGGTGCTGGGAGCAAGGGGAGGAAAAGGTCAAATAACTCCCTGCCATTCTGGACAAGTTTCATCCGCCTTCGGGTGGCCATCAATGCTCTTCCTGCTCAATGTCCATGTAGGAATGGCGGTGATTTGGATGGTAGTCATTTGTCATTGTCTATTGACCAAGGGCTCATGCCCAAGCAGTTCCCCAAGTATTAGTAAATCCTTTCAAGATTCTGGGCTTTCCTGGTGGCTCAGACAGTAAAGAATCTGCCTGCAATGTGGGAGATCCAGGTTCAACCCCTGGGTCGGGAAGATCCCCCAAAGAAGGGAATGCCTACCCACTCGAGTGTTCTTTCCTGGGGAAATCCGACGGACAGAGAAGCCTGGCAGGCTACAGTTTATGGCGTCGCAAAGACTAAGCAACTAAAACTTTCTCACTTTCAAGATACAGCTGCATCGTACAGCAGAGCCTGGCTGGTGGTGTTCCATTGCATTTCCCTGATGTGTGCACCTCATTGTCCTTCATGCTGTGAGGGTTCCCAGTCTCTGCTCCAGGAGCTAACTCTCCAGCATTACAGGCTCCACCCCTTGTACCTTTCACCTCCAAAAACTCAAGGTCTTGGCTTCCTCTCCCCTGACAGTCTCATGCCTGCCTCTCCTACACTGCCATGTCATGCTTTCATAATTCTTTTTTTCATGCTCACAAACACTGGAGCCAAATCACAAGTCTCCTAGCTAAGCGGTCATCTAACTAGGTGATGAAAGGTTGGTCAGCTCTTCCTTTAGGAACGCTTTTCTCAACCAGCGCATCTCTTGAGGCCCTTGTTGGGATGAATGGAGGGAACTGTCTCACTACACTCCTCCTAATGCCACCTTCTCATGCTTTAAATCCCCTCTTTATATTGACCAGGGTGATGTAAATGGAGGCAGTTGGTGATAGACCCAGTCCAAAGATATTTCTTGCCAATTCTTGTAAGCCTTGGAGAAAGGAGACCACCCCTATTTACAGTGACCATGCTTACAATGTGGTGTATCGAGCCTTAGCTCCAATTCTAGGACAGTAAGAAAAGTTCTAGCATATTTTTATACAGACTTCAGATGAGCCTTCTAACTCTTATTTACAGCCAAACTACACTTAACTTTAAACTACTGCAGGGGAAGATGTGGATGAGGCCGAGTAGGGGAGGGGATTCTCCAGGCAAATAAGCTAGTGACGATCCGGTCACACGGGCCTGGGTTTGCTCCTAAAACCCAGAGCTGATAAATGCAGCATATACGGCTGCAGCCTTACAGAGGGTTGACACCCAGCGCCAGTTCTGATGGATGGGAGCATCAGTGCCATGCTGCTTGTTCACTATGAAGAGTACCACCGTCTAGATGGGCTAAAACTCAAGATAGACTATAAGTCAGAGTCGACCAAGGTGCTGGCGTCCACAGAACATGCAGACCTTAAACACCCTGCTGGCCAACCCGCAAAACTCCTGCACAACGTGTGGTCCAGGTGTTCGTGAGAACGCCCTGGAATCCCAGCGAGAATCCCAGGGAAAGAGATTCACAGGACTTTCTGTTTGAGTGTAAAATTCCTTACCTTGCTTTTGAGAGCCAAACATTATACCCAGTCAGGGAAAGGTAACTAGCCCCACTTAAAGTGCCTAATGTACCCCCCAGAGCATGGCTTACCTTCAGGGACAATCACCCAGGGAACCGATCACTAACCACTTGTTGGACAGAGAGTGGAGCTTGGCAGCTTTCAGGGTAGAGCAGGAGCCGCCTGTAAACAAATGGTTAGTCATTAGCTGTGATATCAGGCCACCTTGACCTTAACTTTTTTACATTATTACTTTTTCATCTCCTTTGGGATTGGGGAGTTTGGTCAAAAGACTTCTTTGTTAAAAATTCAGGTTTTTAAGTTTGTGAGATTTGGAACAGCAAAGAGAGAGACGGAGTGTTTTGTGCCATGTAATGTCTGATTGTGATTAAACAATAACAACATAAAAAAAAAAAAAAAAGAATATCACTCAGTTCAGTTCAGTTCAGTTGCTCAGTCATGTCCAACTCTTTGCGACCCCATGAATTGCAGCACACTAGGCCTCCTTGTCCATCACCAACTCCCAGAGTTCACTCAGACTCATGTCCGTCGAGTCAGTGATGCCATCCAGCCATCTCATCCTCTGTCGTCCCCTTCTCCTCCTGCCCCCAGTCCCTCCCAGCATCGGAGTCTCTCTAATGAGTCAACTCTTCGCATGAGGTGGCTAAAGTACTGGAGTTTTGGTGCTCCAAAATCACTGCAGATGGTGACTGCAGCCATGAAATTAAAAGATGCTTACTCCTTGGAAGAAAAGTTATGACCAACCTAGATAGCATATTGAAAAGCAGAGACATTGCCAACAAAGGTCTGTGTAGTCAAGGCTATGGTTTTTCCAGTTTTCGTGTATGGATGTGAGAGTTGGACTGTGAAGAAAGCTGAGAGCCCAAGAATTGATGCTTTTGAACTGTGGTGTTGGAGAAGACTCTTGAGAGTTCCTTGGACTGCAAGGAGATCCAACCAGTCCATTCTGAAGGAGATCAGCCCTGGGATTTCTTTGGAGAGAATGATGCTGAAGAATATCACTCAGGACTTCATTATTTTTTAATATAATAAAAAATAATTAAGTTTAATATGATAAGGAACTTTTCAAAGTTCACTCATGTGTTGTCTTATTTTTTATTATTTTATTGAAGGATATTTGCTTTACAGAATTTTGTTGTTTTCTGACAAACAACGTGAATCAGTCATAGATATACATATATCTCCTCCCCTTTGAGCCTCCCTCCCATCTCCTGCCTCATCTCCCTCCCACCCTCCCGCCTAGATTGATACAGAGCCCCTGTTTGAGTTTCCTGACTATAGAGCAAATTCTCATTGGCTATCTATTTTATATATGGTAATGTAAGTTTTGGGCACCTTATGCGAAGAGTTGACTCATTGGAAAAGACCCTGATGCTGGGAGGGATTGGGGGCAGGAGGAGAAAGGGACGACCGAGGATGAGATGGCTGGATGGCATCACGGACTCAATGTGAGCTATAGAGCAAATTCTCATTGGCTATCTATTTTATATATGGTAATGTAAGTTTTGGGCACCTTATGCGAAGAGTTGACTCATTGGAAAAGACCCTGATGCTGGGAGGGATTGGGGGCAGGAGGAGAAAGGGACGACCGAGGATGAGATGGCTGGATGGCATCACGGACTCAATGGACGTGAGTCTGAGTGAACTCCGGGAGTTGGTGATGGACAGGGAGGCCTGGTGTACTGCGATTCATGGGGTCGCAAAGAGTCGGACACGACTGCGCGACTGAACTGAACTGAATGTAAGTTTCCGTTACTCTTTCCATACATCTCACCCTCTCCTCCCCTCTCCCCATGTCCATAAGTCTGTTCTCTATGTCTGTTTCTCCACTGATTCCCTGTAAATAAATTCTTCAGTACCACTTTTCTAGATTCCATTTATATGCATTAGAATACAGTGTTTATCCTTCTTTTTCTGACTCACTCCACTCTGTATAACAGGTTCTAGGTTCATCCACCTCATCAGAACTTACTCAAATGCATTCCATTTTATGGCTGAGTAATATTCCATTGTATATATGTATCACAACTTCTTTATCCATTCATCTGTCGATGGACATCTAGGTTGCTTCTGTGTTCTAGCTATTGTAAATAATGCTGCAATGAACAATGGGATACATGTGTCTTTTTCAATTTGGTTTCCTCAGGATATATGCCTAAGAGTGGGATTGCTGGATCATATGGTGGTTTGGAGAAGGCAATGGCACCCCACTCCAGTACTCTTGCCTGGAAAATCCCATGGACAGAGGAGCCTGGTGGACTGCAGTCCATGGGGTCACTAAGAGTCAGACACAACTGAGTGACTTCACTTTCACTTTTCACTTTCATGCACTGGAGAAGGAAATGGCAACCCACTCCAGTGTTCTTGCCTGGAGAATCCCAGGGATGGGGGAGCCTGGTGGGCGGCTGTCTATGGGGTCGCACAGAGTCGGACACGACTGAAGCGACATAGCAGCAACAGCAGGACTGTGTTGCTATAAACTTCCCTCTAGAACTGTTTTTACTGCATCCCTTAGGTTTTGAGTTGTCATGTTTTCACTGTCATTTTTAAAAAATTTTTGATTTCTCTTTTGATTTCTTCAGTAATCTGTTGGTTATTTAGAAACATGTTGTTTAATCTCCATAGGTTTGTGTTTCGAACAGTTTTTTTTTTTTTTTGGTACTTGATATCTAGTCTCATAGTGTTGTGGTCAGAGAAGATGCTTGATACAGTTTCAGTTTTCTTAAATTTACTGAGGTTTGATTTGTGACCCAAGATATGGTCTATCCAGGAGAATGTTCTATGTGTATTTGAGAAGAAGACTCTTTGTGACACCATGGATTGTAGCACACCAGGCCTCCCTGGCCATCACCAACTCCCAGAGTTTACTCATACTCATATCCACTGATTTGGTGATGCCATCCAACAATTTCAGCCTCTTTGCATGAGGTGGCCAAAGTTGTCCCCTTTTCCTCCAGTATTCAATCTTTCCCAGTATCAGAGTCTTATCAAATGAGTCACTTCTTTGCAACAGGTGGCCAAAGTACTGGAGCTTCAGCTTCACCATCAGTCCTTCCAATCAATATTCAGGACTCATTTCCTTCAGAATGGACTGGTTGGATCTCCTTGCAGTGCAAGGGAGTCTCAAGAGTCTTCTCCAGCCCCACAGTTCAAAAGCATCAATTCTTCAGAGCTCAGATTTCTTCACAGTCCAACTCTCACATACATACATGACTACTAGAAAACCCATAGCTTTGACTAGACAGACCTTTGTTGGCAAAGTAATGTCTCTGCTTTTTAATATGCTGTCTATGTTTGTCATAGCTTTTCTTCCAAGGAACAAGCGTCTTTTAGTTCCATGGCTGCAGTCACAATCTGCAGTGATTTTGGAGCCCAAGAAAATCTGTCTGACACAGTTTCCACTGTTTCCCTATCTATTTGCCAAGAAGTGAAGGGACAATGATCTTAGTTTTCTGAATGCCATGATCTTAGTTTTCTGAATGTTGAGCTTTAAGCCAACTTTTTCATTCTCTCTTTCACTTTCATCAAGAGGCTTTTGAGTTCCTCTTCACTTTCTGCCATAAGGGTGGTGTCATCTGCATATCTGAGGTTATTGATATTTCTCCTGGCAATCTTGATTCCAGCTTGTGCTTCATCCAGTCTGGCATTTCTCATGATATACTCTGTATATAAGTTAAATAAGCAGGGTGACAATATACAGCCTTGACATACTCCTTTTCCGATTTGGAACCAGTCTGTTGTTCCATGTCCAGTTCTACCTGTTGCTTCTTAACCTGTATACAGATTTCTCAGGAGGCAGGTCAGGTGGTCTGGTATTCCCATCTCTCAGAATTTTCCACAGTTTGTTGTGAGCCACACAGTCAAAGGCTTTGGCATAGTCAATAAAGCAGAAATAGATATTTTTCTGGAACTCTCTTGCTTTTTTGATGATCCAACGAATGTGGGCAATTTGATCTCTGGTTCCTCTCCTTTTTCTAAATCCAGCTTGAACATCTGGAAGTTCATGGTTCACATACTGGCTTGGAGAATTGAAGCCTGACTTGGAGAATTCAGAGCATTACTTTGCTAGTGTATGAGATGACTGTAATTTTGTGGTAGTTTGAGCATTCTTTGCATTGCCTTTGGTGCATAGATATTTACAATTTTTATGTCTTCCTCTTGGATTGATCCCTTGATCATTATGTAGTATCCTTCCTTATCTCTTGTAATCTTCTTTATTTTAAGGTATATTTTGTCTGATATGAGGATTGGTACTACAGCTTTCTTTTGCTTCCCATTTGCATTGAAAATATTTTTCCATTCCATCCTCTCACTTTCAGTCTATATGTGTCTTTAGGTCTGTAGTGGGTTTCTTGTAGACAGCATATATATGGTTCTTGTTTTTATACCCATTCAGCCAGTCTGTGTCTTTTGGTTGGAGCATTCAATCCATTTATATATAAACTAATTATTGATATATATGTTCCTGTTTTCATTTTGCTAATTGTTTGGAGTTGATTTTGTAGATTTTTTTTCTTCTCTTGTATTTCTTGATATATAAGTCCCTTTAGCATTTGTTGTAAAGCTGGTTTGGTGGTATTGAATTCTCTGAACTTTTGCTTATCTGAAAAGCTTTTTATTTCTCCATCAATTTTGAATGAGATCCTTGCCAGGTACAGTAAACATGGTTGTAGATTTTTCCCTTTCAGTATCCTGCTATTCCCTTCTGGCCTGCACAGTTTCTGCTGAAAGATCAGCTGTTAAGTAACATACAAGGGAAACCCCATACAAGCATTCCATTATATGCTTCACCTTTGCTGCTTTTAATATACTTTCTTTAAGTCTTTTTTAGTTTGATTAGTATGTGGCTTGGTGTGTTTCTCCTTGGGTTTATCCTGTGTGGGACTCTTTGTTCCTCTTGGACTTGATTGACCATTTCCTTTCCCATGTTGGGGAAATTTCCAACTGTAATCTCTTCAAAAATTTGATAGTCAAGGTCTTTCTAGTCAAGGCTATGGTTTTTCCAGTGGTCATGTATGGATGTGAGAGTTGGACTGTGAAGAGAGCTGAACGCCAAAGAATTGATGCTTTTGAACTGTGGTGTTGGAGAGGACTCCTGAGAGTCCCTTGGACTGCAAGGAGATCCAACCAGTCCATTCTAAAGGAGATCAGTCCTGGGTGTTCTTTGGAAGGAATAATGCTAAAGCTGAAACTCCAGTACTTTGGCCACCTCATGCAAAGAGTTGACTCATTGGAAAAGACTCTGATGCTGGGAGGGATTGGGGGCAGGAGGAGAAGGGGATGACAGAGGATGAGATGGCTGATTGGCATCACTGACTCAATGCACATGAGTTTGAGTGAACTCTGGGAATTGGTGATGGACAAGGAGGCCTGGTGTGCTGCAATTCGTGGGGTCACAAAGAGTTGGACACGACTGAGCAACTGAACTCTGGAAAAGACTCTGATGCTGGGAGGGATTGGGGGCAGGAGGAGAAGGGGACGACAGAGGATGAGATGGCTGGATGGTATCACCAACTCGATGGACGTGAGTTTGAGTGAACTCCGGGAGATGGTGATGGACAGGGAGGCCTGTTGCTGCTGCTGCTAAGTCGCTTCAGTCGTGTTCGACTCTATGCGACCCCATAGACGGCAGCCCATTAGGCTCCTCTGTCCCTGGGATTCTCCAGGCAAGAACACTGGAGTGGGTTGCCATTTCCTTCTCCAATGCATGAAAGTGCAAAGTGAAAGTGAAGTCGCTCAGTTGTGTCCGACTCCTAGCGACCCCATGGACTGCAGCCTACCAGGCTCCTCTGCCCATGGGATTTTCCAGGCAAGAGTACTGGAGTGGGGTGCCATTGCCGCCTGGCATGCTGCAATTCATGGGGTCACGAAGAGTCGGACAGGACTGAGCAACTGAACTGAGCTAAACTGATTACACAACAAAGCTCATCTTGTTCAAGGCTACCTTTTTCCTTAAGCTCTGTGTCTTGGTTATCTTGTTTTATTAAGACTTATGTTATGGGAATGGGTCTGGTAAGATCTCTCTATTGTTAGTTCTAACCTTGTTAATTTAAGATGTATGTTGTCGGAGTGGGTCTATATAAGGCCTTGATACCACTAGTGAGTTGGGACGCTCTGTCCTCTTCTAATGTCTATGTCAGTAGCTTTGTCTGTCCTTTTTCACTGTCATAAAACTTCTGCTACACAAAAGGTCTTGAGTGATCAAGCCTGGTCCCTGGTCCCAAAGCTAAATCTTCTTCAGAGATCAGGAATCCGCCATCGTTCACCGTAAACTGTCACTACCTACCTCCAAAACACTGGCTTGTGGGTGGCCAGTTAAAGTGATATAGCACAGGCAACCAGAAGACAGAGAATAACCATAAAACTTCATTTGGCTCAGAAGACAGTCTTCAGATAAGACTCTAGCATATAAATATGTGGTTTTTAACCTAAAAAACCTAGATAGATCTAGCTAGCTGTTTTTCAACTTCTATAGTAGTTTGGCCAAAGTTGCCTAAATTTTAAAAGATCAAGCATTAAAGCATCAAACTAACATTAGACTCCAGCCAAGATGGTTATTTATATCTGCCTCCACATAAGGGTGAATCTGATACATGAATTCATTCAGTAAATACTAGCATGTGTCAGGCACGGTCCGAGGCTCTGTGACACAGCAGAAAATGAAACTAACCCCTAGCCCTTTGTGTAGCTTACATTCTAGTGTGGAAACAAGTGAATAATGCCAGGCTCTGTACTTACAGGGTAAGGAGAAGGGACTGGAGGAAGGACATTTTTGATAAGATAATCAAAGAAGACTTCCCTAGGGAGGAAATGCTGGAGAAGACTCCAGTGCAATGGGAGGGAAGAAGCCATGCTGATACTTAAGGGAAGAGTGGGACAGACAAAGGGAAAAGCGATCTATAAAGGCCTTGAGGTAGGAGTATGTTTGAGTTAGAGTGTTTGAGGAACAGCAGGGAGGTGAGAGTGGCCAGACCAGAGTGAGTGAAGAGCAGAGCAGTAGAATTACTTAGGGCCTTGCCGACCAAGCTGAGGACCTGGGATTTTAACTGTGGCATAGGAGGGATGAGAACAAAAATATCCCATGACCAGCTACATTTTACAAGTACACTTATACTAAGAACAGGAAAGACAATGAGTTTGCGAGCTATTCAGCAGGGGAAAAAGTCTCACGCATGGCTTTGCCTTACTCACAGTAACTGTCGCAGCTTTACTGTACGCCACGTAACCCTCAGGATTTTCCACTGAGAATGCCTGACTGCCGTCACCACTTGTACTCACTATAGATACAAAGGGAAAAGCGATCTATAAAGGCCTTGAGGTAGGAGTATGTTTGAGTTAGAGTGTTTGAGGAACAGCAGGGAGGTGAGAGTGGCCAGACCAGAGTGAGTGAAGAGCAGAGCAGTAGAATTACTTAGGGCCTTGCCGACCAAGCTGAGGACCTGGGATTTTAACTGTGGCATAGGAGGGATGAGAACAAAAATATCCCATGACCAGCTACATTTTACAAGTACACTTATACTAAGAACAGGAAAGACAATGAGTTTGCGAGCTATTCAGCAGGGGAAAAAGTCTCACGCATGGCTTTGCCTTACTCACAGTAACTGTCGCAGCTTTACTGTACGCCACGTAACCCTCAGGATTTTCCACTGAGAATGCCTGACTGCCGTCACCACTTGTACTCACTATAGACACCGAGTTCTGAGAACTGCAAGGAGGAAAAAAAATAAAAGGTTAAGAGAAAATGAAGTGAAAGCATCTTTGAGAAAAAAATTAAATGGATTTAATACATTTAGCATTTGACATGCATTATTTATTTTGAAGGTCTTTGCTATAATTGGGGCTTCCCCTGGTAGCTCAGATGGTAAAAGCGTCTGCCTACAATGCGAGAGACTTGGGTTCGATCCCTGTGTCAGGAAGATCCCCTGGAGAAGGAAATGGCAACCCACTCCAGTATTCTTGCCTGGAAAAATCCCATGGACTGAGGATCCTGGTAGGCTACAGTCCATGGGGTTGCAAAGAGTCGGACATGACAGATAAGACTTCATTTTTGCTATCGTTAGGGTTTCCCTGGTGGCTCAGTTGGTAACGAGTCCACCTGGAACACAGGGACCCAGGTTCAATCCCTAGTTCGGGAAGATCCTACAGGCAAGATGGTAGGAGGGGCTGCCCACCCCAGTATTCTTGCCTGGAGAATTCCATGGACAGAGGAACCTGGTGGGCTACAGTCCACGGGGTCACAAAGAGTCAGACAATAATTAGCACACTTGAGAATAGCTAATTCTATAAAATGAGGTTACCATCTTTCAACATACCTGCCTTTGACCTGAATCTTAACAAAATGTTCATTATGCCAGACTTTGTTGAGTTTATAGTCACGTAATTGATTTTCAATAGAAAAAGCCAAACTGCTATCTTTTTGAGATCCAGCCTCACGTGGGACGTAAGAATCTCCATTCAGCATCCTGGAGGGGAAAAAAGTCACTGTTAAATGAACTAAAGTTTAACTTAAACAGTGAACTCAAGTATCAAGCAAGTTGTCTTAAAAGCATAACTCAATAAAACAACTGTGACCCAAAATTCTGGAATCACCAGATAGAGACAAGCTTAGAAGAGGGCAAAAAAAAAAAAAAGCATCTATATTTGAAGAAATTAAACCTCTTTATCTATTGTAAAGCCTCATCCCTATATATCTGCTTAGGGTAATTTTAGGGGATTGAGTAGTTTCCATAAGATCTGCTGTAAGCGAATGAAAGACAGTGTTACTGTTGGTGAATTCAAGACATACAGGTTCAATTTCACTTCTTGAAGCATTCTGAATATCCCAGAAGCAAAACTCCTCTTCGTTTTGATATCTCATGACTCTTTGTAAATATACACATCACATTCGTTATATAATCTTTTTTGAGACTATAGCCTTACCCTCACTTTATCCATAATGCCTAGTGTACAGTACACACAAAAATATTCACCAGAAGAAGTAAAAATGCGAAGATTTCTCATTTAAGACCAAAAGAATTATTGTCCCATTGAAACTATTCAGGGTTAATGAAAGGTAAAAGATGAGCAGCCCTTGCTCACTGCAACTAAAGAAAGCCCGTGCACGCAGCAACGAAGACCCAATGCAGCCAAAAAAAGAAAAGTCTAAAGACAGAAACCTGAAGGACACTTCTTAGGGTATGGGCTGAGTAAGAACCAGAAGAAATCAAGAAATACTTGAGACTTGGGCTGTCATCTAGTCCTGAGCTAGAGGATGAAAAAAGCTGCTGATCCCTTTATGGGTAGTAGCAGGGCTCAGCATGACATACAGGGGGATGAGATGGAAAATCCGAGAACAAAGTCTGACAGCAAGCAACAGGCTACAAAGAACCATATGACAAAAAGACCAAGAGCCTATGAATTTTCTTTTAAAAAAAAAAAAAAAAGGCGGGGGGTGGAGGAGGGAAGAATCCTGCAATGCAGGAGACCTGAGTTTGACCTCTGGGTTGGGAAGATCCCCTGGAGAAAGGAATGGCTACCCACTCCAGTATTCTTGCCTCAAGAATTCCACGGACAGAGAAGTCTGGTGGGCTACAATCTGTGGGGTCGCAAAGAGTGGACACGACTGAGCAACTAACACTTTCACTTTGACTACCCTTTAACTGAAAATGTCTCGCCTATTCTAAACAGCTTTTCCTCTAGACTATCACCCTTGTTCTATTCCATGGCACCTAATAGTATTTGCTCAGGCACTGAGGTTGAACTTGTGAAGCAGCTCAGGCTTACTTGATGCCTTGTCAAAGTCTACAGCATCCAGTCTGTTTGACAGCGCTGCTTTGAGGTCTGCCCAGAATATGCGAGGCACTCCAGGAAGCTGGTCTTCTGATTCAAAAGCTTCTGTTTCCTCTGGGCATGAAGGCTGTGTTCCTGCCGGTTTCCCACAATCACCTTGTGGTTCCACACGTTTACAATAGCCCAAGTAGCCAATCATAAATCCTAAGGATAAAAAGTTTCAGAGCTGAACTCAAAGAATTTCATTTATACTCTCTCTTCCTGTAAGAACTGTTAATATTTCCAGTTATCCCTTGAAAATGCTGGCATTAATTAAACTGTAAGGCATCTGAAAGTAAATAACACATCTCAGCTTTGTCTATTTTAAACCATTCAATCTATTATATAATAAGTTCATTTTAAACAGTTAGCTTTTCAAAGCAAAGGTAACTTTTCTTCCCAGAAGCCTTCTGTGAATCCTCAGGTCCAGCATCTATGCTACAAACAACCTGTGCAAATTTCTAGTGTAACATTTGCACATTACACTGAAATGATTCCTGTGTTGCTCTTCTCCCACCAAGCTAACCTCAAAGGCAGGTTTAAAATCTTAGGCATCATTGTATTCTTAGTATCTTGCACAATGCACTACATAAATGTTTGCTGAGCTGGATGAACAAACTTCCTAGAGTTGACGACAAGGAATTTTTAAAGTTTTGAATGGCTGTTCTTACCAATCAAGAAAAAGATGATTACAGCAATGATCCCATAGCAGATATATCCATTTAACCTTTTCGGTTTTGTGATACTGGTTTGGTTACCCGTCATGTTACTGTCAACATTTTCTTCTTCATCTGCAGCTAATTTCATCTCCACATGACTGTTATCACCATCTACTTGCCGAGCCAGACTAAACCTGGTATATGACAATGGTTCTCCACCAAACTGAGATTTTTAAAAAAAAGAAAGAAAGCATTATGAAGGAGAAGAAAAGGAACTGAGACATTTAAAGGAAGCTTGATCAGGTGTTACTGGGCCATTACTAGACTTGCTGTACATTCTCATGGAAAAAGAAGTTCCCTTTTCAAGCTAGCACACTTCCCTGTGCCCAGTTCTGTCAATAGCAGAAGAGGGCTGGTTCATACACTGGCCTTCATCTCATTCAGCCTTTTCATTCAGAGTTTCTGTTATCATGTCTACTGACAGACATTT
The DNA here is from genome assembly GCA_006408695.1 of Aepyceros melampus. Taxonomy (NCBI): domain Eukaryota; kingdom Metazoa; phylum Chordata; class Mammalia; order Artiodactyla; family Bovidae; genus Aepyceros; species Aepyceros melampus. Next base: position 94,354 of record SJXQ01012363.1, read on the forward strand.
TGACCAGTGCTTTCTTTAGTTTATCTGAACTACCTGACTCTCTCTTCACTATGCCCTGAAACTTCTTACATGATTTTCCATAATTAACTCTACTCAAGACTGAATATAACCTTCCTTTGTGAGATCTATTACACCTCCAGACCACCATTTCAAACATAAATGAGTAACTGATGATAACTTTGGGTATTTTTTCTTGCTTATTGGGTGAAAAGCATCCTCATATGCTTCAGACTCTTGCAAACTGGTGACAGAGAAATACATCTTAAAATCATACCAAGTTAGAGAGTGCTGATCTGGCTTGATCCATCATTCTGAGCTGCCACACGAAGAGCCTAGACACAAAACAGAGAATTAGCATGATGAGATATCTAACACAGATACCACTGTATTAGACTAGTGAGGACTTTCCATTAAGTATTATATATCAAGTTTACTTTTAAATATATTATCACCTTTCTAGAAAGGATCTTTAACCAAGATAGTTTAACATGACAACTAAATTTAGGGTGATCCTTGATTAGCTACTGAATTGAGGGAGGGATGAGACGGGTTGAGGACAACTTGAAGGATATTATTGGGAGAAGTAAGAAATTTGAATATAGACTATATCCTAGACAACAGTATTGTATCAATATTAGATTCAGAATTGTGATAGGGTATTGCATGTTTTGGAGGAGTATGTCCTTGCTGGGAGATTAATGCCAACGATTTTAAGGATGAAGTATCGTGGTGTCTGTCACTTACTTTCAAACAGTTCACTTTAACTGAATTTACTAGACAAAGAAAAGGGACAAATACAAAAGACAATAAACTGGCACCTGGGAAAAAAAAAAAGTAAAATTAAGCCAAAGACTGTTATGCTACACAAATCGGTAACAAATCACGCCAATAGAAAAGGAGAGACAACCTGATCTTTCTGATTAAATGAACAATTTCTAACAAATGATTTGATCAATCTTTGATGCAAAAAGAATAGATAAAAGAAAAGCACAGAGTATGCTATTTTACAGATGAAAAGGCCAATTAAGCGACTTGTTCAAGGCCGAAAACTGATCACCTAAAAATGAGGTCCAACAGCTGTCTATAAAACGGGTTTTACAGAGAGCATGTTCTCATTTCCAAAAATTTAAGAAATTACTTTTAACTTTTTCAAAGCAAACTATGCCTCTGTAACCAAGAGTCTTAAAAGTTAGAGCACAGGTATTAACTGAAATCTAGATTTTTCTAGTTAATTTGGTTTGAGTGCATCATGATGCTTGAAAGTATGTTGAGATGTATAAAAAGACATTTATTTCACACTATTTTAAAGCTTTTCCTCTAAAAGTATACTCATAGCACATTTAACACCCACACAGCAAAAAGCAAGATGTGATATATATGTAGATTGTAAAACAAAGAAACTATACATTAGAAAAGTCTCCTATCAAACTCTATTAACAACAACAACAAAAAAATTTTTTTTAATCCTCAAGCTTTAAAGACCAGAGCCAATAAGCAAAAGTTCATACTCTTAGAAACACAATCTCACCCCATCTGGTACAAAAAGCTTATCACTATCACTGCACTCAACTGTATAAACCCAATCACTAGAGCCAGAACTGGAAGGCTCCACCCTGAACCAGTTTTAATCACCTTTTTCTAGGAAAAAAACAGCTTACCAGCTTAAGATTCATCTGACTCAGCCACTCTTCAAGGTTTCTAGTTTTAAATGAATTTTAAAACTAAAGTGACAACACATTCAAATAAGTGATCTAAATAAAAGGTGTAAATAAACAATGAGATTGAGTGCAAGTCTAAAGAAACAGATGTTAATAGCACATGTCATGATTTTGCATAGTTAAAATGTAAGTATATTTTTTACTAAGCAAACAGATATATATTTCTATTTCAATCCCCAGACACAAAATTAAGACTGTAACATAAAAGAAATCAAGTCAGAGGAGGAAAAAAAGTACGACCTAGGTAATTCTCATTTTTTAAATTAACTTTATTTTTTATTGAAGGATAATTTCTATACAGTATTTTGCTGTTTTCTGTCAAACAACATGAATCAGTCATAGGTATACATATACCCCCTCCCTTTTGAAACTCCATCCCATCTCCCTCCCCATCCCACCCCTCTAGGTTAATACAGAGCCCCTGTTTGAGTTTCCTGAGCCTTACAGCAAATTCCCGTTGTAAATTTCCATGTTATTCTTCCCATACATCTCACCCTCTCCTCCCCTCTCCCCATGTCCATAAGTCTATTCTCTATGTCTGTTTCTCCATTGCTGCCCTGTAAATAAGTTCTTCAATACCATTCTTCTATATTCCATATATATGTGTTAGAATACAGTATTTACCTTTCTCTTTCTGACTCACTTCACTCTGTATAATAGGTTCTAGGTTCATCCACCTCATTAGAACTGACTCAAATGCATTCCTTTTTATGGCTGAGTAATATTCCACTGTGTATATGTCCCACAACTTCTTTATCCATTCATCTGTCCATGGACCTCTAGGTTGCTTCCATGTTCTAGCTACTGTAAATAGTGCTGCAATGAACAATGGGACACATGTGTCTTTTTCAATTTTAGGAGTGGAATTACTGGGTCACATGGTGGTTTTATTCCTAGTTTTTTAAGGAATATCCATACTGTCTTCCATAGTGGCTGTATCAATTTACATTTTCACCAACAGTGGAAGAGTGTTCCCTTTTCTCCACACCCTCAGTAATTCTCATTTTAACTCCATCATTTAACCCCACATCTGTGAAGAACACAATTGTATCCACATTTTCATTCTATCTAAAATGATATCCACAAGGCTCTTCTTAAAGTTTTACCCATAACAAAATTGAGTCATTCTTTCAAAATAATTTCACTCATTAGTAAAGCTTCCTATTTAAAAGAATCCCTTATGTTTTTTCTAACTGAAATAACTATGTGCTCTAAAAGCATGGGAGAAAAACTTTTCATACCAACCTATAAACAAGTAGTTCTGTTACAAGACTACATATATAAGCCAAACAACTCTTGGCTTATTTCAAGATGTCATCATCAGTGCTAACAATCTATTACAAAAAACAACCCCAAAATCACCTTGATTTTTATTTATATTAGCATCTTGTATATTTTTGGTGTTCTCAATGATAACTGGGGAAAATATTCAGTTTCTCACACTAATGAAAATTCAGGTAAGCAAAATCAGAGCCCCACATGTTTTGAACATGAAATGGAAGGAAGAAATGTTTTAAACTGAGCCTTGGGATGGAAGACAGAGGCAGGCAAAAATAATAGCTAGACTACAGTCTCAAGCTTCTTTCAAATTCAAATCATCTTATTCCTACTTTTTTGATATGTGGCATTAATTTTCTATTTAAATTTTTAATATGGTAATTATCTTGAGGTCTTATGCTACTTTGGGATGTCTTAAAATCATAGGTCTGTACAAAATATATATAGCTAATGGGATTAGGTACCAAAATACACTTTCACCTACATAGAAAACATATTCAAAGCCACTACTCCACTTTACCTGAAATAAAAATAAGACACGTGTTTTTTAATACTGACAACCCCATTTCAATTTAGAAAACAAGCCACAGTTTCAAGTCCTTGGAGCTCACATAAATGAAGTTTCTCTGTCTGCTTCCAAGGCTCTGTTCTAGAGACCTTCACCACCTAATAACTTCACTGCCCTCTACCTTCTCCAGAATGAGACAAAATCCAGTCCCCACCTGTACCCACTAACATTCTTCCTTTGTTGTTAAAGTCCTACCCATTTTTTCCTGGATCAGCTCAAGGGCCATCTCTATGAAACCTTCTGTGACTGATTTCTCTATCCCACAAAATTTGATGTGGAATTATGTGGTAATCAACAAAGTAAAGATAACTTTATTTCTTAACAGTACTAGGGCATGCTAAATGTACATGAGGTATATTTGGAAATTATATGAAAAGGAATATAATGAAAACCTTGGAGGTGGAATCTTCCCATCCTTGCTATTATGGTTTATCCTGAAAACACTGGGCAAAGCTTGGGTACATAAGGAATTTTAAAAAGTAGAAAAACCTTAACCTTTAACTGGCAGAGCTCCAAGATGTCAAGTAATTGGTTATAGATACCCATTTTGTAAACAGTTTCCCAAGACATTTATGCATTTGCAGGTGAAAATGAAAAGATTACAGGAACTTACAAAACTGCATGGCCCTTAGAACACGTAACTTGTGTATACCCAGAATGCCTTATAAAGAGATGGCTGGTCAAGGTTTTTACTAGCTTTAAGAGTCTAACTTTATGAGCCTAAAATGAAAAAGCAGTGGAAGGAATAAAAGAAAACAAAGCAAAATATTCATTCTTATTTAGCTTTCTGAAAAAAAGATTGCTCAAGTTGAAGGTCAGGACCACTTGAAGTCCCTGCAGTCTATCTGTGTAGTGGTCATCTGAGAGAGCAGACAGAAGGGGCACACACACGAGTTCTAAAAGGCCTTGGAGAGTCATTTTTAAGAGCTTTCAATTGTTGTCTGATTCAAGGTGAGCTGGGAGCTTTCTTCATTACAGACAGCTACATAATCAAAGGCAAGTAAATACCACTCCTTAGAGCAGAGTTTGGAGAAGGCACTGGCGACCCACTCCAGTACTCTTGCCTGGAAAACCCCGTGGACAGAGGAGCCTGGTAGGCTGCAGTCCATGGGGTTGCTAAGAGTTGGACATGACTGAGCGACTTCCCTTTCTCTTTTCACTTTCATGCATTGGAGAAGGAAATGGCAATTCACTCCAGTGTTCTTGCCTGGAGAATCCCAAGGACAGAGGAGCCTGGTGGGCTGCCATCTATGGGGTCACACAGAGTCGGACACGACTGAAGCAACTTAGCAGCAGCAGCCGCAGGGCAGAGTTAGCTGAGTTGTTAGCTATCCAACAGTCTTCCGCACAGGCTTGGTTCACCACCACCATTACTTAACAGAACATTCCATCAAAGACAAGTTGAAGGGTACTATGCTACATATAGACTTTTGGAAAACATTTCATATCAATGACAAAATTTTTAATTCTGGACTTTGTGTAACATATTGAGTCTATTACAGTCCAAAATTGAGGAAAACAACAAAAACAGTCAATCCTAAAGGAAGTCAACCCTGAACGTTCATTGGAAAGACTGACACTGAAGCTTCAATACTTTGGCCACGCAATGCGAAGAGCCAACTTGGAAAAGACCCTGATGCTGGAAAAGACTGAGGGCAGGAGGAGAAGGGGGTGACAGAGGATGAGATTGTTGGGTGGCATCATCGACTCAATGGACATGGGTTTGCATAAACTCCAGGAGATGGTGAAGGAAGGACAGGGAAGCCTGGGGACCTGCAGTCCATGGAGTGGCAAAGAGTCAGACATGACTTAGTAACTGTCTGAACAACAATAATCCAAAACTGAGGGAAAAAACCAAAGCAAAACAAGCAAAAAACCTGGCAGGACCAGTCAGTACTTTAGGGAACCTAACCTTAATTTTCAAAGCAGACAAATCAGGGAGGGACTTCCCTGGCAGTCCACTGGTTAAGATTCTGGACTTCCACAGAAAGGGACACAGGTTTCAGCCCTGGCCTGGTGAACTAAGATCCCATTAAAAACAAAACAGAAAACCACTTCTGGAAATCACCTTAAATGTCTTGGTCAATAAGGTCAAATTCCCCAGCTCAGAGACAACAGAATCAGCATCTGGTATTCCAAACTCCTTATCTAAGCCTCAAATAAAGGTATCAGGTATCCGAATACTTCTGTAACAGGATAACCATCTCCTCATTCAAACTTCTTACCAGAAAAAGCACCAGCAATCAATTTCCTTGGCATACCCAGTTACCACAATCTAGCCTATGGCAAAATGTTAACCTGGGTCAAGTCACAACTGGCCCACCCACCCCATTACTAGCCTACAAAGCTGTGACGGCCAACAGTGATACAATAGGCTTCTAAGACGTTTTATATCATCAAGACAGCCCTTTTATACCATATCGCTAATTTCCTGAAGGCAAAAGCCAATTCCAATCCAAATAGCTTTTACTTGGCCCCTAGACCATAGCTTTCACAAAGTAGAAGTCTTATTCCTACGGTCTCCCATCTGTTAGAAGAGCCTAGCAATCCGAATCCTTGTAAATATGAACATTCAGTCGGCTTCTTAGAAAAACAGAACCCACACACAAGGCCAACAGGCAGCGCGGAAGGATCGGGTTATACTAGAATTCCAATATACGGCTTACAGAAACCCTTGTCTACATGCCCAGGACACAGTCGTAATGCAGTCGAGGACAGCTTCGTCCCTTTCAACAATGAGACCACGGCCCCGGCGGGCCCCGAGAATCCAAGGGCTACGAGCTCAAGGTCATCCACGCATCCCGTCAGCCGTTCTCTGGGAACACTTCCTGAAAGGGCCACGTGCTCCCCGCAGAGTGGCTCAGCGTTGCGGCAGCGTGGCTGACGCCTTGCTCCCGGGCCTGCAGCCTACGGCTGTCCCAAGAGGGCCTGCATCTTCTCAGGGCGAGCTAGTGAGGACAAGGGATCCGGGTGACCTGGGAAGCCGGGAGCAAAGTAGCAGGGCGTAGAACGACAGTGCAACACCCCTCATCTCGCCCTCAGGACCCTAACAACCTACTGGCAGGGCTGGGGGCCGAGGGGAGGGCACGGGTAAGGGAAAGGTCGGGCAGCCCGTCCCGCAGCGCCGCTGCGCCTCGCTTGCACCTGCAGCCTGGCTCCGCTCCCCGCCACAGCCCCTTTCCCGCCGCCACGCGGGCTACATTCCCGCCCGCCAACCCCGAGGCGCTGCAGCCTCCCGGCGCCCCGCGCGGCTCCCCAGGCTGCTGGACCGCACCGAGGAGGGTCGCACCGAAGCCCGCTCCGAGCAGCCCCCCGCAAGCTGAGGGGAGGGTAGGAGAGTCGGCGGGATTCTAGCAGCCGCGTGTCACTCACAGAGGCGCCTCCCCCGTCCGCTGCTTGCCGGCCCGCCACCAGTCTTTGCCGCACCCTCTGGTGGGATGACCACCCGCAACCGCAGTTTATAGTTTGGCTCCGCCCTCTCTGCGTCACTTCCTATATCACGTACACCTTCAGAGGCGCTCTAGAAAAAGACAGCCTGGGGCTAGGAGTGGGCAGGCAGTCGGATGGGGGCCCTCCGCTGGAGCGCGGGACTCCGCGACGCGAGGTCGGAGGGAAAAGGCGCCAGACTGCAGGTGCAGGAGGGGTTGGGCGAGTGGTGCACTAACTTCCTCCTCGCGTCCTCAGCTGGCGCGCAGCCGTAGCCCAGCCTCCCGGAGCCCTCCGTCTAACCTTGACCGATCTTCTGGCTGTGCAGTGCAAGGTCAAATGGTGTTAGCGTTTACTCCTAAATGCTGCATACTTAAACTGAAATGTTTATTTTAAAGTGTCTGTCGTTGCTGGAATATTATGTAGGCACTAAAGCCATGTTGTGAATATGTGTTTTGCAGCTTCAGAAATAGGATAAGCAAAACAGAATTAAAAGCAAAATGTAATTGTATAGCACAGGGAACTATATTCAATAATATTTAATGGAAAAGAATCGAAGAATATAGATATGTATATATGTATAACCAGATCACTTCGCTGTACATCTGAAACTCACACAATATTGTAAAGCAACTATAATTTTTTTAAAAAAGGAAAATGCAAATTTGTATTTCGGATTATAAAAGCTGCCCATAAATCACTAAGACTGGCATAGAACTTTGCAGAATATTTTAATGCATGAGGGAATGGCAGAGAAAATAGAAACAAGCGATTTATTACGGTGATAGAACTTTGATGTTCCTTGCCATTGTTGTTGTTATAGGATTGTGCAATGCGTAATAAATAAATAAAATGGACTATTATCGCTTTCTAAAGTCTTAGCAAACATTCTCACCGTTCCCTCCCTTTGGTCGGTAATATACAGTGAGCGAGAATAGTCTTGGGCCTTAAAAAGGGTTACAAATAAAGCGCTCTCCAGGTCAGAGCCTAGAGGGAGACAACAACAGTCCTCTGAAATGAAATCTGTTTCCCGGCCTTGAGATTCTGCTCTTCCCCTTACTACCCGCAGGGACCTCTGTCCACAGCCCTTTTTTATATTCCCGTGACCTAAAGTCTCGCTAAGGAGAAGTATTTTTAAATCTCCTATGTAGTAATATCGCTGCACCTTAGTGGATCTACACAGAAAAAAAGCAGGGAATGGAACAGATTCGTTTTGATGGGGCCAACTTGAAATTCTGACAGCAGGTCGACTGAGTCCCTTCTTCCCAGACTGGTGGGACTTTAAAAGAAAAGAAACAATGCTGATATCCAGGTGAAAATCTTATAACCACGTGGAGAAAATTTAATTAGGAGACTGCAGGTCAGGATATAATCTATAAAAATCCAAATTAAAATGTTTACATTGACTAGAAAGTGAAAGTGAAGTCCCTCAGTCTCGTCTGACCCTTAGCGACCCCTTGGACTGCAGCCTACCAGGCTCCTAATGAAACCATAAAGAAGAGCATGTCAATTATATGTTTATTTTCATGCTTTTATTAGTAACAAGGGATACAATGCAATTACATTCCCTTCACTATCCCTTTCTCCCTAGAAGCTCTGCGGGATCTCCCTCCTCTGTAATTTCAAGTAAATCAAAATTAATTTGTCATGCTTTGTTGTGGGACCATACGGAGAGGCAATTCTGCTTTGTCTAATATTCCATACATATGTTCAAAGATTTTACTTTTTTAAATTAGAGTTTCATTGTTGTTGCCATTATTGCATAGCATTAGCTCCCACTTCTGGAGACCAATAACTTGGATGTTTGCAATGAAATAAATTTTTGGTAACTTTATTTAAACTATTCATCATAACTGAAATGGATATTATTCAATTTCCAACCTTCCACGGGCTTACATAAGACTTACCTAAAATCCATGCAGTTCTTCCAAAAGGCACACAAAAATTGTTTTAAAATCATATACTAGAAGTTTGCATAAAGGAAATTGGAGACTGGAGAGGGGTGTACAATGTGCTTAAATAATAAACAAGCAAGTAAATAATAAAAGCCCTGGAGATCTGGGGAAAGAGCACAAAAACTGAAGTTAAGCAACTGGAGTTCTCAACTTTCTTGAGCCTGGGTTGTATCAGCTCTTAAATGAGAATAAAAAATACTTGCTTCACAGATTTTCTGTGTGTTTAGATGAGATAAGGCAGGTGCAGTCTCTTAAAACCACAGTCTACTCTGGCACAGAGAAGATCTTTGGTTGAGTCTGTCTGGGTGGAATAGAGTGGGATGGATCAGGCCGGAAGAGTAACATGGAAGATGTCTTCAGGCCAGACTTAGATTGATGAGAAGACTAGCTTCCTGTGGTGTGTATTAAAAAATCCTACTCTATGTAAATACCTCAAGGAAACCAGTGGTGGAAGAGAGTTACAGGAATCATTAGCTGCAAAATTCTCCCTCCCTCCCTTTTCTTCACCTTGAGATGAAAGCAGGAATCTTCCTATTTTCAGTGAGAGAGGAATAACAGGAAAAAGTAAAGCAGAGAAATCACTGATGAAGTGAAAAGGGCCCCAGCCTCAAAGTTACCAACTAGTCCAGAGCTGTCCCAACCGTGCTGCAGAACGATGGGCTTAATGGCAGTCTATGCCTCAGTTTTCCCATTGGCCACATAGAGATAACATGCTTTTATTTCCTTCACCAGGAAAATAACGTTTTTTTTCCCTGTAAAAAGTAGGAAAGCTCCTTAAACTACACAGTTATACAAATACGAGGTGCTGCTAGTTCAGAGGCCAAGCCAAATGAGTAAATGTGGCGTGGAAACTGAAAAGTTCTAAGCAACTAGCAATGAGGTTATTTGTCCAGAAAAGGAAAGTTGTCTTTGATAGCTTACGGTGAACAGTGTCAGATTCTTGATCTCTGAAGAAGCAGATTTAGCTTTGGGACCAGAGACCAGGCTTGATTACTCAAGAGCGTTTGTGTAGCAGTTTTATAAAAGGATGAAAAGGGACTGAGAAAGCTTCTGACGTAGACATCAGAAGGGAGACGGAGAGTGCCCCCTTTGCTAGTCTTAGCAAGGGATTAAATACTTTTGCATTAGTTACTACAATAAGTCAAAAGAATATCTCAAGGTTGTAAAACTTTTACCAGACCCACACCCACAATTTATAAGACCCAGTCCCACAATCTATAAAGACCCACTCCCACAATCTATCAAAAAAGCTTAGTGCCGAAGAATTGATGCTTTTGAACTGTGGTGTTGGAGAAGACTTTTGAGAGTCACTTGGACTGCAAGGAGATCCAACCTGTCCATCCTAAAGGAAATCAGTCCTGAATATTCATTGGAAGGACTGATGCTGAAGCTGAAACTCCAATACTTTGGCCACCTAATGTAAAGAATTCATTGGAAAAGACCATGATGCTGGGAAAGATTGAAAGCGGGAGGAGAAAGGGTCAACAGAGGATGAGATGGTTGGATAGCATCACCAACTCAATGGACATGAGTTTGAGTAAACTCTGGGAGCTGGTGATGGACAGGGAGGCCTGGTGTGCTGCAGTCCCTGGGGTCACAAAGAGTCTGACAAAACTGAGCAACTGAACTGAACTCCCACAATTTACATTTTAAGATGACGGGATTATAGTCAACAACAGAAAGATCTTACCAGACCCACTCCCATAATATACATTCTAAGATATCAGGATTAGTCAGAAGGTTTTCAGGAAGGAGAAATAAGCAGGATACATTGTTGTTATATAATCCTTACTAAGGAATATAGGAAAAAAAGTTTGTCCTTTCCTTCTCTTTGAGAATTCCAGACCCCTATCTCCTCTTTCAGAGCCCCAGACCCCTTTCTCCTCCTTAGGGACCCCAGACTTCTTAGCAACCTGCCTAGGAATTGACTCTCTCATCTTCAGTGGCACTTGACTGCCCTGATTCCAGTCGGTCAATGATTCCATTATTGATAATGGCTGAGAGGAAAAGGTAATCAATTACCATTTATTGCATTTATACAGTAATGCTCATTGAGTAGTAGTGTGGGCTTCCCTGGTGGCTCAGATGGTAAAGAATCCGCCTGCAATGTGGGAGACCTGGGTTCGATCCTGGGTTGGGAAGATCCCCTGGAGGAGGGCATGGCAACCCACTCCAGTATTCTTGCCTGGAGAATCTCCATGGACAGAGAAGCCTAGAGGGCTACAGCCCCTGGGCTCACAGAGTGGGCCATGACTGAGTGACTAAGCACAGCACAGAACAGCATTGTGTGTCCAGGAAAGACATGTATAGAGATAGGAAAGGAATCTGTACCCCTGAAAATGCAAACAACATGGCTGGGGAAATAGAATTTATACTTAAAGAACAAATAATAAGGATCCAAATATGAAATACAAGCAAAAATAAAAGTGAATCAAGGTCTGCGACAGCCAACTGAAAAGGAAGGTAAGGTTTTAGTGTGTTTATTACGGCAGACTGTACTTCTCTATTCTAAATCTTGTTCCAAATTATACACTATTCATGCTCAGTCATGTCTAGCTCTTTGTGACCCCATGGACTCCTCTGTCCACGGGATTTTCCAGGCAAGAATACTGGAGTGGGTTGCCATACCCTCCTCCAGGGGATCTTCCCGACCCAGGGATCGAACCTGAGTCTCCTATGGCTCCTGCAGTGGCAGGCGGATTCTTTGCCACTGAGCCACCTGGGAAGCCCATGTATGCTTACTTGTTAATACGTTCTAGTTAGCTACCTGTTTTTTAATAATCTATTTTGTAATGTAAAAGTACAATCAAATATAAACACTCTCATCTCTAACTCAGGCACAAGTACAAGAGGGAAATTTTGCTACTTGCCCCACAATATCAAAATCAAAACATACACCCCTTCCAGGGGATAGAGATCAAGAACCTGGGGGGAAAACCAAGGAGGATGGGAGAGAGGGACAGCACTGTAAATCCAAGCCTCTAAGATGATGCAGGTTGGGGGTGGGAGGTTTTTAGTTTTTAGACAAAGGCATTTAGTGCTTTTTCCCTTACCTTGTAAGACGTGAACTTGTTTATGTTATGTACCTTTTATCACAATTTATAAAATACATTAATCTGTCAACTCAGAAACTGAAGATTCAAAATCATTTGTTTTTCTGGGGTCCTCTCTGTGGCCCAAATGTTAAATGAGTTCTCTGACGTCGGCATTTCTCAAACATTTTTGACTGCGCTCCACGGCTCCATGGTAAAATGTTCACTTGACTGGACAATCCAGTATCAGTTGAGCTCAGTTCAGTCGCTCAGTCGTGTCCGATTCTTTGCGACCCCATGGACTGCAACCAGCATATATGGGTATATGTATATATTCACATGAAACAAGTAAAAGTTTCGTTAAATAATACCCTTGCTGTGTGCAAAGCAGTCTGGAATTTTCTATTTAATTTTTTAAAATGCTGATTTCAACCTATTAAATTAATTTCTCAGGAAGATATGACCTGTGTTTGAAAACCACAGTCCTAATCCATCTCCTTTCTCGACGCATAAATCTTTCTAGTGAACAGGACAAACAACTTGCTCAAAGTTAAATATCAACTTGAAAGGATTCTCCCTGTTATTTTGCCCACTGTTTCAACTTTCTACCATCCTGCACTTGAGCAAATATTGCCTGAGGTTTTTTGAGTGAGAAGGCACTGTTAGAGAACACAGATCAAGTCTTTTCAAATGCTTTCAAACACACTTTGGTCAATGATGGCAGAACTCTGCTGGACACACAGTATAGGTCCTCCCAGTAACTACTATAGATGCTACTCCAACCTACATTGGCTCTGCCCACAGCTCCTACTTGACAACCTGTATCCACTTTCTTTACTTTGGAATCCTAAGCTCAGGGCAATCACCTTAGACTAGAATCATAAAAATAAAAATGTGGAGCTCTGCACACTGGAACAGGATGGTTCCAGAGAATGAAGGAGGACTGTCAACTAATATATTTCAGGGTTGATATTTGAGGTTGCTACTATTTTCCACTTTATTTTTCATTTTTTCCCCTTTAAAATGTACTTGAAAACCTTCAGTTTCCTGTCCTAATACTCCTGACTAAATTATTCTGTGCTAAGAGGAAGCTCACGTGGGAGAGCATAGAGCAGAAGCAATTCAGGTTAATATGGTGGAATTGCCCCTACTTTATAGCAAGTGGTAAAAGTTACTCGAGGCAGGAAAGCAGAATACATAATTAATTTTAACATTAATTAGAAGATTATTTATGCCAATGAATACAGTGCTCAAAGTCGGAGTTTTGAGCAGGATATAAGGTCCTATTGAGCCCTTCTAGTTTCATTAACAGAATTTCAAATCTGGAAGGAACTTTAACTCATGTACCATACACAGCCTATAACAGATGTCCACTAAACGTATGGAGATTTCACCTAACAAAACGTCTCTACTTTACCCCATCAAGTGCTTGTGTAGCTTCTACTCAGCCATTCCAATGAGAGCAAATTTATCACTTCCAAAACCTTGATAGGTTTGGGAGAGCCTTGGGAAGTTCAGACTGTTAGAAAGTTTTTACCTAGTGAATTCCCTAGTGGTCCAGTGGTTAGGACTCAGCTTTCACTGCCAACTGGGTTTAATTCCTGGTCAGGGAAGACCCTGCAAGCCATGCGGTGTAGCCAAAAAAAAAAAAAAAGTTTTCACTCACATTATGCTGAATTCTCTTTCCCTTCTACTTTTGATAAATTGGTTATTGTTTGAAGACTGCTCTTATGTCCACAGCTATCACCTTTCCTTCAGGTGAAATATCCTGATCCCTTCTAAGGGCCACCACAGGACATGATTCTACGTTTCCCCACTCACTAGTCAGTATTGGAAGCATGGTTTGACCAATCCAGATGGTCAAACAGAAGACTGGAGCGGGTCTACCATTCCTCTGTTCCAGGTCTTTACAAATGCCATCTGCCAGCCACCTCAGTCCCTACCTTAATAGCCACTGCACATTGTAACCTCATACTGAGCTCTCAGCAAGAGTTCAAAGTGGACAGGGGGGCCTTTGGAGCAGAGAAACCTAGGTTGAAAATCTAGTTTTGCACATACTAGCTAATTTTGCTACTATTCCATGTTTCTCTCTTTTCCGTGGATAATGTAACATCCACATACTGTTGCAGTCTGATACACTATACATAGACCCTCTTCCCCAGTTATTGCTACTCTAGTTAGCAAATGACGCAGAAGAATCTAGCCTTTGGCTGGGAACATCCTTGACATTATAGCTGAATGACAGATAACAGCTAAGATTTATTAAGCATCTACTGTGTGCTAAAAGGCTTCCCTGGTGGCTCAGACGGTAAAGCGTCTGCCTACAATGTGGAAGACCCTGCTTCAATCCCTGGGTGGGGAAGATCCTCTGGAGAAGGCAATGGCACCCTACTCCAGTACTCTTGCCTGGAAAATCCCATGGACAGAGGAGCCTGGTAGGCTGCAGTCCATGGGGGAGCAAAGAGTCAGACATGGCTGAGCGACTTCACTTCATTTCAAAGCCAAGCCAAGAGTACATGTGAAGAGAAGGTAAACCTAGAAAAGCCTAAACCTAGTGTGCTAAAAATGATTCCAGTCGTTTATCTCCCACAGGGCCCTGAGATCCAGCAGGGCCCTGTGTGACTCCCGGGCACACAGCTTTTCTGTGTTCCCCGTTTCTTTGATTATGGGAAATAGCCTTCATTTAGCCTCAAAAGGGTCCTCCTTCATGGCTCCATCGGTAAAGAATCTGCCTGCAATGCAGGACACCTGGGTTCGATTCCTGCGTCGAGAAGATCCCTGGAGAAGGAAATGGCAACCCATTCCAGTATTCCTGCCTGGAGAATCCCATGGACAAAGGAGCCTGGCAGGCTACAATCCATGGGCTTGCAAGAGTCGGACCCAACATAGTGACTAAACCACCACCACCACAGCCTCCATGACCTTCCCTGAGTTCCAATAGAGAGATTTAAGCAGTTGTTAATTAGGGAAAGGGCTTGCCTTGTAGCTCAGTCAGTAAAAAATCTGCCTGCAGTGCAGGAAATCAGGGTTCAATTCCCAGGTCAGGAAGATCCCCTGGAGAAGGAAATGGTAACCCATTCCAGTATTCTCGCCTGGAAAATCCTATGAATAGAGGAGCCTGGAAAGGAAGAGAATGTGAGACAAAGGAGAAATGGTCAAGAGATAAATAATAGTCTAGCTTTGCGGAGAGTCCTGGTTCTCATCAATGGATTGTTGTTCAGTTGCTCAGTCGCGTCTGACTCTTTGCAACCCCATGGACTGTAGCATGCCAGGTTTCCCTGTCCTTCACTATCTCCACACAGGAAAAATAGCTTTGAGCTGTTTTGTAGATACTGAAGTCCCCTTGAGGTGGGAGAAATTAATGATTCCCACAAGCATGTAGGCTCCAGACCAGGCAGAACCTGAAGGTTGATGATGCTGACTCCTACTTATCTCACTACCAACCCATCAGAGAAATCTAAGTACAGGTTTAATCGAATTGCAATGCATTCATATTATATCTACAAGACAAGTTGATTTATTAAATTCTCAGTATGTGTACTTATCCATGATAAGGAGGTTCCTTTTTTTTTTTTTTTTTTACCATGCTGTGCACACATGGGACTTAGATCTCCATGTGTGCATGTGTATGTACTCATTATGTCTGACTCTTTGTGACCCCCATGGACTGTAGCTTGCCAGGCTCCTCTGTTCAAGGGATTTTTCCAGGCAAGAATACTGAAGTGGGTTGCCATTCCCTGCTCCTGGGGATATTCCTGACCCAGGGATTGAATCCAGGTCTCCCACACTGCAGGCGGATTCTTTACCACCTAAGCCACCAGGGAAGCCCAAGAATACTGGAGGAGGTTGCCATTCCCTTCTCCAAAGGATCTTCCCGACCCAGGGATCAAACCCACGTCTCCTGTGTCTCCTCCACTGGCAGGATTTTTTTACCACTGAGCCACCTGGGAATCCCCCTTAGTTTCCCAACCAAATCAAACCCATGTCCCCTGCACTGAAAATGCAGTCTTAACTATTGGAATGGAGAGCAACTGAATTAAAATAAATATATTAACTTTGTTTCAAAATATCAATACATCAGTTTCATCTTCCTCCTTTTGACATCTGTAGTTTCAGTTCAGTTCAGTCGCTCAGTCCTGTCCAACTCTTTGTGACCCGATGAATCACAGCACGCCAGGCCTCTCTGTCCATCAGCAACTCCTGGAGTTAGCCAAACTCATGTCCATCGAGTCGGTAATGCCATCCAGCCATCTCATCCTCTGTTGTCCCCTTCTCCTCCTGCCCCCAATCCCTCCCAGCATCAGGGTCTTTTCCAATGAGCTAACTCTTTGCATGAGGTGGCCAAAGTATTGGAATTTCAGCTTCAGCATCAGTTCTTCCAAAGAACACTCAGGACTGATCTCCTTTAGGATGGACTGGTTGGATCTCCTTGCAGTCCATGGAACTCTCAAGAGTCTTCTCCAACACCACAGTTCAAATGCATCAATTCTTCAGTGCTCAGCTTTCTTCACAGTCCAACTCTCACATCCATACATGACTACTGGAAAAACCATAGCCTTGACTAGATGGCCCTTTGTTGGCAAAGTAATGTCTCTGCTTTTGAATATGCTGTCTAGGTTGGTCATAACTTTCCTTCCAAGGAGCAAGCATCTTTTAATTTCATGGCTGCAATCACCACCTGCAGTGATTTTGGAGCCCAGAAAAATAAAGTCTGACAGTTTCACTGTTTCCCCATCTATTTGCTATGAAGTGATGGGACCAGAGGCCATGATCTTCGTTTTCTGAATGTTGAGCTTTAAGCCAACTTTTTCACTCTCCTCTTTCACTTTCATCAAGAGGCTTTTTAGTTCCTCTTCACTTTCTCCTATAAGGGTGGTATCATCTGCATATTTGAGGTCATTGATATTTCTCCCGGCAATCTTAATTCCAGCTTGTGCTTCTTCCAGCCCAGCGTTTCTCATGATGTACTCTGCATATAAGTTAAATAAGCAGGGGGACAATATACAGCCTTGATGTACTCCTTTTCCTATTTGGAACCACTTTAATTTGTATCTTAGTTCCCCTTCCTCTATGGTATAAATCTGGCATCTTTAAATAGCAACACACAATTCTGATAAACTCTGTGCAGTATGGCCAAATTTATCATAAGTTGAGGTCTTCAAAAAAGGGGGTAAAAAAAGAGGCTGTGAAGTTCTGGGTAGTTACTGCTGTAAACGAGAAACATGAACAATGTCTAAAGAAAACAGTTGCAAACAGATGATTAAACCCAAATCCTAAATCAGCAAATACAGTGTTTGGAAAAATATCGTATCATCAGAAACTTTTTGGTTTCTTCAGCTTAATACATGCAAGTAGACAAATGTTCCCCTGGTTTGGAAAATGATCCTGCCAAAAGTTTTCTTTCTCATACATGGGAATGTGGTCAAGGAGGAGACTGAGAGTTGGCCTGGCTCCCCTGCTTCATCTCACAGTCTCCTGAATGGTAGAGAAGCTATGTCCTAGAGCTAAGGTTCCCAGGTGTCAGTCTGAGAACCCTGTTCGCTTACACTGTATCAATTTTAGCCTCCTAACAATTCTGAAAGAGGAGGGTGAAAAAGTTGGCTTACAGCTCAACATTCAGAAAACTAAGGTCGTGGCATCTGGTCCCATCACTACATGGGAAATAGATGGGGAAACAGCGGAAACAGTGTCAGACTTTATTTTTGGGGGCTCCAAAATCACTGCAGATGGTGATTGCAGCCATGGAATTAAAAGACCCTTACTCCTTGGAAGGAAAGTTATGACCAACCTAGACAGCATATTTAAAAGCAGAGACATTACTTTGCCAACAAAGGGCCATCTAGTTAAGGCTATGGTTTTTCCAGTAGTCATGTATGGATGTGAGAGGTGGACTGTGAAGAAAGCTGAGCGCTGAAGAACTGATGCATTTGAACTGTAGTGTTGGAGAAGACTCTTGAGAGTCCCTTGGACTGCAAGGAGATCCACCCAGTCCATCCTAAAGGAGATGGTGTTCAGCCCTGGGTGTTCTTTGGAAGGACTGATGCTAAAGCTGAAACTGCAATACTTTGGCCACCTCATGTGAAAAGTTAAGTCATTGGAAAAGACTCTGATGCTGGGAGGGATTGGGGGCAGGAGGAGAAAGGGACAACAGAGGATGAGATGGCTGGATGGCATCACCGACTCGATGGACGTGAGTCTGGGTGAACTCCAGGAGTTGGTGATGGACAGGGAGGCCTGGCATGCTGCGATTCAGGGGACACAAAGAGTCGGACACAACTGAGCGACTGAACTGGACTGAACAATTCTGTCAAGTAGGTATCATATTCATGTTATAGACAAATACGTGAGAGGGCAAAAAACACAGAGTAATTAATTTCAAAGGACACAGTTTTTAAATGGCATAGTTTAGCTTCAGATATTTGGGATCTTTGATCTTACAACCACCCTTCACTGCCTCTCAGGTACTGAAACACTGAAATACTAACCAGCAGGCAGATGGCTGAAGCCCTGGACCCAGAACAGAATGCTTACTTCCAAGTTCCAGCCTAGACCTAGTAACCACAGCCATCTTAGGAGGGTTTGAGTCCAGTTTATAGTGGAATTCAATACCACAGGCACAAAATTAAACATCCCAAAATATAAAGACAAGGTCACGACATGCAATGTGCCTGGGATAATGATCTCTCAAAATGTGTCCTAGAAGTACACTTGTGCCAAAGTGAAATCTGAAACTTGCTTAACTGATGACATGAAAGCTCACAGCCCCCAACCAGGTAATCAGAAAGCCGCTAATCATGATAAACCATCTCTAAACATTGTAAGATGACTGCTTCTGAGACTGGATTCAAACAGAGAAGCATTTGAAGAGACCCACTCCTATAATAAAATCCATGCCAGGACTCAAAAGTAGGCAATAGGAGCCGAGAGCTGTAGAGAGAAAGAGAATCCAGAATAGAAGGCAGCCCTGCTGAGCCCAGTGCCCTCCCCATTTCAGGTGGGAGACCTTGGGTCCAGCCTTGAGGGACCCTATGGACAGGAAAGATTCCCTGCAGGTGTTGAGATGAATCAAGCTAAAGTGGATTTTGAGATCCACATGGAGCCTGGATACCAAGGTGAGCTCCCTGTGCTGCACAGCAGGCTCCCACTAGCCTTCCATTCTGCACATGGTGCTGCTCTCTCAATTCGTCTCCCATTTCCTTCCCTCACTGTGTCCACAAGTCCATTCTCTGTGTCTGCATCTGTATTCCTGCCCTGCAGATAGGTTTTATCAGTACATTTTTCTAGATTTTGTATAAATGAGTTAATATATGATATTTGTTTTTCTGACTTACTTCACTCTGTAAAACAGGCTCTCGGTTCATCCATCTCCCTTCAACTGACTCAAATTTGTTCCTTTTTTACAGCCCAGGATTTCTTAAACTATAAAGAGCATGAGTGTTCTGGGGTCTGTTCAAATGCAGCTTCTAACTCTAAGCAGGGGCCCATGACTCTGCATTTCTTCGTTTTTGTTTTTGTTTTTCTTTAACTTGTGGCCATGTGGGTCTTTGTTGCTGCGCAGGCTTTTCTCTAGTTGTGTGGGACAGGGGCTTCTCTCTGGCTGCAAGTAGAGAGCAGCTCCTGCTGCGGTAGTGGCTTCTCTTGCTGCAGAGCACAGGCTCTAGGGCACTCGGGCTTCAGTAGTTTTGGCTCCAGGGCTCTAGAGTACAGGCTCAATGCTTGTGGCACCCAGACTTGGTTGCTCCGAGGTATGTGGGATCTTCCCCACCCAAGGATCAAACCCATGTCTCCTGCTTTGGCAGCAGATTCTTTACCACTGAGCCACCAGGGAAGCCCCATGACTGCATTTCTAACAAGCTCACTGGTGATGCCAGGCAGCTGATCTTCCAAGCACACTTGAGTAGGTCTTAGAGGGAGGAGGGTTTCTATTAGCAGTACTCCCACAGAGAGGACACTCTGTGCCAGCTGGCACTGGAGTGGTTTCTGCAGGGCAGCTGCCTTTCTGTGGCTATAGTGGCCTCTTATCCCACCGAGCTTTTCAGTGGACAAGGGCAATTACCAGGGCCATCGCAGCTTAAGTAAACAACCCTGGAGACCACTGCACTTCTTTGTTGGCAATCCACAAATTCCAAACCACCCACTCATCCCAAGTTCTGAGAGGATTTCACCCCCTGAGCAGCCCCTGGACCCTGATGTGAAGATCTGTCCCAGACGGTAGTTCTCTTGCTCCACACAAATGAATCAGGCCTTATGAATCAGTGTTGTGTCCCCGGGTAGCAGATTACCTAATGACCCTGGGGAACTGAAAAAAGTATCTCTGAAACTAAATGGAGAAACAACCCAGGTGCTGTGAACTTCACCCAGGACTCTGGTCTGGGAGGACCGGTGTCAGCAGACTCTGCTCTGCAGCTTCTCTCGAGACCGGGCTAGGGCGAGAACAAGCACCGTTGTTGCTGTTTACTCGCTCAGTCGTGTCCAACTCTTTTTTGACCCCGTGGTAGCCCACCAGGCTCCTCTGCCATGGGATTCTCCAGGCAAGAATACTGGAGTGGGTTGCCATTTCCTTCTCCAAGGGATCTTCCTGACACAGGGATTGAACCCATGTCTCCTGCATTGGCAGGTGGATTTTTTACCACTGAGCCACCAGGGAAGCCTAGAACAAATGTAGACATTTTCAAAAACAAACACCATGACCCATTTTCTCTACCCTTACCCTCTCCCCAAACAAACCAACCCACCAAAATTCTTACTGAGGACCTAAAGCGTTACAGAAAAACCCAAATGAAACTTTTGGCCAACACAATACTAAATCACTATTCTGCCTCCTCCCTCAACCCACTCACACATTCATAGTATATGAAACAGATCAGAGTCTGCATCTGGAAGGCTAGTTTTGGAGCCAAGTTGAAGGTCAGTTTGAGTGAGGCACCAGCCTTAACCTGTTTCTTTTTCTTCTCTCTGAGTTGGAGAGGGAGTGGCTTCTGGGCAAGGACACTCATGCTTGGAGCTGGGGAGGGTTGGTTCTGGCACAGTGTGGGTGACATGTCGACTTGCCCAGGAATGTGCTCTCAAGGTTATCCTACCCCTCCCCTGCCCTTCCCCATACCATGGGGATTGCCCTGACCTGAAGTATCCCTGGCTACCCAGAACCTCCCCTAGAAGCTGAGCTCCAGGTGACCCTCTAGTCCCTCCCCTGAGGCCCTGCCCGTCTTCTCAGCGCCTGCACACACCACTCCAGCCTGTCTGGATAGCTCTATGTGCTTAGCTCCTGGAAGGCAAGCCCTTGCCCTGACATATTTCTTTCAGTCATCGGGCTGGGTCTGAATGGCCCTACGCCAGCCTCCAGCCTGAGTGGCAGGGGGCATCTGCCCTGTACTTGTCTGCAGGGCACCAGCTGCCTCTGCCAGAGACACTGTGTTATCTCATCCTGTTTCTAAGCCTGAGCTTGCTCTGGGGCCATCGTTCAAGTCCCCTCTCCCTGTCTGAGGGATACCTCCGACATTGCACGTGTTCAGAGGATAGAGAAACTCTGCTCCCATTCTTGTCACCTTACTCACAGGGTAGTGGATGGGTCTACCAAGGCTCTATCGCGTGTCAGGCACTGTGCTGAACCTGGTGAGAAAAAGCTGCCCAGAATGCTTCCCTTGGGTTCTCTCTGATGACTTACTTCCAGAAGCCCACCATTCTACTTCTATAGTATCAGAAGCCTTTGAAACATTGAGAGAAGCTTCCTTGTTTCATACTGAGACACCTCTTAAAACAGACAAATGACCAGCACGCAGTGCTCGTAGAAGCACTTCACTGTTCTCTACTTACATGAATTTTTGTAAAAACAAGCTAGGCAACAGATGTGCAAATGCCATGAGTTATCAGAAAGAAGGTAAGTGATGAGTTGAAGGTCAGGTGCCCACAGGCTCCCATCTGCACCTCTCCAGTGAGATTCCTTCTGCTCACTATACAAATACCAATTTGTGTTCTCTCTCAGTGCCAGATCTTTATTCCCAGGTTCTTGCTGGACACCCCCATCTGGATGACCAGCTCTAATTCAATCTGTCCCAAAGGGAGGCTGACACTTTCCCCCCACATCTGGTGCTCCTCCCTCCTGTCTGCCCTGCTCCCTGACACTGCGCTTAACAGATTCTGAGGACAGTCCTGATAGTCTGGGGGACTCTTTCCACAGCCACCTGCTCAACCAATGTTTACTGAAAGGCGCTCCTCAGGCATCGGTTTGCTTCTGGGCTCACATGGAACTGCTCATTTATTGGATAACTGCCTCCAACTGACTGCCCTGAGTTAGAGGTCATCGCACAGGTGAGTGAAGGCTTCTCTGCAGAGTACTGGGCTAGCTCCAGGAGGCAGAGGCACGCCAAAATGAACTGCATTTGCCAAAGTACATCAGAGGGTACGTGAGTGCACAGAAAATAATTGAAAGGGAGACACTCCACACTAACAGATAATAATAAGGGAAACTGAGGATAGGGGGATACACGGAAACTCTGTACTAGCTTCACAATTTTCTGTAAACCTAAAGGTGTTCTAAGAATTAGTCTATTTAAAGGGAAAAAAGACGGACTTCTCTGGTGGTCCAGTGGCTAGGACTCCGTGCTCTCAGTGCAGGAGGCCTGGGTTTGATCCCTGGTCAAGGAGCTATATCCCGAATGCCACAGCAAAGATCAAGGATCCTGCATGCTGTGGCTGAGACTCAGCACAGGCAAATAAATAAATAAATACTTTAAAATTTTAAAAATAAAGGGAAAAAAGAGTAGGAAAAAAAATGAAAAGGTAAGTTGTTAAAAGTTCAGGAATTGCAATATAAATGCAAAAGCTGAAACTCAAGGCAAGACATGGCTCAGTTCAGTTCAGTTCAGTCACTCAGTCATGTCCGACCCTTCGCGACCCCATGGACTGCAGCATGCCAGGCCTCCCTGTCCATCACCAACTCCCAGAGTTTACTCAAACTCATGTCCATTGAGTCGAAGATGTGTCTGGGGAGTCACTAAACAAGAACTTCTGGGAGTTCAGGGGAGGAAAGACTATGACGAAGGCTCTTGGGGAGGCTTCTGGAAGAAACAGACCTGGGGAGTCTTGGGCAGGCTGTGAGCACTTTGATACCCCAACGCTGGAGCATGGAAGGTGTTTAAAACTTTGCTCATAGACACAAAGAAGGCAGCCTTGAACCAGACAAGCTGAAGTGGAAATCTCAACTTAAGCTCTCTAAGTATCTTACAGATACTCATCTGTAAGTACCTTAAACTCTCTAAATCTCTATGATCTCTAATCTTCAAAATGAGAATAATAATGCTCACCTCAAAGGTTTAAGTGAGAAAATGCATGTAAAGGGCTTAGCATAGCTTGGGTCCCTCAGAAGGCTCAAAACATGTTAACTGTTGCATATGCTGTGTCCAAGTCAATACTATATGGTATCGGTTAAATGTGGAATCTACAAAACATGACAAACTAGCAAATATAATAATAAAAGAAGCAGATTCACAAACACAGAGAACAAACTAGTGGTTACCAGTGGGGAGTAGGGGTAATATAGTGGTAGAGGAGTAAGAAGTACAAACTATTAGATATCAAATAAGCCCACAAGGATATTTATACAATACAGGGAATATAGTCAATATTTTATAAAAAGTATAAATGGAGTATAACCTTTAAAAATTATGAATCACTACATTGTATACCTATCAGTCCAGCTGTTGCTCAGTCATGTCTGACTCTTTGCGACCCCATGGACTGCAGAACACCAGGCCTCCCTGTCCATCACCAACTCCCAGAGCTTGCTCAAACTCATGTCCATTGAATTAGTGATGCCATCCAACCATCTCATCCTCTGTCATCCCTTTCTCCTCCTACCTTCAATCTTTCCCAGCATCAGGGTCTTTTCCAATGAGTCAACTCTTCACATGAGGTGGCCAAAGTATTGGAATTTCAGCCTCAGCATCAGTCCTTCCAATGAACACCCAGGACTGATTTCCTTTAGGATGGACTGGTTGGATCTCCTTGCAGGCCAAGGGACTCTCAAGAGTCTTCTCCAACACCACAGTTCAAAAGCATCAGTTCTTCAGTGCTCAGCTTTCTTCACAGTCCAACTCTCACATCCATACATGACTACTGGAAAAACCATAGCTTTGACTAGACGGACCTTTGTTGGCAAAGGAAAGTCTCTGCTTTTTAAAATGCTCTCTAGGTTGGTCATAGCTTTTCTTCCAAGGAGCAAGAAGCTTTTAATTTCATGGCTGCCGTCACCATCAGCAATGATTTTGGAGTCCAAAAAAATGAAGTCTGTCACTGTTTCCACTGTTTCTACATCTATTTGCCGTGTACACCTATAATTTATATAATATTGTACAGCAGCTATACTGCAATCTTTTTAAAAAATGTAAAATTTGCCATATTGGAATCCACATTTAAATATACTTCAGTTTTGGAAAAACAAAAATCAAAAACCAACCAACCAAACATACAAAAACTTCAGGTCACAATGACTCCTAAACTAAGTTCATTACCTCCCAGTTTCTTCTCCGTAAGCCTCTCGCTCTCAGCTCCCATTCAGATCAGACTGCACTTGCCCCCCATCCTGACCTTATAAGCTGGTTTCTCGCATCTTTCTTTCTCTCTGCCTTCTCCATTCAGGCCCATGGGGTTCTCTGCCATGGTGATTGCCCCCTTCTGCCATGGACCCCTTTCCTCTTCCATAAATGGGTTCTTACTCTTTTTTGACTCTCTCCATCACTGACGTGACTTTCTCACTCCATTTTCCCACACTTGTCCTAATACCTGTCAATTCTTCTGGGTTTTCTTGTAGCCAGCACTCCCAATGCCATATTTATTTGTCCCATCATAGCTCTATCTCCAGGTCCATATTTAACTGGAATTCAAATTTAATAAGAAAAAGACCATCTTGGAGACTTCCGTGGTGGTCCAGTGACTAAGAATCCTCCTTCCAATGCAGGGGACATGGGTTCGACCCCTGGTTGGGGAACTAAGATTCCACATGCCATGGACAACTAAGCCCACACACAACAGCGACCGAGAACCGGGGCCCCTCAGCTAGAGAGAAGCCTGAGGGCTGCAGTGAAAGACCCCACAAGCTGCAGCAGAGGCCTCACATGCCACAACTAGTACCCAAGGCAGCCAAAAACAAGCAAACACACACATAAATATTTTTTAAAAGAAAAGGACCATCTTATCCTATAACACTTCAACCCAAATACATTTCTTACCATAAAAAACAAAATCAAAAGGGAGCAGTAAAGCATATTCTGAGAAATAAAACATCTGTGGTACCCAATGGCATGGTAGCATCTGGTTTACTGGGAGGAGTCCAAAATATATTAATATGTGGCCTGAGGTTGACATTATCAGTTTAGTGAAGAAAGAATCCTTTCTCTCTGGAACTATTACAGAATGAGACCTCCTTGGACATCCGGTGTTTATAAGATTGACCATTGACCAGGAGACTGATAAAATTAATCAAAGGGTCCGTATCTCCCTTCTAGGCACTCCCTTACTTTCCTGCAGTTTCCCATGGCCTTGGATCCATCCAAGCAGTCACAGCAAGATTAGCAGAGGGCCATAAATTTAGGTCCTGGGTCATTTTAGCCCAAAAG
Source organism: Aepyceros melampus (assembly GCA_006408695.1). NCBI lineage: Eukaryota > Metazoa > Chordata > Mammalia > Artiodactyla > Bovidae > Aepyceros > Aepyceros melampus. Next base: position 119,944 of record SJXQ01012363.1, read on the forward strand.
TCCTCTATCACAGTGTATAAGAACACTCATTCATTGCTAGCAAGTATGCACAATGGTAGAGCCACTCTGGGAGAGAGGCTGGCAGTTTATCATAAAGTTAAACATAGTTTTACAAAACAACCCAACAATTACACTCCTATGCACTCATTCAGTGAATATGAAAACTTAGGTCCACACAAAAGTCCTCACACAAATGTTTAGAGCAGTTTATTCATAATCTGCCCCCCAAAATTGGAAGTAACCAAGATAGTCTTCAATAGGTGAATGGATAAATACACTTTGGTACATTCATATGATGAAATACTATTCAGCAATAAAAAAGAATGAGCTGTCAATTCATGCAAGAACATGGAAAACATTAGTGAAATGCACATTGTTAAGTGAAAGAAGTTATCTTAAAAGACTACATACTATATGATTCCATTTATATGACATTTTGGAAAAGGCAAAATTATAGAGACTGAAAATATATCAGTGGTTGCCAGAGGCTTGGGGAGTGGGGAGGACTTAATAAATGAACTATATTTTAGAGAAGTAAAACTATTCTGTGTGATGCATGACACTGCATTTGTCAAAATCCATAGAACTTTACAGCAAAAAGACTCAACCTTAATGTATACAAATTTAAAAAATTAATTAGTAGGACAGGGAAATCTCAGAGTGGAATACAGACTGGTGATTTTTAAAAGTATTATTAAAATGTACTATATAACCTCACTTAAGACAGTGGAGGGTAGGTACCGACTTAAGTGACTTTGGAAATGAGTAGAGGCTGTAAGATTAAAGGAAATGTACATAAGCACTGTGCTATAATTACGAAGTTGATGCCCACAGGTGTATGGGTTAACAACTCTGAGACCACTATACGTATATACTGTGATTGAACAAATAAGTAAATGGATGGCAGATAGTGGGAGGTAGATGTCTCATTCTTGGAGTGTGAAATTACAGAGAAGCAAGAGGGAAGTCTAGAATGAATCAAGCAATACTAGATAGTCGCAGACATCAGTATATATGTCTGCACACTCACACACCTATATATATGTGTGTGTGTGTGTTTAGCCTAATGTATATAGATATAATAGCAATAATCATGAAGTGTGTATATACACAGATCAGTATACATGTATAAAAAAAGAAAGTCAACAAAGCCAAAGTTGGTCCTTTGAAAAGATTAAGAAAACTGACAAACCTTTAGTTAAACTGACTGAATTTAAAAAGAGAAAAAATTCACTCAAAATACGAAAATCAGGAATGAAAGAGAGGAAATCATTACCAAACCTACAGAAACTTTAAAAGACTATAAAGTAAAACTATGAACAATTGTATGCCAATAATTTAGAAAACATAAGATGAAACTGACAAATTCCTAGAAAGACACAAACTGCTAAAATGGATTAAGAAGAAACAAAAAATCTACATAAATTGAGTAAAGAAATTTAATTCGTATTTTAAACTTCCCACAATTTAAAGCCCAGGCCCAGATTGCTTTACAGGTGAATTTTAACAAATGTTTAAAGAGGAATGAATAAAAATCTTCAACAACTCTTCCAAAACACTAAAGTGTAGGGAAAACTTTCCAAATCATCCTGAGTATCTCCCTGATACCAAAGACTTTACCAAAAAAAAAGAGCAATAGCTCTTCTGAATACAGATGGGAAAATTCTCAACAAGATACTAACAAACTAAAATCAATAACATAAAAAGGATTATACACTAGTGATCAAGCAGGATTTATCCCAGAAATTCAAGGTTGGTTTAACATCTGAAAGTCAATTAACATAATATACCACACCAACAGGATAAAAGATCAAAACCACATGATCATCTCAACAGAAGCAGAATAAGTATTTGACAAACTCCAACATCTTTCATATAAAAACACTCAACAAATGGAAAGGAATTACCCCAACTTGATAAAGAGCATTTGCAAAATACCCATAGCTAATATCATACTTAATGGTGAAACACTGAATGCATTGTCCTAAGATGAGGAAAACAACAATGTCTACTAACGCTCACCACTTCTATTCAACATCATTTTGCCGGAGGTTCTAGCCAAAGCAGTAAAGGAAAAAAAAAAAAAAAAAAGATCCAGATAGAAAGGAAGAAGCAAAACTATATTTTGTAAATAATATGATTTTGCTTATAGAAAGTCTTAATAAATCTACTAAAAAATCTGTTAGTTTACACATGTATATTTCATGGCTTTGCTACAGAGAGGGCACAGAAGCAGCAACATTCAGGTAAAATGAGCACATCTGGTACCCAGATCTTGGTTTCTTACATCATTCTTCAACAAAACTAAGCCAGATTCCTTGGAGAAATGGCTGGGGCAGGGAATATACAAGAGGAATTTGGAGCATCCTCTGGTGCCAAAAGTGAGGATGTGCTCAAGGAACAAATTGATGGAAATGTGTCTCATAACACAGGAGCTAACTGAAGGAGTGCCCTGTGGCCAAAGTTAGAACAATTAGAGAAACAAAATACATAGCCAACTCAACATTCAGAAAACGAAGATCATGGCATCTGGTCCCATCACTTCATGGGAAATAGATGAGGAAACAGTGGAAACAGCGTCAGACTTTATTTGGGGGGGCTCCAAAATCACTGCAGATGGTGACTGTAGCCATGAAATTAAAAGACGCTTACTCCTTGGAAGGAAAGTTATGACCAACCTAGATAGCATATTCAAAAGCAGAGACTACTTTGCCAACAAAGGCCCGTCTAGTCAAGGCTATGGTTTTTCCAGTGGTCATGTATGGATGTGAGAGTTGGACTGTGAAGAAAGCTGAGCACTGAAGAATTGATGCATTTGAACTGTGGTGTTGGAGAAGACTCCTTAGAGTCCCTTGGCCTCAAGGAGATCCAACCAGTTCATTCTGAAGATCAGTCCTGGGTGGTCTTTGGAAGGAATGATGCTAAAGCTGAAACTCCAGTACTTTGGCCACCTCATGCAAAGAGTTGACTCATTGGAAAAGACTCTGATGCTGGGAGGGATTGGGGGCAGGAGGAAAAGGGGACGACAGAGGATGAGATGGCTGGATGGCATCACTGACTTGATGGACGTGAGTTTGAGTGAACTCTGGAAGTTGGTGTTGGACAGGGAAGCGTGGCGTGCCGCGATTCATGGGGTCACTAAGAGTTGGACAGGACTGAGCGACTGAACTGAACTGAATACTAGATTATTATCCAAAGTATAAAATAAATATTGATGAGATCCTACTAATATAAATAGATGATTGACTAAGTGGGAAAGATAGACAAATCTTCTGTACAGAAGAATCCTATACAAATAATATATAGCGATATGGTTCCATGAAGAATATGGAGCCAAACCCCTTACTTTTCAAGTGTGGACTGTGAATAATGACTTCTTTCCAAAGAGTACAGTATAAAAATGGGAGATAAAAGAAAACTTTACAAGCAGTAGTACCTCAACAAGGTAATCAAAGTCAACATCAACAGAGATAAGTAATGTTGATAGCACCTTTGATACAATGTGATGAAAATACCATTTCTGTGGTTTTGCTCCCACAAATGGTAACTCCAATGTAATCAGAAAGACACATTAGACAAACCCCAGTTGAAGGACACCCTCAAAATATTTGACCAGCACACCTTAAAATTGTGAAGTTCACCAAAAAAGAAAAGTCTAAGAAAGGTTTACTTTCTGGGGACAACTAAGGAAACACAACTACAGGAAATAAGGTATCCTGGATGAAATCTTATTATGGAAAAAAAAGTTCATTTAAAATATATACATATGAGTGAAAAAGGTCAAAAGCTACAAACTTCCTCTTATAAAGTCACAAATTAGCAATGGGGATGTAATGTACAATATGGTGAGTATATAATACTGTACTGCATATTTGAAAGTTCTTAAAAATTAGACATACATTATACAACACATATAACCTCAAGATGGTGGAGTAGAAGGACATGAGCTCATCTTTTCCTGCGAGAAGACCAAAATTGCAACTAGTTGCTGAACAACCATCAGCCAGAGAATGTCGGAACCCAACAAAGAAAGAAAAGATACCCCACGACCAAGGACAAAGGAGAAACCGCAACAGGCGGTAGGAGGGGCACGATCGCATTTAAAAATCAAACCTCATATCCACCAGAGATGCTTTGGAGGGCACAAACAAAACCTGTGCACAACAGGACTGAGGGAAAGGAGCAGTGACCCCACAGGAGACTGAGCCAGACCTGCCTTTGAGTGTCTGAGGGTCTCCTGCGGAGGTATGAGTCAGCAGTGGTCTGCAATGAGGACAGAGGCTCTGGCAACAGCAGTCCTGGGAGGTGCAGCGTGCGGCATAATTTCTCTTTTTCTTAAATTGATTAATTTATTTTAAGTGGAGGATAATTTCTTCACACTACTGTGGTGGTTTTTGCCATTCATTGACATGGATCACCCACAGGTGTACATGTGTCTCCCCTTCCTGAACCCCACTTCCACCTCCCTCCCTACCCCACCTCTCTGGCTGTCCCAGAACACTGGCTTTGAGTGCCTGTTCAAGGCATAAGTCCTCTTGAAGAAAGTCGTCACTAGCCCCACTATAGAGTCACTGGGCAGGCGACTCACAAACTGGAGAACAATTATACCAAAGAAATTCTCACACTGCTGCAAAAGTTCTAGGCCCCAAAACAGACTTTCCAACCTGGGGATCTGGCAAAGGAACTGAGTATCCCCAGGGAATCTGACTTTTAAGGTCAGTGGGATTTGATTACAGAACTTCCACAGGACTGGAGAAACAGAGATTCATGGAGGGCACAAACAAAATCTTGTGGGTACCAGAACCCAGGAGAAAGGAGCAGTGATCCCACAAGAGATCAAGCCAGACTTCCTGTGTGTGTTTGGGAGTCTGGCGGAGGTATGAGTCAACAGTGGCCTGCTGCGGATCAGGGGCACTGACTACAACAGTCCTGGGAGGACTTCCTTTTGAAGGAGGTCACAACTACCCCTACCGTAGTTTGACCTCAGGCCAAACTACAGGGAGGGGACACAGCCCCACCCATCAGCAGAAATTTGGATTAAAGACTTACTGAGCAGGGCCTTGCTTCCTTTTGTACTCCAATGCCAAATTTGCCTGTTACTCCAGATATATCTTGGAGAAGGCGATAGCACCCCACTCCAGTACTCTTGCCTGGAAAATCCCATGGACAGAGGAGCCTGGAAAGCTGCGGTCCATGGGGTCGTGAAGAGTCAGACACGACTGAGTGACTTCCCTTTCACTTTTCACTTTCATGCATTGGAGAGGGAAATGGCAACCCACTCCAGTGTTCTTGCCTGGAGAATCCCAGGGACAGGGGAGCCTGGTGGGCTGCTGTCTATGGGGTCACACAGAGTTGGACACGACTGGAGCAACGTGGCAGGCCAGTTATATCTTGACTTCCTACTTTTGCAGGTAGTCAAGAAACAACAGAACTGGATGTGGAACAACAGACTGGTTCCAAATAGAGAAAGGAGTATGTCAAGGCTGTGTATTGTCACCCCGATTATTTAACTTATATGCAGAGTACATCATGAGAAATGCTGGGCTGGATGTAGCACAAGCTGGAATCAAGACTGCTGGGAGAAATATCAATAACCTCAGACATGCAGATGACATCACCCTTATAGCAGAAAGCAAAGAATTAAAGAGCCTCCTGATGAAAGTGAAAGAGGAGAGGGAAAGTTGGCTTAAAACTCAACATTCAGAAAACTAAGATCATGGCATCCAGTCCCATCACTTCATGGCAAATAGATGGGGAAACAATGGAAACAGTGACAGACTTTATTTTGGGAAGCTCCAAAATCACTGCAGATGGTGACTGCAGCCATGAAATTAAAAGACACTTACTTCTTGGAAGGAAAGCTATGACCAACCTAGACAGCAGAGACATTACTTTGCCAACAAAAGTCCATCTAGTCAAAGCTATGTTTTTCCAGTAGTCATGTATGGATGTGAGAGTTGGACCATAAAGAAAGCTGAGCGCTAAAGAATTGATGCTTTTGAACTGTGATGTTGGAGAAGACTTTTGAGAGTCCCTTGGACTGCAAGGAGACCCAACCAGTCCATCCTAAAGGAAATCAGTCCTGAATATTCATTGGAAGGACTGATGTTGAAGCTGAAACTCTAACACTTTGGCTATCTGATGCAAAGAACTGACAAACTGGAAAAGACCCTGATGCTGGGAAGGATTGAAGGCAGGAGGAGAAGAGGACGACAGAGGATGAGATAGTTGTATAGCATCACCAACTCAATGAACATGACTTTGAGTAAGCTCCATGAGTTGGTGATGGATAGGGAAGCCTGGTGTGCTGCAGTCCATGCAGTCACAAAGAGTTGTACATGACTGAAGGACTGAATTGAGCAGGGCTTTGCCAGAAGACCCAGTTTCCTGACAGTCAGTCCCTCCCATCAGGAAGTGTGCACAGTCTCTTATCCCCATCCATCAGAGGGCAGACAGAATGAAAACCACAATCACAGAAAACTAACCAAACTGATCACATGGACCACAATGGATCACATGGACCACACATTTCATTGCCTAATTCAATGAAACTATGAGTCATACTATGTAGGGCCACACAAAAATGATGGGTCATGGTGAAGAGTTCTGACAAAATGTGATCCATGGGAAAACGGAATGGCAAATGACTTCAGCATTCTTGTCTTAAGAACCTAATGAACAGTATAAAAAGGCAAAAAGATGTGACACTGAAAAAATGAACCACTCAGGTCAGTAGGTGTCCAATATTTTACTGGAGAAGAGTGGAGAAATAGCTCTAGAAGGAATGAAGAGGCTGAGCCAAAGCAGAAACAATGCCCAGCTGTGGATGTCTGGTGGTGAAAGTAAAATATTGCATAGGAACCTGGAATGCTAGGTCCATGAATCAAGGTAAACTGGAAGTGGTCAAACAGGAGATGGCAATAGTGAACATCGACATTTTAGGAATCGGTGAACTAAAATGGACCGGAATGGGTGAGTTTAATTCAGATGACCGTTATATCTACTACTGTGGGCAAGAATCCTTTAGAAGAAATGGAGTAGCCCTCATAGTCAACAAAAGAGTCCGAAATGAAGTACTTGGTTGCAATCTCAAAAACAATAGAATGGTTTCAGTTCACTTCCAAGGCAAACCTCAGTATCACAGTAATTCAAGTCTATGCCCCAAACCACTAATGCCAAAGAAGCTGAAGTTGAATGGTTCTATGAAGACCTACAAGACCTTCTAGAACTAACACCAAAAAAAGATTTTCATCACAGGGGACTGGAATGCAAAAGTAGGAAGTCAAGAGATACCTGGAGTAACAGGCAAATTTGGCCTTGGGGTACGAAGTGAAGCAAGACAAAGGCTAACAGAGTTTTGCCAAGAGAATGCCCTCTTCCAACAACACAAGAGCACGACTCTACACATGGACATCACCAGATGGTCTATACTGAAATCAGGTTGACTATATTCTTTGTAGCCAAAGATGGAGAAGCTCTATACAATCAGCCAAAATAAGACCAGAGCTAACTGTGGCTCAGATCAGGAACTCCTTATTGCAAAAGCATTGTTTTCACTTTGGCGCCATTCCTTCATTCTTTCTGGAGTTATTTCTCCACTGTTCTCCAGTAGCATATTGGGCACCTACCGACCTGGGGAGTTCATCTTTCCGTGTCCTATCCTTTTGCCTTTTCATACTGTTCATAGGGTTCTCACAGCAAGAATACTGAAGTGGTTTGCCATTCCCTTCTCCAGTCCTCATATCTAGGGAAGCACTAAACCCTTTCATGGTGACATCAGATTCTCATGACTAACAAAAACCTTCTGTAAAATGACTGCTTAATGGTATTGAACTCCCTCTTCATCAAAACCTTATATATTGACCTTCTCCTACTACCACTTTGGAGCAGTCTCTCAGAGTTATATGAGATGCTGCCTCCTGGGCTACAGTCCTCATTTTGCCCTAAATAAAACTTAACTCATAACTCTAAGTTGTGCATCTTTTTTAGCCAACATAATCATTTGTTGAGCACTAATATAGGCTGTGTACTGGGCTAATTATTTTACACAAGTAATTTTATTAATTCTCAGAACAACCCTGTCAGGTAGGTATTATTGTCTTGTAGATAAGGACACCGGAGAAGGCGATGGCACCCCACTCCAGTACTCTTGCCTGGAAAGTCCCATGGATGGAGCAGCCTGGTAGGCTGCAGTCCATGGGGTCGCTGAGGGTTGGACACGACTGAGCAACTTCACTTTCATGCATTGGAGAAGGAAATGGCAGCCCACTCCAGTGTTCTTGCCTGGAGAATCCCAGGGACTGGGGAGCCTGGTGGGCTACCATCTATGGGGTCACACAGAGTCGGACATGACTGAAGCGACCTAGCAGCAGCAGCAGATAAGGACACAGGCTCAAAGAGGTTAAGTATTTTGCCTAAGATCACACAGTTGATGCCCAAAGTGGGACTGACTCCAAGTATGTTGTTTCATCCATTGGGTCCTACTGAGAATGACAGGAGAAAAGATGAAACCAGGCAGGCTGGGCCTCTGTCTAAAAAATACACATTCTGAAGTCTTGCACAGTTGTTGGAATAGGGCCCCAGAATGGATTCTGACTTCCTAAGTCTATAGCAGATAAAGAAACACTTTAGGAACAAGATTCACAGCAGCATTTCTGTTTTGATCAGGAGAAGGAGAAGCTCAGCCTTTTTTATACTAAAACCCTAGAAAAATTCCTAGAACCTCATAAGAGAGACCCTGGGTGTGATGTGGTATTGGCCACCTTCCTTAATGACCCCTACGATAAGCTCAGGAGTGAGTTTCCTATGACTTTTCATATGACAAAATCCCTTAATGAAAGCAGTTAGCACAATGCTAAAGAAGAATTTAGTGAAGGCTTGACATGTCAACAGCGTGGCCCCAAGTCAGAGCTCTGTGTTCTCTTCCTCATTATTGCTAAATTAGAGTTTGTGGTACTAATGACAGCTCCTGAGAGGAACTGCTCTCTCAGAGCGGCTCCGTGTCTCTGGTTTGGGCCTGTCGCCACAGGGAAGCTACTGGGGCATATGCACTTGGGGCAGAGGGCAATTCGCTGAGAAATCTGGGTTCACTCGTCCTGCCCGAGCCTAGGTTGTGCAAGATTGTGGCCCTTTCTGCTCCCTCACTTGGGACCACTCTGATCTCACAGACTATGCCACTGGCTACCAGCCCTCTGCACTGAAGCTCCAGGGAGCTCCAGGGAGCATCAGTGTCAGTGGGGAGCACCACTGACAAACATGGATGTTGTGGGATATAGTGACCCTGGTAATGATGGCCTTCTTACCCCCCACTGTCTCCCGGGAAGAAGTGGGCTTCCTGGTGAGGAAGGAAGGACAGACTCCACCTCATCCCCATGGCTCCACAGTAGTTGGGCTCTGGAGAGAACCAAGAAGCCCCAAGGGGATCATGATCTGGGTGTCTGCCAAGCGGAGATGCCGACCTACTCTTCTGCCATCACTCTGAAACCTGGATATTAACCAACACCAGCCAGCTCTCAGGCTGCAGGTTTCATGGTAGCACAGGCCAACATGGGCTCTGGAGTCAGTTGACCTAGATTCAAATTCTGACTGTACTCCTTACTAGTCAGGCAAGTTCCTAACCACTCTAGCTTTTCCCAACTGGAAAATGGATATGCTGGTCACATCAGTACCCACCTCACTGGTGGTTATGAGAAAATTCCTGTTATTCACTTTTTGGTATTTTTTCCTCTATTCCTTTTCTATAACTATGTGTATATGTGTTGTCTGTTGTTGTTGTTCAGCCACTCAGTCATGTCCAACTGAACTAGATATGAGGAGATGCAAGGAGTGAGATCATCAAATCTGTTCCTAAAAACTCCCAACTATCTAAAGACCTGTCCCATCAGATCCCCTGGAGCACAGAGTGCCTCACTCCACCCCAAACTTCCCCAGGGGTTGTTGAAGGTCAACAGCTATAGCAGCACGGGGTTCAGTCTCCATGGAGGCAGATGGCAAAAACCTTTGTTGTTCAGTCATGGCAATGCTCTTGGTAAGTGCCAATTTGTAGTTGAAAATACCTAATATAATAATTTTAAAGTTTTACTTATTCTCTATTGCCATCTCAAAAATTTTTTTTTAATTTATTTTACTTTTGGCTGTGCTGGATCTTTGCTGCTTTGTGAGGGCTTTCTCTAATTGCAGCGATCAGGGGCCTAGTCTTTGTTGCGATGTGTGGGCTTCTTATTGTGGCGGCTTCTCTGGTTGCAGGGCACAGGCTCTAGGTGGGTGAACTTCAGTAGTTGCAGCACTCAGGCTTGGTAGCTATGGCTCAAGAGCTTAGTTGCTCCAGAGCACGTGGAATCTTCCCAGATCAGGGATCAAACCCATTTCCCCTGCATTTGCTGGCAGATTTCCTATCCACTGCACCACCAGGGAAGCTCTCAAATTTTCTTTTGGAATGATAGATGAATAACAGTGGGCTTCCCTGGTGGCTCAGACTGTAAAGAATCTGCTTGCAGTGCAGGAGACCAGGGGTCATTAAACAAACATAGAAGAAACCATAATGTAATCAGAAGAGTGGTTGGTAGAATGGAATTAGGACAAGGGAAGTATCTCCAGTTCCAAGGCTGAAGAGACCTGCTTCCCCAAGGTCATACTTTTCTAATGGAAAAGGTTATCTCAGCTCCAAACTTCCTGGTTTAGGATCATCTGAGGCCTTGGAGAAATATCAATAACCTCAGATATGCAGATGACACCAACCTTATGGCAGAAAGTGAAGAGGAGCTAAAAAGCCTCTTGTTGAAAGTGAGAGAGGAGAGTGAAAAAGTTGGCTTAAAGCTCAACATTCAGAAAACGAAGGTCATGGCATCTGGTCCCATCACTCCATGGGAAATAGATGGAGAAACAGTGGAAACAGTGTCAGACTTTATTTTGGGGGGCTCCAAAAATCCCTGCAGATGGTGACTGCAGCCATGAAATTAAAAAACGCTTACTCCTTGGAAGGAAAGTTATGACCAACCTAGATAGCATATTCAAAAGCAGAGACATTACTTTGCCGCTAAGGTCCGTCTAGTCAAGGCTATGGCTTTCCCTGTGGTCATGTATGGATGTGAGAGTTGGACTGTGAAGAAGGCTGAGTGCTGAAGAATGGATGCTTCTGAACTGTGGTGTTGGAGAAGACTCTTGAGAGTCCCCTGGACTGCAAGGAGATACAACCAGTCCATTCTGAAGGAGATCAGCCCTGGGATTTCTTTGGAAGGAATGCTGCTAAAGCTGAAACTCCAGTACTTTGGCCACCTCATGCAAAGAGTTGACTCATTGGAAAAGTCTGTGATGCTGGGAAGGACTGGGGGCAGGAGGAGAAGGGGACGACCGAGGATGAGATAGCTGGATGGCATCATGGACTCAATGAACATGAGTCTGAGTGAACTCCAGGAGTTGGTGATAGACAGGGAGGCCTGGCGTGCTGCAATTCATGGGGTCGCAAAGAGTCGGACACGACTGAGCGACTGAGCTGAACTGAGGCCTTGGTCACACCCTCAACCCATGCCAAACTCTCCCAATCCTGCTGCATCCCCTCTTCTGTGGATGTTAATCCTGAGGGTGTCTTTAGTAAACTTCCTGTGGGTTAAGCTCCCTCTTGGTCTGTTTCCCTGACACCTTACCTGTGTCAGTTGTAAGGTTTGAGTATTAAACCATCTCATCTCTGACAGTCTGCTGTGTTTATCTCCACAATGGGCATGGACCCTCCTGGTTCCCCTGATGAGGCGCTGTCCCCTCAGGGATGCCTCTAGACTTGGTAATCTATAGAAGGTGATCAAAACTGGAGACTGGGAGAAAATGCTGGAATCCGAATGCTTCTCACATACATGAAAAAGGAAATTTTTTAATAATCCCACAAACCACTAAAGAGGAACAATTCAAATTATACTTCTCAGAAGTACTTGGCATTGAAGTTGCTTCACTTTGAAAGGCTCTTTAGAAACAACTGAGTTTTTTGCCCCTGCTGCCCCCACCACCCGAGCTCAAATTAAGCAAAATGGGAAAATCCATTGTTTGCTCCAGAAAGAAACTATGCAAAATCTTAAAGACTCATCAAGAGTTTAAATTTTAATCAAATAATGAGCTCCTTGATGGAGCTATGACTTCCTAGGTTTGAGCAGAGAGGGAGCATACACAGTTCAGTTCAGTTCAGTCACTCAGTCGTGTCCGACTCTTTGCGACCCCTTGAATCGCAGTACGCCAGGCCTCCCTGTCCATCACCAACTCCCAGAGTTCACTCACACTCACGTCCATCGAGTCAGTGATGCCATCTAGCCATCTCATCCTCTGTCATCCCCTTCTCCTCCTGCCCTCAATCCCTCCCAGCATCAGAGTCTTTTCCAATGAGTCAACTCTCTGCATGAGGTGGCCAAAGTACTAATAACAATATTTGTTTTTCTCTTTCTGATTTACTTCACTCTGTATAATAGACTCTAGGTTCATTTACCTTATTAGGACTGACTCAAAAAATGTGCTCCTTTTAATGGCTGAGTAATATTCCATTGAATATATGTGCCACTGTTTATTTATCCATTTATCTGATGTTGGGCATCTAGGTTGCTTCTCATTCTGGCACAGAGATGTCAAATTCCAGTTTGCAAGATGAAGCTTAACCCGTGAAAACACTGTATTAACTAATGCTTATTCTCCTGGGTACCTTGCAAGTCACTGATTCAACTACAGATACTAAAAATAAAGTAACTGTATACACACTAGTATATTTAAAATAGATAACCAACACAGGCCTACTGTACAGCAGAGAGCTCTGCTCAATCCTCTGGAATAACCTAAGTGGGGAATGAATTTGAAAAAGAATGGATACTTGTATATGTGTAACTGAATCGCTTTGCTGTACACATGAAACTAACACAACACTGTTAGTCAACGGTACTCTAATATAAAATACAAATTTAAAAAAATGCATCTGCAGTGGTTTGGTTGAGAAAGGTATGTGTGCATGCTAAGTCGCTTTAGTCATGTCTGACTCTTTTCATGGCTATGGGCCATAGCCTGCCAGGCTCCTCTGTCCATGGGGCTCTCCAGGCAAGAATACTGGAGTGGTTGCCATGCCCTCCTCCAGGGGATCTTCCCAACCCAGGAATTAAACCCACCTCTCTTATGTCCCTTGCGTTGGCAGGTGGGTTCTTTACCGCTAGTGCCACCTGGGAAGCCCTGAGAGGGATGAAAGTGAAAGTGAAGTCATTCAGTCATGTCCGACTCTTTGCGACCCCATGGACACAAGGCTCCTCCAACCATGGGATTTTCTAGGCAAGAGTATTAGATTGGGTTGCCATTTCCAGGTAGTAGTAAATCTTACGGAACTCAGGGGCAGCTATTCTAAATTTCTAAAGAGATTCCTCAAAGATAAACTGTGTCACTGACACAGCTTATAATTGTATACCCATGAAATGTGAACATGTTTATTTTGTGTGTGAACATGTTTTTTCATGTGTATTTTACCACTTTTTTTTTTTTTGGCCATCATCCTAATGACAATTATTTACCTGGGAAAAAATTTCTCCAGTATATTATTGGAGTGTAACTGCCAGGGTGGGTGCTGGCAAGTAGATGAGCTGCTGAAAGAAAATGGCTCAGAGTCCTTTGGTCCACACAGCTAGGTTTAGCTTTATTTCTTTTTAGAGGAATCTGGTCTTGGGTCAGTTGACCAAGCTCCTCATGATAATCTATTATCAGATAAGATACATTCTGCATTTCCAACTGACACAATGCTTAACAGACACTGAGTTTCACACATGAAATTTTAACTATCAAGATCACATTGTAGATTTCCCTGGTGGTACAGTAGATAAGAATCTGCCTGCCAGTGCAGGGGACACATATTCGATCCCTGGTCCGAGAGGATTCCATATGCTGCAGAGCAACTAAGCCCACGTGCCTCGACCACTGAGCTAGCGCTCTAGAGCCCGAGAGCTGCAGCCACTGAAGACGGAGAGCTCTAGAGCCCATGCTCTGAGACAAGAGAAGCCCAGGCAACACAACAAGGTGCAGCCCCTGCTCCTGCAATTAGAGGAAAGCCTGCACGGCAACAAAGACCCAGTGCAACCAAAAAGTAAATATTTAAACATAGAAAAGATCACACTGGCTTTATTTTGATATAACTTGATTTTATTATTTCCTTGGTTCATACCAGAATCACATATTTGTTTACTTTGTTAAAGTATGCTCTAGAACTTGCTTACTACTTAACTGCTGCTGCTGCTGCTGCTGCTGCTGCTGCTAAGTCGCGCTGCGGCTAAATCACTTCAGTCGTGTCCGACTCTGTGCGACCCCGTAGACGGCAGCCCACCAGGCTCCCCTGTCCCTGGGATTCTCCAGGGAAGAACACTGGAGTGGGTTGCCATTTCCTTCTCCAATGCATGAAAGTGAAAAGTGAAAGCAGGGATCATATTAGTCATTTCTTCTCTGCATTATATACTTTATTAAATATCAAAGTAATCTTTCTTTTTCAAGTATTTATTGATCTGTAGTGCCTTTGTTCCTTTTTTTTTGTCCTCATTACATGACATGCAGGATTCCTTTGGCCAGGGATCAAACCCACAAACCCTGCAATAGAAGCATGGAGTTAACCATCACACCACCAGGGAAATTCCTACCCCAGTTCTTTTTTGTTGGTTATTTTTAAAAATATTTTAAATGTGTGCCCATAATGGTATTTATTCACCCACTTAGGTCCCTTGAGCATCAGAGCCTGGGAAAAAAGATCTTTAGTGGCCTTCTCAGCCCTCCCCACAGTGTACAGAGGCACAAACTGAAGTCCAGTGAGCTCCTTTAAAGAGGAATCGTTTCTGGTAAATGATATCAGAGACATTTTATTTGTTGGTAAGATTAATGGTGTGATTCCATTTGTGTTATAAAAGAGGAGGGTGTTTTTTGCTTATATATATTTTAAAATAATTTCTGAAAGGACACATGAGATATTATTGATTATGGTTAACCTTAGAGAGTGGGCCAGGGAAAAAAATGTTTTTTATTTTATAGCCATCTGTCATATTTAAGATGTTTTATTCCCCTTTGTTCATATATTAATACATAATATATCATATATATTTGTGTGTGTATGTGTGCCATTTTTGCTGCATTAGTATCTGGCTGTAAAGGCCTTCCAGAAGCCTCTGCTTAAACACACAAATTAGTAACTGAAAGATAAAAGGAATAAGGTATATGTGTGTGTATGTGTGTGTATTTTGTTTTGGCTGTGCCATGCAGCTTATGGGATCTTAGCTCTCTGACCAGGGATCAAACCCGGGCCCTGGCAATGAGAGCACCAAGTCTTAACCACTGGACTGCCAGGGAATTCCCATGAGTTTTTATACTGAATGAGATAGAACTCCCCTAAAACCTCTGTTCTAAGAACGCAAACATGACAGGCCATCCGCTTTGAGTGGTTTTTCTACGGTAGCAGTAGTAGTGGGCTCATGGAGAGCCAACTGTTTTGACCTGATGAACCAAATGTGGTTCCACTGGTTTTAACCATGATTATAGCCATATATGGATGTGAGTCTGAGTGAACTCCAGGAATTGGTGATGGACAGGGAGGCCTGGTGTGCTGCGATTCATTGGGTCGCAAAGAGTCAGACATGACTGAGCGACTGAACTGAACTGAACTGAACTGATAGCCATATAGGTACCATACCTGTTTGTAAATATCTATCCTACTTGTGAAAAAGTAGAGGGTGATTTT
Source organism: Aepyceros melampus (assembly GCA_006408695.1). NCBI lineage: Eukaryota > Metazoa > Chordata > Mammalia > Artiodactyla > Bovidae > Aepyceros > Aepyceros melampus. The sequence continues at coordinate 135,665 of SJXQ01012363.1, forward strand.
AAGATCTTAGGAAAAATTTCTGGACTACAGCACATCTCTGTAGAGGAAGATAAGTAAAACAGAATGTGAAAAAAATCACAGGCTCACCATGACATAGCAGAGTTTCCCAGATACATCCCAAAGAACGTGAGTTTGGGAATCCCCAACAGCCCATAGAACCTCTATAAACCTCTATAAGTGAAAACAATGAATCAGGAAGCTAGAAAATATCTGATGTTCTCCTTACCAGTAAATTCCTAATTAATGATTCAAAATTTTAGCAATCTATAGTTTCCCTTTTTGTTTCTATACAAAACCTACTTATAGAGAGGCCCACAGTAGACACTAGATAAAATCCTATAGAATCAAAATGTATAGCTCCTGTGTGAGTTTAGAAAGCACACGCATTGTCTATAATTAATATAAACAACAAGACCTCTACCTTCATCCCACTCAAAAAAATTCTGGTCAGCTTAAACACATAAATGTGAAAGAACAAACTCAAAATACAATATAGAAAATCCTAACTATTTTTTTTGGATCCATCTCCTAAAGCAAAGGAAATACAAGCAAAAATAAACAACTGAAACCTAAGTAAGGAGCACAGCAAAGGAGATCATTGATAAAACTAAAAGACAACCTACTGAATGGGAGAAAAGATTTGCAAATGATATGACTGATAAGGGATTAATATCCAATAACTTGATTTAAAAATGGGCAGAAGAAATGAACAGATATTTTTCCAAAGAGGACATGCAGATGGCCAACAGACACCTAAGATACTCAACATCAATAATCATGCAGGAACTGCAAATCAAAACTAGAATGAGAAACCACCTCACACCTGTCAGAATGTCCATCATCAAAAAGAACACAAATAACAAATATTGGCAAAGATGTGGAGAAAAAGGAACCTGTACTCACTATTGGTGGGAATGTAAACTGGTGCTGCTACTATAGAAAACAAAATGAAGCTTTCTCAAAAAAACCCTGAAAATAGAATACCATATGCCCCAGGAATTCCACTCCTGGGTATACATCCAAAAAAACATAAATACTTTAGAAAAGATGCATGTACCCCGATATTCATAGCAGTATCATTTACAGTTGTCAAGACATGGAAGCAATCTAAGTGCGTGTCAACAGATAAATGGATAAAGAAGACGTGATAGACACACACACAGTGGAATGCTACTCGATCATTAAAAAGAATGAAATTTTGCATTTTCAGCAATATGGATGGACTTGGAGGACATTATGCTAAGTTAAATAAGTCAGAGAAAGACCAATACTATATGATATCATTCATATGTGGAATCTAAAAACTGCAACAAACTAGTGAATAAAACAAAAGAGAAGCTGACTCACAGATACAGAGAACAAGCCAATGATTCCCAGTAAGGGACGAGAAGGAGAAACATCAGCATAGGGGTGGGGGATTAAGACTTACAAACTAAGGTAGAAAAGAAGCTGCAAGAATGTATTGTACAACATGGGGAACATAGCCCATATTTTATAATAAACAGAAGCAGAGAATAACCTTTAAACTGTGAATCACTATATATCTGTAACTTATATAATATTGTACATCAACTACACTTCAAAAAAAGAAAAAATACAGAAAACATCTTTATAGGTGGTTTGGAATAGGAAATGGCTTTAAAAATAAGGTATAAAAGTACAAATGGGCTTTCCAGGTGGCATAGTTTTAAAGAATCTCCCTGCCAATGCAGAAGAGACAAGAGACACAGGTTCCATTCCTGGGTTGGGAAGATCCCCTGGAGTAGGAAATGGCAACCCACTCCAGTATTCTTGCCTGGAAAATTCCATGACAGAGGAGCCTGCTGAGCTCTAGTCCATGGGGTTACAGTCAGGCATGACTGAGCACATACACACACATAAAACTATAAGCCATAAAAGAAAATACTGATAAATTCTAGTCCATTAAAATTAAGAATTTGGTTTTATTCAAAGATTATATCTAAATTTGAGAGAAATTTGTAATATGAAAACTTATCAAATAAAAAGTTGAAAAAATATTAAAAGGTTATATAAAGCAAGAAACAACAAACATTTCTAACATACATAACCAATAAATTATCTGCATATAAAATATATTACAATTTGTTAACCCACTTAGATATGCCATCTATACTATTTTGAGAATATATTTTATATAGTAAAGAAAAAGAATGACAACCTGCTGATCTGGACCTGGAGTGAACTTGGCTCTGTAACTGTTAATAATTGACTGAATCTCTCCAATCTCAGTTTTGTTCTAAGTGACTGTAATAATAGTTACTTCCCCGTAGGGCTCTCAGAGCCAAGTATGTGTAAGCAAATACCTGATACACGGCAAGATGATTATAACCATAAATAAATAATAATGTCAGAGCAAGGTCCGAATAAAATTCACCTCCTTAAATCCTCCTAATCTAAAATAGCTATTTCCAGAACACGTGGTTGGAGTTAAATGGCCTTGGCTGTGGGGGAAGGGGAAGCAGACATTAATGGATAGAACCTGTCCACTGGGCTCTCTCATGTAGCCAACGGCGTTAAGTTCCTTTCTTCCCATTCACTGGCTCTGAGGCAAGAGCAATTTACAACAAATCTTACCTTCCACAAGGAGTCACTACAGTCAGCCAGCAGCCAGCTTGCCTGGGGGTCAGGGTGGAGGATCGGGGTGTGGGCTGGATTCTTGGGCAGGATACCTGGGAGGAGAAACCATTCTGATTAAGACTGATCCAGAGAAAAGACAATCTCTTTAACAAGTGGTGCTGGAAAAACTGGTCAACCACTTGTAAAAGAATGAAACTAGAATACTTTCTAACACCATACACAAAAAAAAACTCAAAATGGTTTAAAGATCTAAACGTAAGACCAGAAACTGTAAAACTCCTAGAGGAGAACATAGGCAAAACACTCTCCGACATAAATCACAGCAGGATCCTCTATGACCCACCTCTCAGAATACTGGAAATAAAAGCAAAAATAAACAAATGGGACCTAATTAAAATTAAAAGCTTCTGCACAACAAAGGAAACTATAAGCAAGGTGAAAAGACAGCCTTCAGAATGGGAGAAAATAATAGCAAATGAAGCAACTGACAAAGAATTAATCTCAAAAATATACAAGCAACACCTGCAGCTCAATTCCAGAAAAATAAACGACCCAATCAAAAAATGGGCCAAAGACCTAAACAGACATTTCTCCAAAGAAGACATACAGATGGCTAACAAACACATGAAACGATGCTCAACATCACTCATTATCAGAGAAATGCAAATCAAAACCACAATGAGGTACTATTTCACGCCAGTCAGAATGGCTGCTATCCAAAGTCTGCTGCTGCTGCTGCTGCTGCTGCTGAGTCGCTTCAGTTCAGAGATGGCAGCCCACCAGGCTCTGCCACCCCTGGGATTCTCCAGGCAATCCTCCCAGAATACTGGAAATAAAAGCAAAAATAAACAAATGGGACCTAATTAAAATTAAAAGCTTCTGCACAACAAAGGAAACTATTAACAAGGTGAAAAGACAGCCTTCAGAATGGGAGAAAATAATAGCAAATGAAGCAACTGACAAACAACTAATCTCAAAAATATACAAGCAACTCCTGCAGCTCAATTCCAGAAAAATAAATGACCCAATCAAAAAATGGGCCAAAGAACTAAATAAACATTTCTCCAAAGAAGACACACAGATGGCTAACAAACACATGAAAAGATGCTCAACATCACTCATTATCAGAGAAATGCAAATCAAAACCACAATGAGGTATCATATCATGCCAGTCAGAATGGCTGCTATCCAAAAGTCTACAAGCAATAAATGCTGGAGAGGGTGTGGAGAAAAGGGAACCCTTTCACACTGTTGGTGGGAATGCAAACTAGCACAGCGACTATGTGGAGTTGGTGGAGACAGTGTGGAGATTCCTTAAAAAACTGGAAATAGAACTGCCTTATGACCCAGCAATCCCACTGCTGGGCATACAGACCAAGGAAACCAGAATTGAAAGAGACACATGTACCCCAATGTTATCGCAGTACTGTTTATAATAGCCAGGACAAGGAAACAACCTAGATGTCCATCAGCAGATGAAAGGATAAGAAAGCTGTGGTACATATACACAATGGAGTATTACTCAGCCATTAGAAAGAATACATTTGAATCAGCTCTAATGAGGTGGATGAAACTGGCGCCTATTATACAGAGTGAAGTAAGCCACAAAGAAAAACACCAGTACAATATACTAACACATATATATGGAATTTAGAAAGATGGTAATGATAACCCAGTATGTGAGACAGCAAGAGACACGGATGTATAGAACAGTCTTTTGGACTCTGTGGGAGAGGGAGAGGGAGTGGGTGGGAGAATTGGGAGAATGGTATTGAAACATGTGTAATATCATATAAGAAATGAATCGCCAGTCCAGGTTCGATGCGGGATTCAGGATGCTTGGGGCTGGTGCACTGAGACGACCCAGAGGGATGGTACGGGGAGGGAGGAGGGAGGAGGTTCAGGATGGGGAACACGTGTATCCATAGTGGATTCATATTGATGTATGGCAAATCCAATACAATATTGTAAAGTAATTAACTTCCAATTAAAATAAATAAATTAAAAATTTTTTAAGAGTGACTATCAGATCTTGCCTCATTACCCAATCTGACAATCTTTGCTTTTTACATGGTGTTTAGTCTACTTATATTTAATAAAATTAAGGTAGAGTCGGATTTAAATCTGTCATCTTGGTATTTGTTTTCTATTGTTCTTTCTATTCTTTGTTCTTTATTTCTCCTAGACTGACTTCCTTTTGGTTAACCAAGCACTCTTAATATTTCCTTTTTTATCTCCTCTATTGACATTGTCTCTACTTTTTCTATTAATTTTAGAGCTTGTTGTAGAAATTGCCTATGCATGTTGATTTATCACATGCTATGTTCAAATAATATTATATTACTTATATGTTATTTTATCAGTAATGTCAGCCCTACAACTGAATAGTACTATTGATCTTCCCTCTCCTTTTTATCATCATATATTTTACTTCTATGTATGTTATCAGCTCGGTTCAGTCGCTCAGTCGTGTCCGACTCTTTGCGACCCCATGAATCGCAGCACGCCAGGCCTCCCTGTCCATCACCAACTCCCGGAGTTCACTCAGACTCACGTCCACTGAGTCCGTGATGCCATCCAGCCATCTCATCCTCGGTCGTCCCCTTCTCCTCCTGCCCCCAATCCCTCCCAGCATCAGGGTCTTTTCCAATGAGTCACCTCTTCACATGAGGTGGCCAAAGTACTACGCATGTACCCCAATGTTCATCGCAGCACTGTTTATAATAGCCAGGACATGGAAGCAACCTAGATGTCCATCAGCAGACGAATGGATAAGAAAGCTGTGGTACATATACACAATGGAGTATTACTCAGCCATTAAAAAGAATACATTTGAATCCATTCTAATGAGGTGGATGAAACTGGAGCCTATTATACAGAGTGAAGTAAGCCAGAAAGAAAAACACCAGTACAGTATACTAACACATATATATGGAATTTAGAAAGATGGTAATGATAATCCTGTATGTGAGACAGCAAAAGAGACACAGATGTATAGAATGGTCTTTTGGACTCTGTGGGAGAAGGAGAGGGTGGGATGATTTGGGAGAATGGCATTGAAACACGTATAATATCATATGTGAAACAAATCGCCAGTCTAGGTTTGATGCATGATACAGGATGCTCGGGGCTGGTGCACTGGGATGACCCAGAGGGATGGTATGGGGAGGGAGGTAGGAAGGGGGTTCAGGATGGGGAATATGTGTATACCCGTGGATTCATGTTGATGTATGGCAAAACCAATATAATATTGTAAAGTAATTAGCCTCTAATTAAAATGAATAAATTTATATTAAAACAACAAAAAAAAGACCAGATCCAGGAAAGAATTTCCATCCCAAGGCTCTCTGTTCACCAAAAATACACATTAGGGGCAAATAATCATCTTACATTTTTAAACAGAAGAAACCAACTTCTAAAACTCAATATAGCCCAGATTCTGCAGCACTGAAGGGCTTCCTTATTTTAAAAGCCATTTCCTGGGATTCCCTGGTGGCTCATGGTAAAGAATTCACCTGCCAATGCAGGAGATACAGGTTCAATCCCTAGGTTGGGAAGATCCCCTGCAGGAGGAAATGGCAACCCACTCTTGTCTGGGAAATGCCATGGACAGAGAAGCCTGGTGGGCTATTGTAGTCAGACATGACTTAGCGACTAAACAACAACAATGGCACTACTGAAATTAAGAATTCTTACTCTGAACAGGTTTAGCTTCTGAGAGAAATTCCTCCAACTTCTGGGTGCATTTTTAAATTGTCTATCTTGTTCATCATCACACTTAGAAATGTCAAGTAAAGGGAAAAAAAAGAATGGTGTGACTAAGGCTGGCTTTGATCCTGATGGCAGAGACCATCGGGACCAGGTCCGTTGAGAAGGCCCAGGACTCCAGGGGGCATGTCTACAAGGAAAGACCAGAATTCAAAGTGCCCCTCCCTGCTGGGACCTAGGAGCCAGGAGCTGCAGTTCTGGAGCCTTGAATAGAAAGCTCAGAGCTCAGCGGCTAGGAGAGTGGTGCCCTATGAAGGCTGAAATAAGTGAGCTCCACGGGATGAGGAGAGACAGTCCCATTCACACCATAAATCAGCCCATTCTTATCTAATCCTGTGGCCAAACTTTTTTATTCCAAAAGTATAGTCAGCAGGTCTCTTTCATTTGAGGGCTTTTGAGGAGCTGTTTGTTTGGGTAATGAGAGCGTAGAACAAGGAAATTTGGTTCCCCTCCAAAACACTGAGGGGTAAATGGGCTTTCTGTAAATGACCTAAGCAACTCTGGCCTGAAGGGCACAAGCCACGCAGTCCTCACGCCCCATGATCCCTGGTGGGGACAACAGCATTCTCCACATCATCCCGTTTTCACAGCTAAAGGCCAAGAGAATTGGGGAGGACCCGCAGAACCTCGGATAGGGGCCACTCTGGATCTGCTGGGCTATAGCTTGGCCTGGGCTTCAGCTGGGGCAAGGGAGGCTCAGAGCTGAAGCTCAAGCAAATGCTTTCCCTCTCTTCCTCTTGCAACACTTGCTCTAAATTGCTATGTTGGCCCCCCAGACAGACCAAGGGTCAGACATGTGCCAGTGCCAGAGAGGTCTCCCAGGGTGACAGCCAGGATGTTAAGAAGAGACAGTTCCAGTTTCTCAGAATCCACACAGCAAAAGACAGTAAACAACGGCAGGGCTTCTGAAAGGAATTTCATCATAGGAAGCTGACCCACAAAGACATGGGTCGACAGCTTCTCTCCTATGAGCCTCTGCTCTCATTTTGCCACTCTTCCAGTTTTTATCTAAAACACAAAGCTTTTCCTTAATGCCATGAGAAGAAATTCGTTATATCAGGAAAATATATTGCAATGCCATTCCCAGCATTAACACATCTGTTTTTTCTTGATCTATATTTACCTCTCAGTCAGGTCATTAAAATAAGACCTTAAGAATTATCCTTATACGCTGCTCCAGAGACCTTCCCTGGTTCTCAACCAATTGGCTTCTTGCAGCACCACGCGGCATGTGGGATCTTAGTTCCCAGACAGAGGATGGACTCTGTGCCCCCTGCATTGGAAATGCAGAGTCTTAACCACTGACCTTCAGGAAAGTCCCTTCACCAACTGGCTTTAACACAAGCACCAAGTGGTGCCTTAAAAACAGAACCACAATTGACAGATTCAAACTCTGACGTTTCATGAAAGTACAAGCAAAAATCTGGAACTTCCATTAGAATACCTGTAGAATTACTCCTCACAGTGTTCCCAGAGGGGTTTCCTCTGGTGGCTCAGCAGTAAAGAATCCACCTGCAATGCAAGAGTGAAAGTGAAAGTGAAGTCGCTCAGTCGTGTCTGACTCTTTGCGACCCCATGGACTGTAGCCTACCAGGCTTCTCCGTCTATTGGATTTTCCAGGCAAGGGTACAGGAGTGGGTTGCTATTTCCTTCTGCAGGGGATCTTCCCTATCCAGGAATCAAACCTGGGTTTCCTGCATTGCAGGAAGACGCTTCCCTCTGAGCCACCAGGGAAGCCCTGCAATGCAGGAGAGTCAGGTTCAATCCCTGGGTCAGAAGATCCGCTAGAGAAAGAAATAGTAACCCACTCCAATATTCTTGCCTGGTAAATCCAAAGGACACAGGAGCCTGGAGGGCTACAGTCCATGGGGTCGCAAAAGAGTCAGACACGATTTAGCAACTAAATAATGATTGTTCCCAGTGGATTCTTTTCTTGATGGTTAAGTTTGGAAGATTCCCACAGGCGCTATTCAGAGATAAAGTAATCTGTAGTTCCCTCCTTCCTCACTTTGAGACATGTTTGTTGTCCAGTAGAAGTATAATGCAACTCACATTGTAATTTAAGATCTTCTAGTAGCCACATTTAAAATAAAAAAAAAAAAAAGAAACGGGTGAAATAAATTTTAATAAAGAATGTTATTTCACCCAATATATCCAAAATATTATAATTTCAACAGGTGATCAACATACCAATATGCTATTTTACTTTTTTTAAAATGAAATCTCAAAATCCGAGTAGCCAGCCACATTTCAAGTGTTTAGAGCCACAGGTGGCTAATAGTGATAGCTTACAGTGAACGGTGAACAATGTCATATTCGTGATCTCCAAAGAAGATTTAGCTTTGGAACCAGGGGCCAGGCTTGATCACTCAAGAACTTTTGTATAGCAGAGTTTTAGTTCAGTCGCTCAGTCATGTCCCGACTCTTTGCGACCCCATGAATTGCAGCACGCCAGGCTTCCCTGTCCATCACCAACTCCCAGAGTTCACTCAGACTCACGTCCATCGAGTCAGTGATGCCATCTACCCTCTGGAGAAGAGAATGGCAAACCATTTCAGTATTTTTGCCTCAAGAACCCCATGAACAGTATAAACAGGCAAAATAGCAGAGTTTTATTAAAGTATAAAAAGGGACAGAGAAAGCTTCTGACATAGACATCAGAAGGGGGACAGAGGGTGCCCCCCCATCGCTCATCTTAGCAAGGGAGCTATATACTTTTTCTATTGGTTATTAAGAGTAAACAAAAGAATGTTTCAAGGTTGTACAGGTCTTACCAGATACATTCCTCAGTTCAGTTCGTCACTCAGTCGTGTCCGACTCTTTGCAACCCCACGAATCGCAGCAGGCCAGGCCTCCCTGTCCATCACCATCTCCCGGAGTTCACTCAGACTCACCTCCATCGAATCCGTGATGCCATCCAGCCATCTCATCTTCGGTCGTCCCTTTCTCCTCCTGCCCCCAATCCCTCCCAGCAACAGAGTCTTTTCCAGTGAGTCAACTCTTCGCATGAGGTGGCATTCCTACAATATACATTTTAAGGTAACAGTATTAGAACTAACAATAGAAAGATCTTACCAGACCCACTCCCATAATAAACATTTTAAGATGACAAGATTAGTCAGAAGGTTCCTGTTAAGGAGAAGCATGTCCTCGAGCAAGATACATTGTTATATTGACTAAGACAAAACAATGTAGAAAAAAAGTTTTTCCTTTTCTCTTCCTTGAGAACCCCAGATCCCTTTCTCCTTTTCCAGGACCCCGGACTTCTTATCAACCTATCTAGGAATTGACTCAATAGTTAACCTTACTAGGCAGCACAGTTTAAAGCATAAGATCTGAATGTGGCAGTTTGATCTTCCAAGTCCTTCTTAACTGGACCTACATTTACTGATTCAGGCATATCCATCCTTAATTCTGAACAGAGAGAGAAGGGATTTTAGAGAACTTCTCTCATTTTACACCTAATCCCATGTGAGTCCAGACATGGAGAGTGACCTCCTTGAGGTGATTCAAATATTTAGTGGCAACACCAGAGCTTTTCTGACTTCTAAAGCAATGAAACCATTTGTGTTAGTTAAGGAGAATACAGCTTATAACAGAGACCTATATATAAGGCTGGACACTATAAAACTCTTGGAGAAATGAGGCAAAACACTCTCTGACATAAATCATATCAATACGTTTTTGGATCTATCTCCTAGAGTGATGAAAATAAAAACAAAAATAAATTGGACCTCATAAAACTTAAAACTTTTTGCACAGCAAAGGAAACCACAAGCAGAAAGGAAAGAAAACCTAGAGCATGGGAGAAAACATTTGCAAAGAAGCAACCAGCAAGAGATTAATCTCCAGAATATACAAGTAACTCGCATAGCTCAACAACAAAAAACAAACAGCCCAGTCAAAAAATGGCCAGAAGACTCAAATAGACCTTTCCCCAAAGAAGACACACAGATGGCCAAAAAGCAAATGATCGCTAATTATTTGAGAAATAAAAATCAAAACTACAGTGACGTATCACCTCATACCAGTCAGAAGGGACATCAGCAAAAAATCTACAAACAACAAATGCTGGAGAGGGTGTGAAGGAAAGGGAACTCTCCTATACTGGTGGGAATGTAAGTTGGTACAATCATTATTAAGAACATCATTCAGTTCAGTTTAGTTGCTCAGTCATGTCCGACTCTTTGGACCCCCTGTCCATCACCAACTCCCAGAGTTCACTCAGACTCACGTCCATCAGGTCGGTAATGCCATCCAGCCATCTCATCCTCTGTCGTCCCCTTTTCCTCCTGCCTCCAATCCCTCCCAGCATCAGAGTCTTTTCCAATGAGTCAACTCTTCACATGAGGTGGCCAAAGTACTGGAGTGTCAGCTTTAGCATCATTCCTTCCAAAGAAATCCCAGAGCTGATCTCCTTCAGAATGGACTGGGTAGACCTCCTTGCAGTCCAAGGGACTCTCAAGAGTCTTGTCCAACACCACAGTTCAAAAGCATCAATTCTTTGGCACTCAGCTTTCTTCACAGTCCAACTCTCACATCCATACATGACTACTGGAGAAACCATAGCCTTGACTAGATGGATCTTTGTTGGCAGAGTAATGTCTCTGCTTTTAAATATGCTATCTAGGTTGGTCATAACTTTCCTTCCAAGGAGCAAGCATCTTTTAATTTCATGGCTGCAATCACCATCTGCAGTGATTTTGGAGCCCCAAACAATAAAGTCTGACACTGTTTCCACTGTTTCCCCATCTATTTGCCATGAAGTGATGGGACCAGATGCCATGATCTTCGTTTTCTGAATGTTGAGCTTTAAGCCAACTTTTTCACTCTCCTCTTTCGTTTCATCAAGAGGCTTTTTAGTTCCTCTTCACTTTCTGCCATAAGGGTGGTGTCATCTGCATATCTGAGGTGATTCATATTTCTCCCGGCAATCTTGATTCCAGCTTGTGCTTCATCCAGCCCAGCATTTCTCATGATGTACTCTGCATACAAGTTAAATAAGCAGGGTGACAATATACAGCCTTGACGTATTCCTTTTCCTATTTGGAACCAGTCTGTTGTTCCATGTCCAGTTCTAACTGTTGCTTCCTGATCTGCATACAGGTTTCTCAAGAGGCAGGTCAGGTGGTCTGGTATTCCGTCTCTTTCAGAATTTTCCACAGTTTATTGTGATCCACACAGTCAAAGGCTTTGGCATAGTCAATAAAGCAGAAATAGATGTTTTTCTGGAACTCTCTTGCTTTTTCCATGATCCAGAGGATGTTGGCAATTTGATCTCTGGTTCCTCTGCCTTTTCTAAAACCAGCTTGAACATCAGGAAGTTCACGGTTCACATATTGCTGAAGCCTGGCTTGGAGAATTGTGAGCATTACTTTACTAGCAAGATGGAGGTTACTTAAAAAACTAAACACAGAACTACCGTATGATATAGCAATCCTTATCCTGGGCATACATCCAGAGAAAATCAGAATTCGAAAAGATGCATGCACCCCAAAGTTTAGTGTAGCACTTTTTACAGTAGCAAGACATGGAAGCAATCTAAATGTCCCACAGAGAAGTGGATAAAGAAGATGTGGTATATATACAATGGAATATTACCTAGCCACACAAAAGAGTAAAATAATGCCATTTAGAGCAACATCCATGTTGGATCTAGAGATTGTCGTACTGAGTGAAGTAAGTCAGACAAAGGAAGACAAACATATGATATTGCTTATATTTGAATCTAAAAAAAAATGGTACAGATGAACTTATTTACAAAAACAAACATGGTTACTAAAGGAGAAACAGGTAGGGAAGGGATAAATTATGATATTGGGACTGACACATACACACTACTATATATAAAATGGATAACTAATAGCACCTACTGTATAACAGAGGGAGCTCTACACAATACTCTGTCATGATCTATACAGGAAAATAATCTAGAAAAGAGTGATTCACTTTACTGTACACCTAGAACTAAGACAACATTGTAAATTAACTATAATCCAATCAAAAATATTTTTAAAGGAAAAAAATACAACCTATAAAAAAAATGTTGTGAAAGTTGCCCAGTTGTGTCCAACTCTTCGTAACCCCATGGACTGTAGTCCACCAGGCTCCTTTGTCCACTGGACTCTCCAGGCAGGAATACTGGAGTGGGTTGCCATTTCCTTCTCCAGGGATCTTCACAACCTAGGTGTCGAACCCTAGGATTCTTTACCACTGAGCCGCCAGGGAAGCTAATAATAATAGCTATTATTAAATATGGAAGTAGTTTATAGCTGAACAAAAGCCAGTCCTCTTCAGAGGCCACTTGGATTTGCCTTGCCCTTGAGAAGGTTCTGATGAGATCAGTGTAACAGTGCAGAAACAAATGTCAAGTGGCAACGATGAAGCTGGTAATGCTATTTCAAGAATCTTGGGGAACAGACAGGGAGCAGGACATCTGACCCCATTACTTTTCTTTCCTCTTCTCTATTTTTGGTAACAGAGTCAATAGCACATACACTGGCTCTAAACAATGGAATCAAAGCATTTCAGACAAGAGAGATCGACAGGATCAGGTAGTGAGAACCACTCCAAAACTCCACAGAAGTCCCTGCCCACTCTTCTCTAGAAGCCATGAACTCTCCAAAGTCCTGGGCCTCCTACCACCCCCACACTGCCACCCCTGCCCACAGGGCTCACAGCAAGACTCTCAGACTTGGTTTAATTTTCTTTTATTTATGCATTTACATATTCATCATCTCCCCCACTGACTTGGATATTTGAATAGTTCATAGACAAAATTTCACAGTTTCTGGGCCTAGAGCAGATCTTGGTGGCACATATTGCAGCCTCAGCATGGAGGCCATGAAGAAAAGAACCCAAGAAAGAATGTTAGTGGAGAGAATTATGGATGATGGTGTCTGCTCTGCTCTGCTGAAGCTTTTCAGTTGACCCCAAGTTCTCACAATTAGTCATTCCACAGCCAGCCCCATGACTGCGCGCTGACATCTGGATGACTATTGGGAAAGCTGCCTCAAGCTCTGCATGCCGCAGGGATTTGTATACAATCCTCCGCGGGCAAAGCTAGAGGCTCCACGGAGGATGCATAGCCTGCTCCCTGCTCCAGGTAACTCAAGGCAGGGTCTAGGTCTCCCACACCTCCACCTATTAGACCCAAACCAAAGAAAGGGAAAGGGAAGTGACATCAAATCTTGCAGAAAGGAATAGTCAGGAGGGCCAGTGGGTGCCAGGCAACAAAGGGGCCGAGGCCCCTCCACTTGGAGCTGTCTTTAGTTCTCATTTCACTGACTTATCCCAGTGCTGACCTGACTCTCCTGGGGATCTTGTTAGAATGATGATTCTGCCGCAGTAGGTTTGGGGTAGGGCCTCAGATTCAGCCTTCCTAACCGTCTCCCAGATGAAGCCACTGGTCCAAGCACCACGCTTACCAGCAGGAGCCTATGCCCTCTGCCTGCAGGCGAGTCTGTGACTAGGGAGGCCCAGCCAGGCTGGCTGCAGCTGGGCTCTTCCTCTTAACCCAGCTTTTGGAACTCATAATGATAGCTAACACCAACAGGGTACAACCACCACTCTTCACCCTTAACACTAACGCAACAAAACTTCACAACAGCACTATCAGCTGGTGACTAGTTATAGATGAGGAAGAGAGGTTAGGTGACTTCCCTACAGCTGGTAAATAATGAAACTGGGGTGTGACCCCAGGTGCTCTGGGTAGTTCTACACATTGGGACCATGTCACGTGCAGTCTCAAAGACCCAGGCTATTGTGTGTTGCCCAGCTGGGTGGTGACAGACACATCTGCTGTCTGCTAACAAGATACCTTTCAAACTGTCGGGAACTCTCCAAAGTTTGTTTCATAATACCTGCCAGCCTTCCCCTCAGCAGCTTTGGGCCATGACATAGTTTTGTTTGTTTTGTTTTTAATCTTCAAACAAGTTCAAAGCTTGTTTGTAATTTTTGGAATAAAAGTTTAGTTTCTTAGGAATTTTGAAAAGGTATTAAAAGTAATTAGTGTGGGCTGAAGGAACTATATCTTCAACTTCCTCACTCTGGGAGACAGGCCCTATTAATATGCTTCAAACGTTGTTGATCCGTCTATTGTTTGTTGTGCCATCCTGTCGGGCCCAGGGTTTTCTCCTTTGTTCTCTTTTGATCCATGGCCGTGGGCAGTTAGGAGAGGAACTGAGGGGCGCAGGGGTGAGTGCCAGTTCAAGGAGCAGGCCTACTCTGCCTCCAGCTAGCTGTGTGGCCTGCTCAGCTGCCAACCCTGTTCGAGGCTCAGGTTCCTCATTTGTGCCGTGAAGGTTCTGGCCAGATGCTCTGAAGTGCTAGCACGTGGCAGATTCTCTTTGAAGGTTCCTGATCTTTGTCAGACTTTTGCTAGCAGCTGCTGATTTTTTCTGTGATTGACTGTCTGTCCCCAACCTCAGGGTGATTGGTTCCTACAAAACAGTCCCTAGTGAAAGTCTGAGACAAAGGTGAGAATTCCTTTGGCAAAAAAGTCTTGGCAGTGATTCTGGCTCCCTCTCAGTGGCCTCGACTGTTTCCAACACTCACCCTTCCTCATGGAGCCATCACCTGGATATTTTGTAACCTGCTTGACTTCCTCCAGCTCCTACTTCTAGCCTCTTGCTTAAATCCCCTCACTGGCTCCCTACTCCCCACTCAACCAACAACAAACTACCTATCCTGGCTTTAGGTCCCTCATGTTCCGCTTATGTTCCTCCAGAGGCCTTCACTAACCTGCATCCTCCTTCTTCCCTCCGTGCCTTTTCACATGCTATCCCACTGCCTGGCTCAACAGTCTTTCTCCTACTTGCCTGGCAAACTCCTATTTATCCTTCAAGACTTTCCTCAGGGGTATTTTCTGAGAAGCTTTTTAAAATCCATCTGGATAAAACAAGCCAGCCATTCTACTGTTTGTGCTTCTATGCAGTGGTCCCCAACCTTGCTGGCAGCAGGGACTGGTTTTGTGGAAGACAAATTTTTCCATGGACAAGGGGGTAGGGGTGTGGTTTTGAGCTGATTCAAGCCCATTACATTTATTGTGCACTTTATTTCTATTATTAGTACATCAGCTTCACCCCAGATCCTCAGGCATTAGATGGTTCCACAGGGAACACCTATTCTACTGTATCCCACGCTGATCACAATGAGCTTTCACTTTATCAGTTTGAATACATTCAGCTGCAAGTAACAGAATACCTGACTAATAGCAACATAAACAATAGAAACATTTTCTTATCTCTCAGATGACTGGTGGTAGACTCTTCAGGGTTGATTCAGCAGCTCACCTCTGTTATCGAGGACCCAGGCCCCTTCCCTTCCGTCATCCTCAGCCTGTTGGGTGTATTTTGCTTCATGGCCACAAGATAGTGGCTATAGCTCCAAGTATCACTTCATCATACCTCAGCATCCAAGAAGGAGGGTAGGAAAAAGATGGACTTTTTACTCCTACACTCCCTCTTGGCCTACTTATACCCATCCTTTCCTATCCCTGGTCCCCGCACTCTATTAGATGCTCCAATTTTAACCACTCAAATTAACCAAACATCTTAAAATGTTCACACTCCAGACCTGACTCTCAAGTACCTGAGGTCAAATAATTCTTTTGTTCTTAAAAAAAAAAAAAAAAAATCAGTCTCAGTCTGAAAATCTTGAAAGGTTTGACTGAACATTTATTCCCTTTTGAATAGTTTTGTAGTACATGTGGCTTTTATTCTGAGCCATCTCAAATGAGTTTCAGAAATGGGTGTGGTATAAATAATAAACGAGTGAATATCTGGAAGTGTGGCTGTTTTTATTTAATCTTGGGAAAATGTGGTTACCACTGTGATAAGCCCCTTTGGCTAACAGTAAACAGGATGGCCTGACCTCTGTCTTGAATATAAAAACTGCAAGCTAATGTAAGGTAAGAAGGCCAGCAGTGGGTGGAGGTGAGGGCATTTGAGATTGACCTGGCTTTTTGGTACAGCTTGTTGGATGCACAGTGTGTGAACCCTGTGGGATAAGGTCTATGGCCTCATCACTGACTTCATAGCAACAGCATGTGTAATGGAAGCATCCCTGTCTCTGGGTCTCAGGTTTCTAAGCGTAGGATATGGAGTTGGGGCTAGATGGCCTCAAAGGGCTTCTCTAACTTGGCTGCTATGTATCTATTGCGGTGGCAGGAGGTGGTTATAAGGTGCCTCCCCGGGGGTAGAACTGTCCATTGGGGTGTAGTAGGAACAGGCAGTGGAGTCCCTGACCATTTTGCTTCTCTCAACCGCGGTAGCTTTAACTTCCCACAAGAGCCGGGAAGAGGGTTCACTGCCTCCTACCTGCCTTGGAAGGATAGGGTTCCCACTCTTTTTTTGGGGGGGGGGCTTCATCAGGTCTTAGTGGCAGCATGTAGGATCTAGTTCGCTGACCAGGGATTAAACCCAGGCCCCCAGCATTGGGAGCTCAGAGTCTCAGCCACTGGACCATCAGGGAAGTCCCAGGATTCCCACTCTGGAGGCTGCTCTCTGCCTGGCAACAGAGTCTACAACACTCCTCTCTATACTCAGCTTGGGGACTGCCCCTCCAGGCTCCAAGCAGCTCAGGGGTCACCCCTGCCCCTGCCGCCACCTTCAACCGGGACAGGGCAGGCGGAGAGACAAGGAAAGGGAGCAAAAGAGGGGTTCCAGGGGTGCTCTCAGCTGCTTGAGGGGTGAGAGGGGACTCCTGCCTTCAGAGAGAGCAGGACTGGAGCCCTGGAAGGCAGGGAGGGACTCAACATTTCCCTGAATCACTGTCTTTGCCTCTGCCTCAGGCACAGCTGAACTGAAGCAGGAAGAGAAGGGAAGGACTGAGAGAAGTAGCCATCATAATGGTTCCATCTCCTCACCTACCGTGCCTTGCCTCACTTCAACTTGTGCGGGCTGCTCAGCAGCACAGTTTTTCAAGACAGATGGCAGGACAGCTGGGAGTAGCTCCTCATGGCCTTTGACCCAGGCACTTCCCTTCCCTGCAGCTCTAACTGCAGCCAGAGAAGGAACCACATCTCGGACTGACCTCTGGGAATCAGAGCCCTTCACCCCTGGTCTTGGGCGGCTCTGGTGGCTCAGATGGTAAAGAATCTGCCTGCAATGTGGGAGACCTGGGTTTGATCCTTGGGTTGAGAAGATCCCCTGGAGAAGGAAATGGCAACACACTTCGGTATTCTTGCCTGGAGAATCCCATGGACAGAGGAGCCTGGTGGGCTACAGTCCACGGGGTCACGAAGAGTCAGACATGACTGAACAACTAACATCATCTCATCACCTCATCTCACCACTGGTCTTAAACTTACCTACAATTCTGATCTATAGCAAGTAACAGGCACAGTTTTCCTCTCTTTGCCTCTCTGGGCTGAGAGATGAGCTTGTGACTCCTACAAGGTGGAGTGCTCAATTGTAGAATAGCTTCCAGTCTTCTGGTGTAGAGTCCTTTCCAGTTTACACAGCAGCTATCTACTTACTTCATTTAGTTGCTACAGTAAGTCAGCAAGATGGATACCCTGAAACATTGCCTTCATTTTACAGCTCAGAAAATGAAGGCTCAAAGAGAATACCCATTTTCTGTGCTTGCTATGACAAATCAACACAAATTTAGCAGCTTCAGTCAGTTCAGTCACTCAGTCATGTCCGATTCTTTGTGACCCCATGAACTGCAGCATGCCAGGCCTCCGTGTCCATCACCAACTCCCGGGGTCCACCCAAACCCATGTCCATTGTGTCAGTGATGCCATCCAACCACCTCATCTTCTGTCGTCCCCTTCTCCTCCTGCCCTCAATCTTTTCCAGCATCAGGATCTTTTCAAATGAGTCAGCTCTCCACATCAGGTGGCCAAAGTACTGGAGTTTCAGCTTCAACATCAGTCCATCCAATGAACACCCAGGACTGATCTTCTTTAGGATAGACTGGCTGGACCTCCTTGCAGTCCAAGGAACTCTCAAGAGTCTTCTCCAACACCACAATTCAAAACCATCAATTCTTCAGTGCTCAGCTTTCTTTATAGTCCAACTCTCACATGCATACATGACCACTGGAAAAACCATAGCCTTGATTAGACGGACCTTTGTTGGCAAAGTAATGTCTCTGCTTTTTAATATGCTGTCTAGGTTGGTCATAACTTTCCTTCCAAGGAGCAAGCGTCTTTTAATTTCACGGCTGCAATCACCATCTGCAGTGATTTCAGAGCCCAGAAAAATAAAGTCAGCCACCGTTTCCACTGTTTCCCCATCTATTTGCCATGAAGTGATGGGACCGGATGCCATGATCTTCGTTTTCTGAATGTTGAGCTTTAAGCCAACTTTTTCACTCTCCTCTTTCACTTTCATCAAGAGGCTCTTTAGTTTTCCTTCACTTTCTGCCATAAGGGTGGTGTCACCTGCATATTTGAGGTTATTGATATTTCTTCCAGCAATCTTGATTCCAGCTTGTGCTTCATCCAGCCCAGCGTTTCTCATGATGTACTCTGCATAGAACTTAAATAAGCAGGGTGACAATATACAGCCTTGACGGACTCCTTTTTCTGTTTAGAACCAGTCTGTTGTTCCATGTCCAGTTCTAACTGTTGCCTCCTGATCTGCATACAGGTTTCTCAAGAGGCAGGTCAGGTGGTCTGGTATTCCCGTCTCTTTCAGAATTTTCCACAGTTTAC